>CM072822.1:56829577-57429577 GCA_036937905.1 Salvia rosmarinus | reverse complement strand
AACCGCATTGTCAACGAGTTCACAACACATGGCAAATATTGCTCGACATTATTGACTTCCTTTGGAGAACCATGTACTTATTTTTCCTTAAGTATAACATAAAAGTAATTCTTTTATATTTTGATGTTCACTTTCACATACCTCGACCGAAAGTACTTTGTTTTATATGAAGTGTGATTGAGAGAGCCGCCTCTTTCCTCTGCTTTCTCCGAGACCACCTTCATCAAATAACAAAAACTCACATAAGCAGACTCTAAAATCAAACTTTGTAGGAAGCTAAGAGGCGGCAGACCTCGGTTTCAATATTTCCAAGAATTGTAGCAACTCGCTCATGATATGTCCTTTCACCTTCGACATACAAAGAATAACTCACATATAGTATATGGACATTTCTGCTTTAGTCAAGAATATCTATTTTGCTTGCGAACACTATACAATAATACACCAATACCATTGCACAAGTCTCGAAATGTAAGCCTGCTGTCGTGTTTCTACAATGATAATGATGTCACGCTTTTACCAATCACGCCATATTTGCTTTGAGTTCTGCATTATAGTTTCGCAGATCGCAACTTTGCCACATTGTCGAACAGTGACTCCCTTTACACGTGCTTGGCATCTAAAACTTACCGCTGTAAATGTCACTTAGATAAAGCACCATTTTCAAATAATCGATGATGTTAAAGAACTAAGCCACATTTCGATGGTAACAAAACCTACATGACTATATAAAACAAACAACATAAAACAAACTTTGATTGCCGCAAAAGGAATTGATGATCAAAGCTTGAATTTAGATAGGAAATTAAAATTGTGGTATTGATAATGTTGGAAGTAAAACGATTACATAATCAAGATCTTCTTCGCTCTAAACTCTAAAATCAAGAATGGTTAATGCCTCGATATACATTAACCATAACTAAGCATGACAACAACTAAATAACAAGTTAATGCGGTGTTGATAACAGCTCCCTCTAACACCAAACATGCTCATAGATAGTAACCCCAAGAATGACTATCCGAAAACAAAATCCGCTTTTCGGAAAACAAAGAGATATTATTTGCAAAATTCACTAATTACTTATCAAATGAGAGATATCAAGAACAAAGTGCATCACTTTCCCTCATTCAATTTTGATACTTCTTCGAATTGTATTGGTAATCAAATCGATAAGTTTTGTCCAATAGAGCGATTTAACGCGGAGGAAAATCGGAGACATATCATCAAATTACCTCACATAAAAGCAAAGACTATATACCATTGAAAATCAATTCGCATAAAATAAACACGAAAAATGGCATAAACGAGAGAGGGACCCAAGAGAGGCGAGGAGATGGAGTTGGGGAATAGAGCAGAAGCGCCATACTCATCCGCCGACATCCGACCTCAAGCGCACCTTCGGACACGCAAACTCTGATCTACCATGGCAAGAAATAGCACCATGAGAGAGAGAGAGAGAGAGAGAGAAGCTAGGGATTATATAAAGGAGAGAGAACACTTGGAGGTGGAGGAAGGAATTGAAATGGAGGAAGCAGTGCGAGAATAGTAGGAGGATGAGGTGATTGGCATGTGTCTTCCTTCCTATTGCACACCACACCTCACTATCTCCTTCCTAAAATCTCATTCCATCTCTAAAAAAAACCATTTCATATACGAAGACTAAAAATTAGAGGCATTAAAGCTCGTTGCAGTCACAAGTATTTCATGAATAAAAAACCATGGTTAATGTATATACGAGGCAGAGTGCTGATCGAGAAGATTTGCACCGACGCCCGACAGAGTTCTAGAGAAGAATGCGAGGGATGGCGGCGATTGACGGCGAGGGATGGCATCAGGTGGTTCACGGTGGCAGGCGTCTGGTGTAGGAATTTTCGGGGAGAGAGAGAGAAAGGGAAAATAGGGATTGAAGATTTGAAGTCTGATTCTGATTAGGGAGGAATTTCATAAAACTAAAATTTAGCTACGGATTTGCTACGGAAAATTTCCGTCGCAGATGACAAAACATAATATAAAGACGGAAAAAGTCCGTAGCTATATTCAACGACGGACTATCCGTTGCTAAATCCGTCGCAGATAAAAAAAATAAATAAAATAAATAAATAAATAAAATATAACGACGGAAAAAGTCCGTCGCTAAGTTCAACGACGGAATGTCCGTCGCTAAATCCGTCGTAACGAGTCGATTCATATAAACCGCCTTTAATCCGTTGTTAATTTCGTTGTTATTTTTGTATATATTCCGCTTCAATCTGTCACCGATCCGTCAGAATTTAAAGCGGAATAAATTCGCCGCTAAATCACCGTTATTAATCGTTTTCTTGTAGTGAAATAATTATAAGTATATTGACAATAAAATATATATTCTTTATTTTTTTTAAATTCAAATATTAAATGCAAATACACTCACATCGTTCGTAAAAATGAGCAATCCCTGTAAGTAACTCCACCATTAATTGGCGGAGAAATCACATCCAAAAAAACCATTTGTAATTTGATATTATGTGCTCTTATAAAAACGAACTTATAGGAAGATTCACACGTTAGCATGTATTTTAGCATATCATAAAAACTCAAGATTTTTTCTGACTTCAAGTCTTTTACCTCACAAAACTAGCCGTTGGGTTTGAACTGCAACGGCTATTCGAATTTAAATCTCCATCTATACAAATTGCCGCAACATATTTCTACTTTTAATATTGCTATCTCTCTCTCACTCACAGACACACACAAATCTAATCAAGATGAACGATCTCATGACCAAATCCTTCACCAGCTACGTCGATCTAAAGAAAGAAGCCATGAAAGACCTCGAATCCGGTCGGGACCTCGAAATGGGCGTGACACATGCATATCACAACCTCACCACATTCCTCGAAGAAGCAGAGCAAGTCAAGCAAGAGATGAACTCAATCAGAGAGATCTTGGCCCGGTTGCAAGACTCCAACGAGGAGGGCAAGACTCTTCACAAGCCCGAGGCCGTCAAGTCGCTCCGCACCCGCATCAATGCGGACATCCTGTCCGTGCTGAAACAGGCCCGGGGGATAAGGTCCCGGCTGGAGGAGATGGACTGCTCCAACGCCACCAACCGGAGGCTCTTAGGATGCAAGGAGGGCACCCCCGTAGGCCGGACCCACTCGGCCGTCACCAACGGGCTGAGGAAGAAGCTCAAGGAGCTGATGATGGACTTCCAGGGCCTGCGGCAGAGGATGATGATGGAGTATAAGGAAACCGTCGGGAGACGGTACTTCACAGTCACCGGGGAGCACCCCGACGACGAGATCATCGACAAGATCATCTCAAGTGGCGACGGAAACGGTGGTGAGGAGTTGCTCTCTAGAGCCATTCAGGTAAATCAATTGGAACTGAGACTGTCTGACAGGATCTGTAAATTGAAGCTCATATCAATATT
Organism: Salvia rosmarinus; assembly: GCA_036937905.1. Lineage (NCBI taxonomy): Eukaryota > Viridiplantae > Streptophyta > Magnoliopsida > Lamiales > Lamiaceae > Salvia > Salvia rosmarinus. The sequence continues at coordinate 57,426,167 of CM072822.1, read as the reverse complement.
CAATGAGGAGTGATCTTGTGAGGAGACCTGAGAACCACATCCAATTATGATTAATAAATCCCAAGTGCAAATTAACAAATTCTAATTGAACATGGTCCTCGCGCTTCCTTACATGAGAACCACATTCAATTATGATTAATAAATCCCAAGTGCAAATTAACAAATTCTAATTGAACATAATCCCAAGTGCAAATTAACAAATTCTAATTGAACATGGTCCTCGCGCTTCCTCACATGAGAACATCCTCACAAGAGATTTTGTCGTATTTCTAATATTGCTTTTTGTGGTTTGTAGGAGTATTAGAAGATATGAATCTTGTTAGCTGTAGCGGTTATCTTGTTGTTGTAACAGTTATAACCGTGTGTTTGTTAAAGGTTTCGGTTAGCCTTTCTGTTAGTTGTTGCAGTCAGTTTTGGTTGTTAGTTTAGGGTTTCTTTACTGTTTCATTCATGTATTTAAAGCTCATTTACGAGCTGATCCAAGTAATCAAAATTTTCTCTCAGTTTACAATTTTCAATTTCTGTCTTCTCTTCTCTTCTACCTCTTTCCGTTTATCTTCAACATGGTATCAGAGCCTTGCTCAATGAATTCAAGAAACTCTTCATCTATGCCTCATTTTCCTTCGATTATCAAACTTGATCGGACGAACTATCCGTTTTGGCGAGCTCAAGCTATTTCTGCCATACGTGCTCATGGATTCCATGAATACATAGCTTCTCCCTCCATCAATACTCCCTCTCCTTTTCTGCCATCTTCGTCAGGCGAGAATGTTCCTAATCCAGATTTTGATCAGTGGATTAAAAATGATCAATTGCTTCTCAGTTGGCTGCTTTCATCTATTGGAGAATCAATGCTTGGTCATGTGGTTAGATGCACCAATGCATGTGATTTACGGAATGTGTTAGAACGCTTGTTCATGTCACAATCAAAGGCACGATCATGCGCTTGAGGTCGCTACTACGGCACCACCGAAGAAAGGAGCTATGATCGTGGAGGATTTCTTTCTCAAATGAGAAGCTTTGTCGATCGCCTTTCCGCCGTTGACACCGATAAATGATGATGAACTAATCATGTATATCTTATCGGTTTTGGCCACGAATATGAGGCATTGGTTGTCAATGTCATGAACAGATCCGATACTCAAAATCTTCAAGAGATGCAGATGCCTTTCAAGCTTATGAATTAAGGTCGCAACAACAACATTCATCCATGTTTGAGCCACCGCAATGTTGCTCAAAGAAGTGCGCAGAGGTTTCAACTCTACTCGTAGCTCTCTGCTGGTTTTCGAGGTGGATCAAGCTCCGGTGGTCGTGGAGGTTACAAATTCAACTCGCAAATCTATTACTTGTCAACTATGTGGAAGAAATGGTCATATGGCCATCAAATGCTTCAAAAGGTTCGATATTAATTTCACGGATAACTCGACTTCACATGCTCCTCGATCGACAAGCTCCTCGGGCTTTACTCTCGATGCTTCTCCTCAAATTACTATGCATGATAATACCGGTTGGTATGTTGATAGTGGTGCCATGCAGCACATCACAAATGACTTGAACAATTTGGCGATCGCACGGATTACGCAAGATGATAAGTTTGTAGTTGGCAATGGAGCTTCCTTCCTATCAACTCCATAGGTTCCACCTCTATCTCTTCTCCTTCTCATTCTCTTTACTAAATAATATTCATTTGTCCCGAATAACCAAGAACTTGCTAAGCATATCTCAATTTACAAAGGATAATCAAGTTACAATCGAGTTTAATCACTCTTCTTGTTTTGTCAAGGACAAGCACACCAATCAAGTCCTGCTGAAAGGAAATCTTTCTAAAGGCTTGTATCAACTTGATCTCTCATCCTTCTACAAGTCATCTCCGTAATTCACTCACCGCTCTCGAGAAAAGACCTTCAATTCACATTCATCTACTCAGAAAAATGTTTCTGCTTTAGTTTCAAATTCTGCAAATGTAGCTTCTAGTTTTGCTGGTGTATGTACTGTTACTTTAGACAAGTTACATAAAATCTTGGGCCATCCGGCTCCTTTTGTTCTATCGAAAGTTTGCTCACAGCTTAAGATTCCTTTTAATGCCTCCTTGTTATCTTTTTGTGAAGCATGTAAGGTAGGCAAAATGCATCAAAAATGTCATACTTCTCAACCTATTCACACCACTGTCCCCTTTGAATTAATTCATTCGGATCTCTGGGGTCCTTCACATTCCACTTCATCTGCTGGGTATAAATATTACATAATTTTTGTGGATGACTTCACACGATTTACATGGATATATCCTCTCACACTTAAGTCTCAAACAGCTCAAACCGTAAAGCACTTCATCTCATGGGTTCAGTGTCAGTTTTCCACAACTATTAAGGCTATGCAAACTGATTGGGGAGGGGAGTTTCGTCCTTTAGTTGAGTATCTTAAGACCTTAGGCATACATTTTCAACATCCATGCCCTCATATTCATACGCAAAATGGTCGGGTTGAGCGTAAACATCAACATATTGTTGACATGGGATTAACTCTTCTAGCTCAGTCTTCCTTGCCATATAAATTCTGGTGGGAGTCTTTTCAAGTGGCTACATTTCTCATCAATAGACTCCCTTCTCAGTCTCTCAAACACCTATCCCCTTTTCAAAAACTGACACATCGCATTCCAGACTACTCAATTCTCAAAGTTTTTGGCTGTGCATGTTTTCCTTACTTAAAACCGTATCATCCACATAAACTTCATTTTCGATCCACAAAATGCATCTTCCTAGGCTACAGTGATTCTCATAAAGGCTACAAGTGTCTAAGCCCAACTGGTCGTATGTACATTTCAGATACAGTCCACTTCAACGAGAATGAATTCCCATATCCTACCCTTTTTCCTTCCTCATCCTCTCCTCTGCATTCCACATCCAACTACACTTCGTCCATAGAATTGCCAATTCTTCCTCTGCCTACTCCAAATTCCTTGTTACCATCTCCTGTCTCTTCTCCACCCTCTGCAGGTCCTGCTCCATCTATCTCCTCACCTCTTCTACCTGCTTCACCCCCAAATCGTGTCTCACCTCCTTCTGCTATATCCAGCTCAACTTCTTCTGCTGTACCTAGCTTCACTTCTCCATCTCAGTCTCTTCAACCTACTTTCTCATCTACTTCTGATACACTTACTGTCCCTTCATCACCCTCTTCTTCAAAATCATCTCTTCCCTCCACATCTCATCCCATGGTCACGAGATCCAAAAACGGGATTTTTAAACCAAAGAGCTTTGTTGCTGACTCGAGCTCTAACACTGTCACTGAAGATCTTTGTCTCACGCTTCCTATTGATTCAAATAACTCTGAGCCTGGTACGTATTTTGAAGTGCTCATTGTTACTACTAAAGATATTGAAGGATCTCAGTTGCCTACGGTTCCCATTTCTGATACTGAGGCACTGGATCATCCGGGATGGTTCGATGCTATGAACAAAGAGATTCAAGCCTTGCAGATCAAAGGCACGTGGCTGCTTATTCCTCCATCTCCCCTATATAAAGTAATCAGCAACAAATGGGTCTTTAGAGTTAAAACTCATGCTGATGGATCTCTTGACAAGCTTAAAGCTCGTCTTGTTGCTCGTGGTTTTCAGCAATTGGCTGGAGTTGACTTCTTTGAGACCTTCAGTCCAGTAATCAAAGCCTCATCTATCCGATTGATTTTTGCCCTTGCAGCTACTAATCATTGGTCTATTCAGCAAATTGATATTCAAAATGCCTTTCTCAATGGAGATCTTGAGGATAACATTTATATGATGCAGCCAAAGGGTTTTGAGGATGCTGCTCATCCCGAGTATATATGTAAGTTGGAGAGGTCTCTATATGGTCTAAAACAGGCACCACGTGCATGGTATGATAAGTTGCGTGGTTTTCTTTATCATATGCGGTTCAAGCGATGCACTTCGGATTGTTCTCTATTTTTTCGCCGAGAACGTGGGGTCTTGCTTATTATCTTGGTGTACGTTGATGACATCCTTATAACCGGAGAGGATGACACTGAAGTTCAACTAATCATCACTCAGTTGCATGAAAAATTTGCTCTAACCTCTCTTGGTCAGGTTCATTATTTTCTGGGTATTGAGGTGTCTCGCTCTCATTCCTCCTATGCTCTGTGTCAGACTAAATACTTAATGGATCTTCTTTCCAAAACCAAAATGGTGTCATGTCATCCGTGTTCCACGCCCATGGCCACCAACACAAAGTTATCAAAATTCAGCGGCACTGTCTTTGAGGATCCTTCTCTCTATCGACGAACTATTGGTTCTCTTCAGTATCTCACCCTTACACGGCCAGATATTGCGTATACTGTAAACAAGCTGAGTCAATTCTTGCATGCTCCGACAACTGATCACTGGAGTGCGTGCAAAAGACTATTGCGGTATCTAAAAGGCACTGCTCACTTGGCTCTTCATTTTCAACCCTCTTTGCATACGCGTATAGTTGGGTTTACTGATGCAGATTATGCGAGTTGCCCGGATGATAGGAGATCTACTGGAGGGTATTGTGTCTATTTTGGAGACAATCTTGTTGTTTGGAGTTCGAAAAAGCAGCCCGTAGTCTCTCGGAGTAGTGCTGAGTCCGAGTATAGAGCGTTGGCAAACGTCACTACAGAAGTTCTTTGGCTGCAATCCTTATGCCTTGAACTTGGTCTTACAACATCTTCTCCCATTCAGCTTTGGTGTGACAATTCAAGTGCTGTTTCTCTTGCTGCCAATCCTGTTTTTCATGCGCGCACAAAACACATCGAGGTCGACATTCATTTCGTAAGGGAAAAAGTTCAAGCTAAAATCTTGGAAGTAGGCCATGTTCCTGCTATAGATCAGATTGCTGATCTGTTTACCAAGCCTCTTCCTGAGCAGCGATTGTGTGTTTTGCGTGAGAAGCTAAATTTGCATATGTTGCAGCCGCCTCGGTAAAATCTTTGTTATGTTCGGAGTATATTAGAAGATATGAATCTTGTTAGCTGTAGCGGTTATCTTGTTGTTGTAGCAGTTATAACCGTGTGTTTGTTAAAGGTTTCGGTTAGCCTTTCTGTTAGTTGTTGCAGTCAGTTTTGGTTGTTAGTTTAGGGTTTCTTTACTGTTTCATTCATGTATTTAAAGCTCATTTACGAGCTGATCCAAGTAATCAAAATTTTCTCTCAGTTTACAATTTTCAATTTCTGTCTTCTCTTCCCTTCTACCTCTTTCCGTTTATCTTCAACAAGGAGCATGGGAGGGGGGAGGTAGTAGAGACAGTGGTGGAGATACAGGACCGGCACAGCGCAGCCAAGGAGATCGAGAGGAGCTTGCTGGAGCTCCACCAAATATTCCTCGACATGGTGGTGATGGTGGAGGTGCAGGGCGAGCAGATGGACGATATCGAGAACCATGTGATGAACGCAGTGCAGTACATTAGCGACGGAACAAAGAACCTCAAGGTTGCTAAAGATCACCAGAAGAGCAGCCGACGCTTTCTATGCATTGGAATCATACTGCTTTTAGCTCTCATTCTTCTTGTTGTTATCCCCATTGCCACCAGTTTCATTAAATCATGATGCAAAATTTTGTAAATTTTTTTTATGTTTGCTTCACTATCATAAGATGAATGTACAAACTTTTATTTCAAGGGTTTTGTCAATTAATGTATAATTTCCTGAAATATTGCAACTATGTGACATATAAATTTTATTTAAAGGCAGACTTGAATGGAGGCTTACTTCCTTTTCATCTTAACAGTTGGGGCGTTTTTGGAGGAGGAAACGCCACCATTCTTTGCTGCCTCTTCATCTTCTTCGTCAAAGCTCTCTGTCCTGTCTGAGGACACTTCTTCTTCTTCAGGATTTTTGACAGCTGGGGGTGGTCTGGTGAGCTTATTGCGGGGCTTGATAGTTGAGGCGTTTTTAGAGGAGGAAACGCCACTATTCTTTGCCGCGTCTTCATCTTCTTCGCCAAAGCTCTCAGTCCTATCCGAGGACACTTCTTTTTCAGATTTTTTGACAGCTGGGGGTCGTCTGGAGAGCCTATCCGAGGACACTTCTTCTTCAGGAAAATTTTCAGCAGAGAGCCTATTGCGTACCGCTCTCAGTTTTGCTTTCTTGGAGTTCAACACCTGAACAAACTGAAAGAAAAAATGACATGTTACGGAAAAATACATAAACATATTGGAAGAGACGGTTATGGAACACGCATAAAAACACACACACACAAAGGAACCTGGAATTGTATACACACCTTTGCATAGATTTCAGATTCAAACTCTGATTTCTCACTGCTGAGTTTTTCACTTTGCGCTAGGCATTTTTCAGCCTCCAGTTTGAGCTTGTCAAATGATTGCGATTTCCATACAACCTCCTCCTATTCAAACAAGAGAACCAACTCGTCAATAGACTACCTCAGCCAGTACATGATCAAACATCATAAGAAATATTAAGATGCATACTCCAAGTGCGAGATATTCCTTTTAACTCCACTCAGATCATCTGATCATAATCTGTTTTCGTGTATAAGAGATTGAGAGATAATAGAAGTCAAGAGCACATGGTGTACAGTTTGAACTATATTGTGTAACAACACCAAAAGTTTATAAATGAAAGAACATCCACGTTATACAAAAACTAAGCAGTGGCAGTTTTGCACAAATATGAACTAACACCTATCAATTATGACATAGATTTAGATCTGCAATAATCTTAGCACGTTGCAAGGAAAATGATGAGACTGACTGAGTGTAATATATGATGCAGAGTCTTCTCTCTTACACTCAGCTTTATGTTAGCATCCATAAGAAAGTCCAACACATCCACTGTGGTCTTTTTGCTATCGGGCGAAGGTTGGCATTTCCACCGCCATTCCAGTTTCATACCTTCCTTCTCAAACGTCCACGATAACTACAAAATGAGAAAATAAACAGAAACTGAGGATAATATCATTTCTTCCCAGAAAGAAAGCAATCATCGGATAATATTCCTAGCCCTTCAATAGGAACATCGTTTCCACTTATTGGTTAATATACTATCCTCAAGTTTGGTGAGAACATAGGGATTGCAATATTCAGAAAATGAAATACTTAATTGCCAGCCAAAGTTTGTGAAAACAACTTTGCACTCACAAAATTGCACTCACTTTGATCAACGCATCAAATGATGAAAAATGACACAACTAGTCCGACTCCATGTGAATCATTCATGTGAAGAATACAAGAGCGCTGAACTTCCCTTTTTTTTGCTTGTAATGTAGCGAAACCTCACTTACTTCTTGTAGGTAACAATGAAAGCCAACTCTATCTACATAGATTTTGTTCATACAAGAAATTCCCACAAAAACTTACACGAATATACACAACACAAGCAAGACATGTGCCTGCTTAGACACAAATGGCAAATGGCAATTACGACTTTTGATATGTTTATGGCAAATGGAGTCCATATACCACATCCAGTCGAATCAGCAATGTTAACATATATATATCACCTCTAAAGAAAGTGCATTCCGCTGAGACTCACCTTCAGCAAGAATGACGCGAATGAATACACATAGAAAGTTTCACAGATATAGTTTTGATCGTTTAATTATAATTCAGAATCAATAGAGTAACTTTAATCCTAGAAATCTATAAACCCACCCCCAGAAAAAGACTTATTAAACCCACCCCCAGAAAAAGACTTACTTTCAATTTGATTTTCTAAACATTCCTTATAAATGACTACTATGTTTCATAAGCTTTGAGATTGCATCGTGACATCAAAATCATGAGTAATTTGCTACAACCTTTTCTTTCATTGTTACCAAAGTCTTCAAATTATTTCAGTCTTTCTATAAATCTTAACTACACAAAAGCATCGAATTCTTCCAAATCAGAGCATAAATCAAAATAATCCCTACAGATTACATAAAAATTAAACTCATAAAATCCCACTAAATACTTGAACCAATAGTTCAGGAACAATCAAAATGAAAACTCAAACCAATCAAACAAACCCGTTTGCATCCGTCTCCAGCATCCGAGAACCCGTAAACCGACCCGGGTTGCTGAAACCCGAGATACCTCTCGGCCAAGTCAATGTAACACGACGCCGTTTGATCCCAGTACGACGCTCTCTCCTTGACCTCTTCCTCAGTAGCTTTCACATATACAAAACTAAATAAATAAATAAAACAAATATAATGGTAATAAAAAAGAATTGGTTATCATTGATGTAACTACCGTGGCAAGTCCAAGCTTGGAGCCCGTCGGTTATGGAAAGGTCGAAGCGGGTCGGGTGCCACGTACCCTTCACAAAAAGGGGTTCGGGTCCGCTGCCGCCCATTTGTATTTCAAGTTTCAAGCATGTGTGCTTCGGCGTGTCCATTTTTCTTGACGATGAAGCTTACTGTGCGTGGTGTGTCGAGGAAGCTTTAGAGAGAGAGGGAGGAGTGTTCCCGCTTTGAATTTGTGACTCGACAATTTTAATTTTAATTAAAAATAGGCTCAAATTTTCGAAGCCCAGCAAAACGGGTCACCCATATGTTATAATCCACTAAGCCCAAAAAAAGTCAATTGCTTTTACTTAATGGAAAAACTAGAAAGTTGACCCGTTTGATGCGCGGTTGATAATTTCGTGAAAAAAGATCATTACTTATATTACATATTCAATTTATATAATATGAATACTTCATATGAAAATATAAAAAATGACCAAATTAACAGAAAACTAGTTTTTTTTGTCAATTAAGTAGCCACCTTACATATTATATATAATAAATATCTATATATTGTATTTTATATAAATATTGATTTATATTTAAATTATACTTCATTCGTCCACTAAAAACTTGTATTGTTTTTTGTGGGACATGTTTTAATAAATTATAGTGAATGGAGAAAATATGTAATATCCCGAAGAGTTGTCTTCTAGGAATAAACCGTAATACAAAATGCTAATAATAAATTTATTTTTCTAATAGAAAATCTTTCCTTCTAAACTGAAATAAGAGCTGATTCATTCCTCATTGTCATGCATTATCATAGTGGGTGAAGAGTTTTAAACTATTAATCTAGTTGCATGATTAATTAAATTAAGTGTCACTATGCAAATCAATAATAATAATAATAATAATAATAATAATAATAATAATAATAATAATAATAATAATAATAATAATAATAATAATAATAATAATAATAATAATAATAATAATAATAATAATAATAATAACAACATATATAGTTGCATGGAGCTATTATATATTAAATCGTGAGACAAGGTAATAAAATCGAGCACCTTGCACCTATGTAAATTGGATTCTTATTATTTAATCACTATAGCATCACATTTTACGTACTATTTGTACTACACATAATGTTATTTACTAATTAACTTAATTTGCTTACACTCTACTATCTTACTTGGATTAAAATAGGAATACTTTAAATTGATAAGATATAATTCATGTATATACTCCATGTTAGACATATATGTATAAGTATAGTACATTCATATATATATATATGACAAAAACTTGGGTGAGCTCCGTCTCATTGTGAGCTCACCTTGTTTTTTGTTAAAATAATTATATATTAATTATGGTGAGTAAGTATAATTAGATTTTGTTAATTTATAATTAAATTTATTAATTTTTAATTATAATTTTTAATTCAAAATTAAAATTTATTAATTCATAATTATGATTTATTAATTCATAATTATGATTTATTAATTCACAATAATTCAAAATTAGGGTTTATTAATTCACAATTAGGGTTTATTATTCAAAATTAGGGTTCATTATTTTCAATTAGGGTTTATCAATTCAAAATTAGGGTTTGTTATTCAAAATTATGGTTTATTAATTCACAAGTAGAATTTATTAATTCAAAATTAGGGTTTATTAATTCAAAATTAATATATATTAATTTAAAATTATTATTTATTAATTTACAATTAAGATATATTAATTTAAAATTATTATTTATTAATTTACAATTAAAGTTTATTAAATTAATTAATTTTAACTAGAATTAATTTAATTAATTAATTAATTAGGATTAATTAATTAAAGTAATTAATTAATTAGGGGGTCTCACTGTGCGCGCCCAAAAGAGACCACCCTATATATATATAGGAGATGAATCAGGTAGGAAAGGATAATTTGGTAGGAAATATGAATGAATCTGGACCTTTGATTTGCTATATCAATGGTTGAGATTTAATTTTGGGTGTACTACAGTTTTGTGTTTTGTGTGCTACACGGATTATTGTGCATCACTATAACTCTTCTTATGTTACACTGCAATGAAAGATGTGCTAAACTAATACATTTAGCATATGTGCTACGAATGGATGAAATATGTGCTAAACTAATATGTGCAATATAGTAATTCTGATTGTGCTACATAAATATGAAAGATGTGCTACTATTCTTATTTTCGTACATTAAGGAGCTTTCTCAACATAACCAACCCTATATATATAAATATAAATATATTGGGAAACTTTATATGTAATCAAAAGAAATAGTGGGATAAGTTTTATATCCACACTCATAAAAACATGAGTTTTATAGCTATTTTGGATTAAAAAGACATAACTATCCATGGGCCCACCATTTAAAATAATAACTCTCCTCCATCTTTTCTCTCTCCGCCCTAAAATCTGCCAAAATCTATCTTTCTCTCTCTCTCTTTCTAGAAAAATAAGCTCATCTCTCTCTCTCTGCCGAAAAATTGAATGGAATTGAATGAATTGAATTAAAGTTGGTAAAACATTAATTGTAAAAAGAGGTTGGTAAACATTTAATTTGAAAAATTGCTAGACATTGAATTCAAATCACAAACGAATTCATTTGTAAAATTACAATTACAAAGAGAGGAAGAGAGGCAAAAATAATTAATAGAACAAGTTGTTACCTACGTTTTTTTTTCAATCAAATAGTGGAAATCGAGCATTGCTAGCTGGATTAAGGTAATTCGAGCATTTTTTTTTACATGTTCTTGAGTACACAGCAGTACACGGTTGATGATTTACAGCCTAAATATGTTTTTTTAATAATTTTATGTTATTGGAATGATAAATTTAATATTTTGAAGAAGAAAAAAATACGTTCTTGAGTACACGGTTGTACACGGTAGTAATATTAAGCATTACATATGTTATTTGTGTTGATTTTATGTTAATAAAGTGATTAATTTAATATCTAGGATCATTTAATTAATTAAATTTAAAAATATGATTTGTTAATACTGAACCGTGTACAATACACGGCCATACCGTGTACCTATGCATTTCAAACCGTGCACTGAATTCATCAGTGCACGGCGTGCACGATCGTGCACGGACGTGTATTTATCTAAACTTAATTTATTTTGTGATTAATTTCTTTTTTTTTTAGTCGTGTTGCTTTACAAGTTACTGACTTTGTGGCTCAGTATTATAGACAGTCTGTTTTTGTGGCGACTTATTTTTATCGAATTGCATCTGTATCACATCCGGTGCATGGATTGTACCAGACTCTGTATCATCTTACATCATTCGACCTCCAATCATCACACGTCAGGCTGGGCGTCCTAGATTGAGTAAGATGCAATCGGTTGTTGAGGGTTCGTCAAGATCACGTCGTCAAATATGCACACGTTGCAAGGGTCAAGGCCACAACAAACGCTCATGCACAGCATTTATTTCCATTAGTGATGAAACATGTGTGGAAAGGACATGACGTAGGAAAAAATGTAGTATTTATCGAAGTGAAGAGCATACAAGGAATTTGTGTCCTCAACGGCCTCTTGAGTAAGGAGATTTGTTATATGAAGTATATTCGTTGTTTTGGATTGATTATTTTGGATTTATATTTTTCATTTAGGATGTTGAATTATTGTTGTATTTGGATTGTAATGAGAAGGGACATGCACGTCGCACGAGGTGACACGTCCGTGCACGATCGTGAGCCGTGCACGATCATGCACAGTACACTGTCGTGCATGATCATACATGGGCGTGATCCCGCGATACGATCGCTGCGGCGTGTACCCTCGTGCGCGATCGCACGCGTGTGTACCGTGTACCAAAAACCAACAACAATCCAACATAATCCAACAACAATCCAACATAATCCCACAAAAATCAACAACAATCCAACAATCCAGTATAAACCAACATAATTCAACAAAAACCAACAACAATACAACATAATCCAACAAAAATCCAACAAGACCAACAAAAACCAACAACAATCCAACACAATCCAATAAAAACCAACAACAATCCAACAAGACCAACAAAAACCAACAACAATCCAACATAATCCAACAAAACCAACAACAATCCAACATAATCCAACAAAAACTAACAACAATCCAACAATCCAATAAAAATCAACAACAATCCAACAAGACCAACAAAAATCGACAACAATCCAACATAATCCAACAAAACTCAACAACAATCAAACATAATCCAACAAAAACCAACAACAATCCAATAAAAACCAACAACAATCCAACAAGACCAATAAAAACCAACAACAATCCAACATAATCCAACAAAAATCTAACAATCCAATGTAAATCACAAAAATATCACTAATACCGATAAAAATACTACAATATCCGCCATAAATACAAAAAAGTCGAGGAAACTAAATCACATTACTCAGTAACCATATCCTACGAGCTATCTGCATACGCTGACGTAGTATGAACCGCTGACTGTGACGTAACCTCTCAGGCATACTTGTGACGAGACGATACATATAGATGCATGCAAAGACACCGCAACTCACTGAGTCAGTCTCCATGAACTGCTCATCATCGGGCACCTCCGCCAATGTCAGATGCTCAGAATGTACCGTCCTCAATGGATTGTTGCCCCAATATCCAGCTACCCTCAGCAGTCGAGGAAAAGTCGAATAATGGGAAACATCTGGTAACGTCTCAACGCCCGAGAGTCAGGGTTGTGCGCCAGCGAGTCGTACACCTCAAGAGTCCACGTAACAGTAGATATGCGAATTGTGACCCAGTGATTTTCCTCGACGTTACAGATGGCTAGTATCTGCAACATTGATAATTTTAAAGTTTACATTCAATTGATAGAAAAATAATAGAAATGAGGAAATAAATTTACCATATCGGCGCACATCCACGGTTTGCTATGCTCTACATCGACCCCTTGCACCATCGCTATCAAGTCATCGGGTACTTGCCATCGTGGATAGGTGGTCTTTGATACTACATGATAGCCCATAGGATCATTAGGATGAAGTCGGGCGAACTCACACACAAGCGTTTGCTGCGTAAATGAATAAATTTAGTCGGGAATAATTTATATAAACTAGATGAGTTAAAATAAATTTAGGAACATTTCAAACTTACATAAAATTCAATCGGTGCTATAACGCATCGAGCTTCATTGATCCCAGGCAATAATACATTGGCAGGATGATGTGGGTTGATTATTTTCCAATGTATATACAAGGAGTACAACTCCATAACCTAACACACAAATAAAAAAAGAAAACCATTAATTGAATTATAATATATAAACAAAATTTGAATAAATGTGGTAATAAAGTACCTCGCCTGTCAACTCAGCGTGTGGGTCGGTGATCTGATCGAATAGTGCCTGAGTCAAAATATGCCTATTCAAATGAGCCACGACATAAGCATCTGGGCCTGACTGCCTAAAGATCTCGTACGACCTTAGTCGTGCCTGAGGGGTACTCATATCTAAAGGAGCTGGATGTGGGGTCTCCAATGCAGGGGTATCTGATGGAGCATCCCCACTATCAGACGATACATCACCCTCAGGCGCGACTGGCTCTCGAGATGCCGATCTCAGTTGGCTGGCGTGACTAGACTCTCGACGACCCGATCGTGGTGGCTAGTGATGGGCCCCTGATCTGGATCGACCTGCCGTGAAGCAGATAGTCGGTGGCTAGTGCGGGCCCCTCCTCTGGATCGATCTTCCGTGAAGCAGATCATCGATGGCTAGTGCGAGGCCTCTCCTCTGGATCGACATGTCGTGAAGCAGATCGTCGTTGGCTAGTGTTTGGTATGATTTTGTGATGATTCTTGGTATTGTTTTACATGTCATTTTCAGTGGTTTGTCCTATTTATGCTGTTGGTTTGATTAATATTTATTGATTCGGACTTACTTCGTTCGTCTCGATGTTTTGTAGGAAAACGGCAGAAAATAGGATGAATTGGATCTTCCAAGGATCGGATATAATTGAAGATCCTTTCGATAGGAATTCATAGGCGCAAACGGATCGCAATTCGGAGTTCGGACAAGGGAGAACGGATCATTTCTTCAAAATCGCGCACGTGCACTCCGCGCGCCGACGCTGAACACTTTCAACGATTCTCATGAATATTGGAGACGGAATCAAGGATTTTTACTTCATAAAGTAAATTAAGTTTTGATAAGTCCGTAGGCAAAACCGTGCATAAATCGGAGTTGAGACGAAGGAGAGCGGGCCAAAGCAAAACAACTGCGCAGCGATGTCGCGTGACCAGCGGCGCTGTGCGACCTCGAACACCCGACCTCCGGCCTCCAAACGCGGTTCAACCCGAACGCCGGTTCACCTGCTTCCAGCTTCAATTTGCGCTGTTCATCAATTGTGAACGCCGGTTCACCACTTCTTCGGTTGCGTTCGGCAGCAAGCTGCGTTCACGCCATCTTCACCCCGAGCACGTTCGGCCCGTATCTTGCCGCCATCTCTTCCTCAACGCCGGTTCAGCCCATATCTTGAGCGCCCTCTCAAGCTTGAGCGCGCGTTCAGCTATCTCCCTCGCGCACTCACAATGAGCCAGCGCTCATTTTGTGAGGCAGAATGATTTTCCCTCGCGCGCTTGAACCCAGCCGGCGTTCGCGTTCAAGGCAGAACGTTCTCTCAACCGGTGCTCACTCCAAACCGGCGCTCACTCCTATTTAATATATATATGCGCGCTAGGTCTTTCAGCTCTCAGTTACCATTTTTCTCACGCAGCCGCGGGAGCTGTTCACCAAGTCTTCTTCCAGATTTCTTCAGGCAACACAACACAGATAATTGTTAGCTTTAATTCCTGTTTCTAGTTTTCATCGAATGATTTATTTATCAATTTATGTTTTGGGATTTATCAGTCTTTCGGATTAATTTTCATAGTATTATTGTTAGATGAATATTGTTGATTCCAATTCCATAGTGACAATGGATTGTTTTCATGCTGCTTTGATTTATATTGCTTTCGTTTACCGCTTTGATTTATCATGCTTTCATAGTTCAACTAGGGATTGACAACCCCTGGTTTAGATTTATCGCTTTCGTAGTTCAACTAGGGATTGACAACCCCTGGTTTAGATTTATTGCTTTATTAGTTTAGCTCGGTATTGACAACCCCTAGCTTAGGATGCTGTTTAATTCTCCGTATTTCAATTCCTGCATGTTCAAACCCTCGTTGGTATTAGAATGTTTAGGATTTTATCGCTTTCTGTGTATGACATGAACAATGGCCCTGTTAAGTTTTCCTTGAGAGACGACTCGTGTTAACTTATCACGCTACGATTACCTCGTACGATTGCGAGTGAATTTGAGTGTGTTTTTAGCTCGATCAATTTTGGCGCGTTCTCGGGAAAACTTTAGGCTTATTGTTTGTGTTGTTTATTTTTTATTTTTCTTTTCATTTTATTTTGTTATACTCGATTCTGGCGTGATCCATTTTGTATGAGTGTTGTGAATGCTAGGTTGTCGCCGTTTGATGGAAGATGTATGCTTTTGGCAACGCCGAGGCTTACGACGCGCATGGATTCCAACCCCGACGAGAATTTGAGCCTTACCGGCAACAATATGGTTGGGTGGAATAACCAACCCAACCCGAATATTGGGATCCACAACCCGATTTGGGATGGTGGGATCCACAGACAACAACCTCCTCGATCCGATTCGAATGGTGGGAACCACATCCGATTCGAGATGTTGGGACCCTGACGACTATGGATATTTTGATCCACAACACCACAACCTCCATAGCAGTGGTACCACCCGCAACGCAGTATTTTCTCCACCACCTCCACCACCACCTCGGAGGTATCCGTTGGATAATATGGAGACCGAATTGATTCGGACTTCGCCACCAGCGGTTGGATCGATGACACCAAACTCGGCGCTACGGAGGCTAGGTGGAAATGATGGCGAGAAGATGGGCGAGTTCTTTGCAACAAGATGCAATAGGGGCCTCGAGCTCACTTTATGAGGCTCGAGCGACCACCGACCATCGAGTTCGCCATTGGATGATAGAGCGCAACTCTTGGCGTTTATAGCACGTGTGGGGCGATGGTCGTGAAGTTGGTTGAGTATCAGCGACAACTGCGATGAGAGAACTTCGAGCCACCCAGCGAGGCTCGTGCGATCATTGTCCTTGGTGATCGGCGGATGATCGTATTGTGGAAGAGCCATCCGAAGATATTTTGCCACTACAAGAAAAGGAGAAAGAGGTGGTAGTCTCGAGGGTTAGACTCCGACAAGTATGAGCCGACCCCGAGAACACGGTCGAGGTAGTTCATGCGGTTTCGAGTTGATGAAGAGGATTGGGAAAGGGATTTTGTTAGCATGCCGGACCAGCAATGGTATTGAAGGAACTCTGGAGTAAGTATGTGTTCGTGGAGGATGAGCAAGGAAGCCGGTGATCTTTTCACCGAGCTTCTAATTTTTAGAGAAACGGAGTTGGCCTAGGTGCTTATAGAGATGGTGAAAGCGGCTTTTACGAAGGCTGGCGATAAAGGTGTCTATGCCTATCACGGGCAACACTTGGTATAGTCCTGCAGGGCATGGATGGAGCTCATGGCATCATGATTATGGCGGTCCGCCACATTGACCACCTCCGTTGCTCTAATAAACACGTCGAGCTAATGACGTTAAACAAGCGCTTCGATGGGAGGCAACCCACGTTTGGCTTTGTTTTCTTTTTTTTCTTTTATCTTTTATTTACGTGTCCTGTTTTTAATACGTGTTTCGTCTTTTCGTATGCGGGAGATGTCTTATGGAATATGATATGTTGAGAATGGGCAAGCCATTGGTTGACCCAACTTCGTGGAAGTTCTCGCCCCTTATTATTTGCGCTTTTATTGTTTTGAGCTTTGGGGCGAGGTCTCGAATTAAAATAATGGGGAGTTGATAGTATTTGGTTTTGTGGGCGTGATATATAATTTTCGTATGCTTAATGTTGTGCCCGTATGCTTATTTTGATTGTTTGGACTTAAGCTTTATCTATGCTCGTAAAGTTAGGATTTTGATTTGTGCTGTTGAACTACGTGGTATTGATCGGACTTTGATGTATTTCGTTTATCTTGATGTCATGTGATTAAAGTGCGATGTAAATTGGCGAGATTGTGTGAATTGATTTTTAAATCGGTGGTTATTGGCGTGATTTGTCCGACTAATGCTAGGGGGAGTGTTAACAGGGTGGTTACCTATATACTCGTTTCAATAAACAAAAAAAAAGAAAAAAAAAGAAAAAAAGAAAAAAGAAAATATGTGTGAAAAAGAAAATAAGGAGAATTAAAACTCAATGTTGTTGAGATTGTATAAATGGAGGATGGGATTATGTCCTCTTTCTAGTAAATTGAGAAATGGACATGGAAACCATGTTAGGAGACTCGAGTTCATCGAGTTCACCTTTCGAACATTGTTCCAAATCATTAATACCTTCTATGTTATCAAAGGAAACTTGTTGCTAAAGGTAACCATTTTAGTTAATTCACCTCTAGCGAGAGTTGAGTGCGAGCAAAAATAACCTACTTGTTTATTTGATATTTTAGCAATCTTAGATTTGTTTCACGTTGTCTTTGATTATGTATTCATCATGTTTGGGGAATTGCAAAAGAGATTTGATTGATTAGAATAAGAGTTAAGTTGCATGAATTATCTTCCTACTCTTATTAGTATAGACTTTGCTTGAGGACAAACAAATGGATAAGTGTGGGGAGTTGTTTGGTATGATTTTGTGATGATTCTTGGTATTGTTTTACATGTCATTTTCGGTGGTTTGTCTATTTATCTTGTTGGTTTGATTAATATTTATTGATTCGGACTTACTTCGTTCGTCTCGATGTTTTGTAGGAAAACGGCAGAAAATAGGATTAATTGAATCTGCCAAGGATCGGATATAATTGAAGATCCATTCGATAGGAATTCATAGGCGCAAACGGATCGCAATTCGGAGTTCGGACAAGGGAGAACGGATCATTTCTTCAAAGTCGCGCACGTGCACTCCGCGCGCCGACGCTGAACACTTTCAACGATTCTCATGAATATTGGAGAAGGAATCAAGGATTTTGTCCTTCATAATAAGTAAAGTACGTTTTTGATAGGAGTCCGTAGGCAAAAACCGTGCACAAATCGGAGTTCAGACGAAGGAGAGCGGGCTAAAGCAAAAACAACTGCGCAGCGATGTCGCGTAGCGCGCAGCGCCAGCGCAAGAAGCGCCACGACCTCCGAACGCCCGACCTCCGGCCTCCGAACGCCGGTTCAACCCGAGCGCGGTTCACCTGCTGCCAGCTTCCAATTTGAGCGCGTTCATCAATTGTGAACGCCGGTTCACCACTTCTTGGCAAGACGTTCAGCGGCAGCGGCGTTCACGCCATCTTCACCCCAGAGCACGTTCAGCCCCTATCTTCAGCGCCATCTCTTCCTCAACGCCGGTTCAGCCCATATCTTGAGCGCCCTCTCAAGCTTGAGCGCGCGTTCAGCTATCTCCCTCGCGCTCACAATGAGCGGCATTTCGTTTGTGGTGAATGATTTTCCCTCGCGCGCTTGAACCCAGCCGGCGTTCGCGTTCAAGGCAGAACGTTCTCTCAACCGGTGCTCACTCCAAACCGGCGCTCACTCCTATTTAATATATATATGCGCGCTAGGTCTTTCAGCTCTCAATTACCATTTTCTCACTTGCACCCATTGGGCTGTTTACCAAGTCTTCTTCGGTTTATTCGAGCTGACACAACACAGATAATTGTTAGCTTTAATTCTTGTTTCTAGTTTTCATCGAATGATTTATTTATCAATTTATGTTTTGGGATTTATCAGTCTTTCGGATTAATTTTCATAGTATTATTGTTAGATGAATATTGTTGATTCCAATTCCATAGTAATGATGGATTGTTTTCATCTTTGCTTTGATTTATATTGCTTTCGCCACCGCTTTGATTTATCATGCTTTCATAGTTCAACTAGGGATTGACAACCTGGTTTAGATTTATCGCTTTCAGTAGTTCAACTAGGGATTGACAACCCCGGTTTAGATTTATTGCTTTATTAGTTTAGCTCGGTATTGACAACCCCAGCTTGGGATCTTTGTTTAATTCTCCGTATTTCAATTCTGCATGTTCAAACCCTCGTTGATATTAGAATGTTTAGGATTTTATCGCTTTACGTGTATGACATGAACAATGGCCTGTTAAGTTTTCCTTGAGAGGCGACTCGTGTTAACTTATCACGCCACGATTACCTCGTACGATTGCGAGTGAATTTGAGTGTGTTTTTAGCTCGATCAGCTAGTGGGGGGCTCACCATCTGGATCGACCTGCCGTGAAGCAGATCGTCGGTGGCTAGTATGGGGCCTCTGATCTGGATCGACCTGCTGTGTAGCAGATCGTCGGTGGCTACTGCGAGGTACCTCCTTATGCTGGGATACTGAGTGCCTCTGACTGATATGCTCTGAATAGCCGGCGTAGCTCCCACGTGCAGAAATAGGCGTACGAGATCTATGTCTCGAAGATTTGCATCGGAAGAAATCCACTAACTGCTCGAACACACGTCGATCCACTCGAGCTACGAGGCCCCTCTCTGAATCGTCGTCCACAATGGCACGACGGACACTCTCAGTCATAGCAGCAACTGAGGCCTCGTCTAATCGAACACTCCTAGCATGTTCGCAGCATACATGGTCTGGCTCTGGCTCCTCCTCATGCTGCGTTGAGTGTCTGCGGCAGCGATTCTGATCGAGACATGCCGGTCGACTAGGCTCAACAACCCGAGATGTATCTCGGCACTTGACTTCCCACCGCCGCCGCCACTGCATAGCGGGGACATGCTCGCCGCCTCTGCGGGGCACTCTCTCACGCACGAGCACCTGTTGTGGCTCGGTGTGAAATCTGATTTTAACCCTCTCGGGGATCTATCTTGGATGTTTAATTCACCATATATTGATTATATACCAAGCATGCACCTATATAATTAATTGTAGCACGTTGGTGATCGGATCAATACCGTGCTTTGATCTTCTAGACTTTATCCCGATTGTCTAAACTCGATGCCGAGTGAGGACAATCTATGGAGAGTGCTATAGAAATTCGCCTTCTTCTCTTCTCAAAGTTATCGAAAATCTAACTTGGAAGTATGATTCTCAAAATTTCACTATTGAGGATTAGGGTTTGATTTTCTCTCACCTTATATTTATAATGCGACCTAAATCCTATCTGAGATAGAAATTCTGCATATCGATAAATATAATAATATCACTTAAGATAGAGAGGATCAAAGCGAGTCGGTGGGACTCTAAGAGGAGGTGGAAGAAAATTCACTAAGCTCCAGGGCACGGATGGGACGACCAGGGGATCAAATCTGAGGAATAAAGATGGGCCTCAAATAAATTAATTATCTAATGTTCACCACAACATAAATTAATTCATAAACATTTATTCATGCCACTAGAGAATAAATGCTGACATACCCCTTTATTTCCGAAGTTGAGTCGGGCTTGCACTTAGACTTCACGAATCCTCATATTTAAGATATCACAAGTTCATTAATTATTTACTGATTACATTGCTTAAAATAATTAATATCTTTAATTTTAAGTAGTACCACTCAACCTTATTATTGTACTTGAGATAACTCAACTTGTAGGGTTTAGTACAATAAACCTTTTGAGCTCCTTAAGGGGCGTCATCATCCTAGCGGATACGGTGACTCGACACGCTTAACTAGCATGACATACAAACACTTCCACCACTCAAGCGAGAGAATCTTGGGTTATCTCATGTAACCCTCACCCATAACAAGTCAAAGTGATGGTCAACAACTCATACTCATCTAATACCTTATCGAGGCTTAGATCAACGTAAATTCACTGAGATCTAGGTTCTTCACGACAGTCAGATAGAAGAACTCATCTCACTATGATCAATCAATACGTCAGAGATGTACCAACATAGACAAGCAACCAAGTCAAGTCACTTCTTATCTATACCGCAGCCTATACCGATAACTCGTCCTCAAGTTGTCTCACATGTGATACTTTTTATATCTCATTAAGCTTGACCAATCATACAGACTTTTGTGATCTACAACACACTGTATGATCTAACTTATATATGAGATAAAGGGACATACATATGCAATCAAGTAAACAATTTAGATATGAGATTGTAATAGTGGTAACAGGAAACATTGTATACAAGCTCAATCAAAACTGCTTCCAGTATACAAATCCAACAATCTCCCACTTATACTAAAGCAAAACTTTTAATATACAATGTGTCTCTACTAACTATTACAAACAAAACCATCACTTTGCTTCTCCCACTTATACAAAGTTTCCTTTCTAAGTGGGTGCCATCTTCATGTAATCAAGTCCTCGAATATGCTCTTCGTAGACTTTTGCGGTGAGCTCTTCGTGAATGGGTCGACTAGGTTATCCATGATGCCAATCTTTTCAATCGGCATATCTCCTCGTCTAACGATTTCTCGTATGACATGGTACATTCTTTTTTTTTTTTTTGGTATCATGGGAACCCACACCGCTACCTTAGGTGCGCCTTTGGGTAAACCCACGTTCTGTGCAATAGCACCGCAAACCACACAAGGCAGGTAAACCACACTTGGAAAACCGGTGTGTGAGCTCAAATCCATAGGCGTTTGGTGGAGTTCGAACCTGTGACTCTCTATGTGTTTGGTTGACTTGTGGGTCCGTGGTTCCTTCGAATTTGCCACTGCACTGAGTTATCACGATAAACTATGATGCGCTTGGGCAAACCGGTACCACATCTAGATCCATGAGGTAGTTCTTGAACCATCGACCTCTTTAGCGACCTCAAAGCGACTACATATTCGGCTTCCATGGTAGAGTCCGCAATGCATCATTGCTTTGCACTCTTGAGGATCTGCTTCTCCTCCCAAGGTAAACACATAGCACGAGGTAGACTTTTTCTCATCAAGTTTAGCTTGGAAATCTAAGTCTGAATAACCCAAAGGCATTAGACTATCTGTATGGTAAACTAGCCTATAATCTCGAGTCCTTTTCAGGTACTTGAGTATTTGCTTTACTGCAGTCCAATGAGCTTGTCTAGGGTTAGACTGATATCTAGCTACTATGCCTATTGCATAGCAGATATCGGGTCTCGTACATGGCATTGCATACATGAGACTTCCTACGGCGAAAGCGTAAGGAACTTGTCTCATTTCCTCTATCTCCTTTGCAGTCATAGGTGACTGCTCCTTAGATAAAGGAACACCATGCCTGAAAGGTAGCAATTCTTTCTTGGCGGTCTGCATACTAAAACGAGTAATCACAATATCAATTTAAGATGCCTGAGATAAGCTCAACATTTTTCTCTTGCGATCTCGGTAAACCTTGTTCCCAAGAATGTACGCTGCATCTCCTAAATCTTTCATTTGAAACTGATCGGATAACCAACTCTTTACGTCAGATAACAACTTCACATTATTGTCATGTATAAGGATGTCATCTACGTAAAGTGCAAGAAATACCACATCACCGTTGACATCCAAATGATGCACACAACTTTCGCTAGGCAACTGGGTAAATTCATAGGACTTTACCACCTCGTCAAAGCGTAAGTTCCATGATCGGGAAGCTTGCTTAAGTCCATAAATGGACTTCTTAAGCTTCCATACTAGATGCTCTTCACCCTTCACCACATAACCTTGGTTCTTTGCATATAGATGTCTCTACCTTCTTCAAGGTAACCATTTAAGCGGTTTTCACGTCCATTTGCCAAACCTCAAGGTTTAAGTGGTTTGCTATGGCTAGAAAAATTACGATGGACTTGAGCATTGCTGGTGAAAAGGTCTCATCGAAATCGATGCCATCAATCTGAGTGTACCCTTTCGCCACAAGCACGGCTTTAAAAGCGAAACCTCTCCATCGAATCTCTCTTCCATTTGTATACCCACTTACTACCTATGGCTTCCTTGCCATCCGGTAGAGGTGTCTTTTCGTATACATCCATAGTCATTATGGACTCGATTTCTAAGTCCATAGCGGTGTGCCATGATCTTGCATCAATGTCTTATATCGCCTCCTTTGTATGTCCATGGGTCGATTATTTCTGCTTTCGTTTCACGGTACTAAATCCGAAGATTCACCCACGAACATAAATCGCTCGGGTTGACGAACAACCCTCCCACTACGACGAGGTGCTCTTGGCACGATGGCGGCGGTGGGTGCGATAACTGTGGTTCTCTATCTTGCACAACTTGTTGGATAGGTGCCACTTATGCGGTCGGTATCTCGGTGGAACTCGACCCACTTCAATTTCTTGAAGTATCGGTGTCGATCCTCCCACTGAACCGACATCTCGTACCATTGGTTTAATCGGTGGCGGAATCGATCATCTTCTAATCCTTTAAGAATGATTTCAACTTTGGATTTATGGTTTTCATATAATCCTCTTCTAAGAATCGGGCATTAGTGTTAATAATGACCTTGATCCTAGGACTATAGAAATAACCACCCTTCGTTCCTCTAGGATAGCGATAAATGACCTTGCTTCAAATCTAGACTCTAATTTGTCGACCTTCTTGTTGGCACATGTCTTTGGATCGCCTCATATCCTTATGTGGTTTAAACTAGGCTTGCGCCCAAACCACAACTCGAAATGGGTCTTTTCTACTGACTTGGATGGTACTAGATTTAGCAAGTATGCCGCTATTTCTAAGGCATACCCCCAGAACGAAATAGGCAATGTTGCATAACTCATCATTGATCTAACCATTTCTAAGAGAGTCCTGTTTCTTCGCTCTGACACACCATTTTGTTGTGGTGTGCCCAGTGTAGTGAGTTAGGAGGTGATCCCACACTGCACCAAATAGTCCATAAACTCGTTACTGAGGTATTTCCACCGTGATCAGACCGCAGTGACTTGATACTTTTACCAAGCTTCGTCTCCACTTCCGCCTTAAATTCTTTGAATTTCTCAAAGCATTCAGACTTGCGGTGAATCATGTATATATATCCATACCTTGAGTAATCGTCAATGAAAGTGACAAAATACTCGTACCCTCCACGAGCTTGTGTGGACATACAGGTCAGAATGGACTAACTCCAACACTTCCTTGGCTCTATAACCCTTCGCTTTGAAGGGTCTGGTCGACATCTTCCATTCTATACAGGATTCGCAGACTGGGAATGGAGTAACTGTGATATCACCCAACGTTCCATTCTTAGCCCGTCTTTGGATCTTATTTATATTGATGTGACCTAATCTAAGATGCCAGAGAAATGTGGTGTCATCTTGCGAAGAAAAATTTCTCTTCTTAAGGTTTTAGGTAGATGCAACATAATTAAAGGTATTATGTTTGGCAGAAATAGTATAAAGCGAATTATATAAAGTGCCACCACAGATAACTTCGTTATTTCTTATGATAGAAACACCACTATCAAAAACAACTGAATATCCATGAATAAATAGTTTGGAAACGGAAATAAGGTTCCGCCGAAACTCCGGCACTTAAAACGTCTTTCAATACTAAAAATGTTCTATCAAAACATAAAGAAACATCTCCGACTGCAACGGCCTCGACTTTCGCCGTGTTGTCCATGGAGATCGTTATCTCGCCATCATGCAGCTCTCTTGTTCGCAGGAACCCCTGCAAGGTGTAACAAACATGATCAGTCGCACCCGTATCTACTACCCATGAATGAGTAGAACAAGTCGCTAAACATGTTTCCGTTACTAAAGCAAATGGCGTACCTTGAGCCTTGAGCATAGGGCATTTAGTCTTCCAATGCCCAGTCTTGCCGCACTTGAAGCACTTGCCCCTCTCCTTTGGCTTTTTCAAGCCTCCGGTGGCAGACATATTCCTGCTCCCACTGGTTCCTTTGCCTCTACCACCTTGGGTGCCTCTTTTTCTTCTTCCATTTTTCAATGGAAAATTTGGGCCCTTAGATGTGCTAGCAAGCGTATGTGCTCCTTTACCCATGACTCCTTCCATGCCACGAGATCATTAAACAACCGACTAAGTGTATACCGGTCTTGCTCATGATAGCGTTCAACAAAAATTCTCAAAAGACTTGGGCGGTGTGTTGAGGATGATATCGACCTTGGCCGCCGTCAATACCTCCTCCCAACCGATCAAGACTATCCATGAGACGAGTCGTGTGTGAGACATGTTCATGGACGAACTTCCTTATTCCATCTTACACGCCAAGATTTCTCTCATTGTGTGGGGCGGATTGTTCGATCCGACCGCCCAAACTTACTCTCGAGACTTGACAATATTTCGATCGCATCGCCATCGATCGATGCTTTGTTGCAAGCCTTTGGACATAGTAGTCATCATATAGCATTTGGCCATATTGTTTGACTTATGCAAAGCCGACTTGACTCTCACCGCTCATTAGTCGATCGTCGATAAGGCATTAGGTTTGGGAGTAGTGAGAACAAACATGTGTTCTTCAGCGATAAAAACATATTTCATGTTTCGTTTCCACTCGATAAAATTTGGACCGGATAGAGAATTTTATGCGAGCATATTGATAATCGATGTAAGAGACATATCTGAAAAGATAATGTAAACACATAAGCATACGATCGCACATAATTCGTAACAATAATATTGTAACCTTTTGATAAAACAATATTAATTGAAACCTCCAATCGCCCAAGGAATTCCACATGCAAACCACGCGTGTGGACGTTAACACATGAACCCCTCGACCAGACTAAAATTTACCTTTTAGTCGTTTAATTTCAATCCATGTCAACTTATCCTTATGACAAATGAAATTAATGATTGGACCTTACTATACCACATCACTATCACAAGAAGGGACTTCGCGGGAAGTTGTACTTGAGGTGATGTCTAAGAAATGATCACAATTTTAATAGCAGAAAATGAATTCTTAGAATTGGCCTACTCACTAGGACCATACCGTTTCAATCTAAATTCTTTGTCTTCTCATTTTAAATCTATCTCTAGAGAACTTATGAAAATCGCATATGCAAGCCACGCGTGTGGACGTTTACACATGAAACTCCCACTTCTCAATAGATTAAAATGTTCTATTTAGAAATCTCATCTAACAAACTTATGATAAACAGTGCAAGCAAGCCACGCGTGTGGAAGTTTACTCACAATGCGTATCACTTTGTTTAGAGATTAAAAAGTGGAGGTCTTGATATTTTAATTTTAGAAATTAATATGTCGGGTTACTTGCTTAGTCTTTTTGTTTCAAAAGGTTTGTCCATGCAGATCACGTAATTCTAGCATGCTTTTCTATAGAACTCAACATGTAAAACATGCTCGCAGAATTCTAAAATATGCTTGAAAAACGCGATAAACCTAGCATGCTTACTATGCGCATCCAATCACGAAAACATATAATATGTTTATCTACGTAATTAAACATACATAGCATGCTTCTGCATAATTTAAACATCCACGAAATGCTTTGAACGATAA
Organism: Salvia rosmarinus; assembly: GCA_036937905.1. Lineage (NCBI taxonomy): Eukaryota > Viridiplantae > Streptophyta > Magnoliopsida > Lamiales > Lamiaceae > Salvia > Salvia rosmarinus. The sequence continues at coordinate 57,399,517 of CM072822.1, read as the reverse complement.
AAATAAAATAAATTCGTCATCGCGGCCCACTCGTGGATCATGTACTTCCCTACCTAATTTATTACATAAATTTGCAAAGTACAGATCTTCAAAAAATCTCGAAAACAGGTGATTAGGCGTATTTTATACGTATATTTTGGGTAATTTTGATGAGTTTAAATGTTCAATATCTACTTAATCATAGTCTATGAAGCTAATTACATATTTTGTGGATTTTGTAGGTATTGATATTATTTTGGAAGAAGTAACATCAAATTGGAAGAGTTTTGGAATATCTAAAGTAAAGTTGATGTCGAAGGTCGCAAGTATGCCCATACTACCTTTGTTTATTGGGACTTTACAACAATAGCGTGAATTAAATGGATTTTTGAAGGCTTTGTGATTTCAAACGAAGTTTAATTATGTAATAGGCCTCAAATATTGATTTGAGCTTCTTTAGTTATTATTTTGAATTATCTAATAGTTTCCTTATTATATTAGAATAGGTTTCCCTTTTTAATAGGAGATTAGATTATATTTGATTAGATTTGTTTTGAGATAGGATTAGCCTTTATCCATTTTTCTCCATTCACCCTTCTCATTCACGTGAAGAGAGGAAAACAATTGACAGAATTCAGTTTTTGAATTGCAATTGAAAAGTTGTTTATTTTATTCTTTCTTTGTTTGCTATTGTTCTTCCATCATTATCATTATTATTATTATTATTAGCTTGAATTCATTTATGAGTTCTAGCTAATCCCCTTCATTCCGGTGAAGATTAAAGAAGCTCTAGCGCGACACGTTCCGTGAGATCTAATTGATTTTATGCAAGCATCTGTTATTCTCTGCGTTTATTGTTGTTAATTGTTTCGTCTCTGCTAGGTAGTTGCAAATATTTAGTAGTTCGGAATTAATTAGTAGCCAATTGAATCGGTCATCCGTAATTGTGGTTTAGATTTGATTAGTGGTAAAGTGATTCATCGAATCAAAAGTTTAACGATCTTAATTCGATAATCACGTGTCGAGTTTATCGGTTTTGAATCGGGTTTATCTAGTTCTTAAATTTGTCGGCTCATTAAATCTATAGAGTGTCTCTTACGGTTGTCGATCGATTAAGTAGTTAGTGAAGTGTCTTCCTAATTACCGATAAATTAAGGAGAGATAAGATTACGTCGAAGTGTCTTGGTGATCATAAGCGGTTTGTTTGCATGAATTGAAGTTATATTTGCATCGAGGATCGGATTTGTCTAAGCTAGAGTGGAATTAATTGGGCAGGATACCCTCATCATATTTTACAAACAAACATCCGGATACCTTTCTTATTTGCTATTTTCTATTTTATAGTTTAATCTCTTATCACAACTTATTTTATAGGTGGAAAATTGGAGAAATTCTCGCCATTCCTTTGGGAGACATTTTGCTTCTTGCTTTCGTGCGGTTTGGGCATCTTGACCGAGTGTCGAATCTGCGATTGTTATACGTGCGGTGTGGGCACACCGATCGAGTGTCGATTTATTTTTGGTGAAAACGACACATCAAATTTTGGCGCCGTTGCGGGTTGGTTTAAGCGATAATTTATTCGATTTTTGTCTATTTTATTTTTATTTTATTGTTTACGGTTTATGCCCGTTCTTCTCGCATGCGGAGAATTAGTCTTTGATCGTAAATTGAGAAAACAAAGACGTAAATTGACAAAGGTAGCTAAGGAAGGAAAGAAAGCTACTACAATCATCATGGAGATACAAAATGGTGAAGGGAATAGAGGAGCAAACCCACAGCCGTTGATTAAAGAATTGGGACGTCATAGGAGCAACTACCCTTTGTGCATTGTGCTACCTACTATCAATCAGAACTCTGAAATTAGGCCTGGATTTATTCAAGTTCTTTCTAAATTTGGAGATATGCACGGAGAGTGCACATAAACATCTTCTTGAATTTGATTTAGTGTGCTCTACTTTCGCCCACAAGGATTTACCAATGATAATTTGAGATTGCTAACTTTTCTCATACTTTGCGGGCGGGGCTGAGATTGGCTATTTGATCTTCCTCCAGTTCGGTCCGAACATGGAGCCGATTAGAAGAATACTTTTACGTAAATTCTTTCTAGAATCAAGAGTCGCAAATTCTGAATGGCTATTAGTAGCATTAAACAAAGAATGGAGAGTTTGGCGGATTATTGGGAGCGATTCCAACAATTGTGTCGCAAGTGTCCCGACCACGGATTTTATGATTATCAATTGCTCACTAATTATTTTTACCGTGGTATGTCTTCTTTTGATAGGAAAATTGTTGATGCTGCTTGCGGTGGATCATTAACAAATAAGACATTGGACGATGCTAAACAACTCATCATTGACATGGTATCGAATGGCCAACAATATGAAGACGATGATGATGATAGATATAGACCTGTAAAAGCTGTGGAGAGATCAGAAAGTTCGAATGTGCATGACAAGATTGATGCTCTAACATCCTTAGTTCGAGAGCTTGCAGTGGCACAAACGCAGAAAATTCAATGTGGTATATGTTCGAAAAATGGTCATTATACTGATGCATGTCCTACTTTGCAGGATCCTCAACCCGAACAAGCATGCTATGTTTGGGTGATTCATAATATGATGCACAAAGGCGAGGCAAAGACGAAATGATCCATTTTCAAACACATATATAATCGGGATGGAGGAATCATCCTAATTTTAGTTGGAGTCGAGAGGGCTGGGTTTATACTCGAGGCGATCATGAGTGGGCGATATGGCCATCTTGTGGTCGAGAACCAAGTCTCGAATGAAATTGTGAAGAGTTTGGACCAAAGTCGACAAGCTTTCCAAAGAGAGAGACGAGTGCGTTAAGCGGTATGGGCACAGATCACTGATTAGCCACTCAAATGAACAAGTTGCGGGTTTCTCAAGGCAAACTTCCATCACAAACAGAGATTAATCGAGGGAAGTGTTTGTGCGGTCACGCTCTGAGAGAAAAGGAGTGGTCGAGCACAACCTCAAGAAGGATGTAAAAGATGAAGTCGAACATGGAGGAATGAAGGAAGATGGAGCCACTCAAGAAACACAAAAATCTAAAACTCATTTATCTTCCAAAGTAAATATCGATTCCAATATTTTAAATCATAAAATACTAACCGATGCACCTTTTCCTTCTAGGTTGATCCTCAACAAGAAAGAAGATGATGAAAAGAGATCTAGAGGTATTCAAGAAGGTGAAATCAACATACCATTGATCGATGCTATCAAGCAAGTTCCGTGTATGCAAAATTTTGAAAGAATTATGTGCTAAAAGATGAGACATGGGAAAGATGCAAGGATCCAAGTAGGGAGAATGTCTGCTATTATTCAAAAGAAATTACCACAAAATGTCGGGATCTGGTATGTTTACAATCCCGCATTATTGGTAAAAGCAAGTTGAGAGAGCCATGCTAGATTTAGGAGCATCCATAAATGTCATGCCATATTACATTTATAAGGAGTTGCATTTAGGACCATTGAAAGAAACTCGTAATCATTCGAGTTAGGCGATAGGTCCAATCATATCCTTTAGGTGTAGTTGAGGATGTTCTTGTTAAAGTAAATGATTTGATCTTTCCCGTTGATTTTTATATTATTGACATGGATGATTCTTTTTCTGCTCATAAGTCTTTGATTCTATTAGGAAGACCATTTATGAAAACAGCAAAAGCAATAATTAATGTTAAGGCATGCTTAGCTTGGAATTTGATGGAGAAATTGTCACATTAATATTTTTGAATCAATGATGCATGTTGAGGATCCTGAATCTATATTCATGATTGATATTGTTGATCCTTGGGGTGAAGATTTTATTGAGCATAGTTGCAGGGAAGATAAGTTCGAGCATATGATAGATAAGAATGCATCATTAGGAAGTGAGCATTCGAGCAGTATGCCAATACTGACCGAGACGGAGCAAATTCCGTCATCTTTTGTGAAAGATCCAAAGCTGGAATTAAACAATCTCTCACAGTGCTTGAAGTATGCAATTTTAGAAGAGGATGACACGCTGCCCGTTGTTGTCAACAAGAACCTCAATGTTGTTTAACATTTAAGCAGACTGCAGAAGGAGTCAGACGGTATGCCCATACCGCACGATCCTCCAGATGGACAACAGTTTACAATTGAAGAGATGAAGATAGTCGAGTTTCAAGAGATGAACTTGGCTACTTCTATCGTCAACTCCTGATCGTACCACCATGGTGTCCGGCCTTGGACCTTAAACAAGGGTGCTACTTGGGAGGCAACCCAATATTTTCTTTTTTGTTTCTTTTTCCTGCTTTTTAGTTTCTTTTTATTTTAATTCTTTTTTTTTCTATATGTTTGGAAGGTCTGCTCTACATGGCATGAATACTCCAACAGCCCGTCATACACCCAAGTGAACCACCACAAGAGCCGTGCACCAAGGCCCCTCACAACCTGCATTCATTGCCCGTTGTCTGCCTCGCCCCCTACTTGATTTGTTCAGGGAAGTTTCTATTCTTATTCTCTTTTATGTTTTGTTGTTCATTTATGTTTTTATCTTTTGGTCTCTCTTTCACACAATGAGGACATTGTGTTGTCTAAGTGTGGGGGGGAATGATGTTAGTTGTTTTTTTTTCTGTTATTCATTTTAAAAAAAAAAAGTTTTAAAATGTTTTTGGTTTTGTCTTGTTTTGTTTTGAGTCTTTGGCAACTACATGATGGATGAATTGAGTAGAAATGATGAGGATATTGCTCTGTCTGTTTGGTTGTTTTATTTTGATGATAAATTATGCAAAAACATTTGTATGTATTCATGGACGATGAATAAGTGCAAGATTGATCAAATTGTTGAGCTTACTTATATTGTGAGATTTGAGCCTATGAGCAAAAACTTGAAAATGCTCCTTGTTTCTTTGAAGAGTGTTGTGTCTGACTTGATTGCTTGATGTCTAGTTTGCCTTGTTGCCATAGTTGAAACTACCTATGAAATTCTAGCATTAAAGTGATATAGGCGATTTTGATCATTATCCCTATATATTTGGTCTGATTATATACTTCCTACCCCCAGTTTTTCACTAGTTAGCCTTTTTGTGCCTTAATCATTCTCTTGATCATTAAAAACTACTAAATATGAGCCTTAGCCTTTCTTAGCCTTCTTTTGACCCACCAACAATATGCGAGTTTTGTGAATTTTCGACATGATCAGTGGGATTGTATTTTGGTGTTCAATATGATTGAAAATGGGAGAGATTATGTTGGGGTTTCATAGAAAAAAGAAAAGAAAGAAAAAAAAAATATACAAAAAAAGGAAATATAAAGAAAGGAAAAAAAAGAAGAAGCAAGTAAACTCGGGAATCATGTGAATGAGCACAATGTTTGAAGGTATATGTTGATAGTTTCGTTTATTAAGAACGTAAGTTGATGGTACAATGGACGGTGTGCAGCAACGTGTATTGATGAGATAAAAGATTTGAGGAGTACATACTTGCATATTTTGGTATTATAAGCATATTTTTATCCCTTTCTTTATCCTACCTATGCACCTAAGACCCATTACAACCCATCGAAAGACCTAGTGATTGTGCATGAGTTCATTTGTAGTAGGTACAGTGACATATGGGCAAACTTGTGATTGGAAGCATGGAGTCATGATTTAATGAGTGAAATCCGCCTATTTTCTTTCTTTGAGAGTCTTGGAGTGAACTTGGTGAGGTTTGGATTGATCTTGCATGATTTTGACTTGAATGAAAGGTGTTTGCATTGTTTTGAATCGAATGAATGGAGGATTGTGGAGGATTGTATTCTAATCCCGACTATGATCTTTGTCGTTAAGTCGTTGCCAATTTCTGTTTTGAGTCTGTTTCTTTTTCTATCGTTTCAGTTTTTTTTGTTTTGCTTCCTTTCTTTATGCTCGAGGGCGAGCATTATCCAAGTGTGGGGGATTTGATTAGGCGTATTTTATACGTATATTTTGGGTAATTTTGATGAGTTTAAATGTTCAATATCTACTTAATCATAGTCTATGAAGCTAATTACATATTTTGTGGATTTTGTAGGTATTGATATTATTTTGGAAGAAGTAACATCAAATTGGAAGAGTTTTGGAATATCTAAAGTAAAGTTGATGTATGAAGGTCGTGCAGTATGCCCATACTGCACTGTTTCGCTGGAACTTTACAACAATGACGTGAATTAAATGGATTTTTGAAGGCTTTGTGATGTCAAACGAAGTTTAATTATGTAATAGGCCTCAAATATTGATTTGGGCTTCTTTAGTTATTATTTTGAATTATCTAATAGTTTCCTTATTATATTAGAATAGGTTTCCCTTTTTAATAGGAGATTAGATTATATTTGATTAGATTTGTTTTGAGATAGGATTAGCCTTTATCCCTTTTTCTCCATTCACCCTTCTCATTCACGTGAAGAGAGGAAAACAATTGACAGAATTCAGTTTTTGAATTGCAATTGAAAAGTTGTTTATTTTATTCTTTCTTTGTTTGCTATTGTTCTTCCATTATTATTATTATTATTATTATTAGCTTGAATTCATTTATGAGTTCTAGCTAATCCCCTTCATTCCGGTGAAGATTAAGGAAGCTCTAGCGCGACACGTTCCGTGAGATCTAATTGATTTTTATCCTTTGATTTTATGCAAGCATCTGTTATTCTCTGCGTTTATTGTTGTTAATTGTTTCGTCTCTGCTAGGTAGTTGCAAATATTTAGTAGTTCGGAATTAATTAGTAGCCAATTGAATCGGCCATCCGTAATTGTGGTTTAGATTTGATTAGTGGTAAAGTGATTCATCAGAATCAAGAGTTTAACAGTCTTAATTCGATAATCCTGTGTCAGAGTTTATCGGTTTTGAATCGGGTTTCTCTAGTTCTTAAAGCTGTCGGCTCATTAAATCTATAGAGTGTCTCTTACGGTTGTCAGTCGATTAGAGAAGTAGTTAGTGAAGTGTCTTCCTAATTACCGATAAATTAAGGAGAGATAAGATTGCGTCAGAAGTGTCTTGGTGATCATAAGCTGGTTTGTTTGCATGAATTGAAGTTATATTTGCATCGAGGATCGATTTGTCTAAGCTAGAGTGGAATTAATTGGGCAGGATACCTCATCATATTTTACAAACAAACATCCGGATACCTTTCTTATTTGCTATTTTCTATTTTATAGTTTAATCTCTTATCACAACTTATTTTATAGGTGAAAATTGGAGAAATTCTCGCCAACTTATTTGCTTTGCTTGCGGTTTGGGCATACTAACCAGTGTCGGTGTGGGCTATACATGCGGTGTGGGCACCGACCGAGTGTCGATTTATTTTTGGTGAAAACGACACATCAACGGGCTTCGCGTGCACGGGCATGGACCGGATTCATCAAAACTGGATTTGGGCTGAAAATTGAAAACGGGCCGACACAGTGGATCGAGCCGGATCGGGTCGAAAATCTGGAACCGGGTCAAAAATTTGTGTTTGGGCCGAAACGGGTCGGGTCGGCCCAAGATGAGCTGGGCCGTGCGCGCTAGGGCACAGCCTATGCGTACGCCCAGCACACCCCGCCGCCCATCTGCTGCGTCGTTACCCACGCTGCCGAGCCCTGTCGAGGAATCGCCGTCGAGCCCGTCGAGAAAACCGCTCGCGACTCGTGCGCTGGGCCTGCCCGCGCGCTTCGCGCGACAAGCACCCGCATGCTGATGTCACGCGCTGTCGGCCGAGTGTCGCCGATGCCGCCGAGGGAGCTGCGTGCATCGTGCGACTCGACGATAAACTGCCCGCGCTGACGCGCGACGGCACCCGCATGCGTGGGCGCTGATGCCGCGCCTGGCCGAGCAATCTGTGCGCGATTCGCGCGCTGCTATCGAGAGCATCGAGCGGTCCGAGCACGCGACCCGCCGAGATGTGCCGAGACCTACCGAGGTCTGCTCGCCAAGGTTCCGTCGAGCCCGCCGAGTGCACATGCTCAGCGTCGAAGCATGCCGAGGCGTCCGTGCGAAAATCGCGAGCCCCGCACGCCCGGCTGTCGAGATGTGCGACCGACTACGCCCAACCTCGCCCATGTCTGCGAGCCATCTGCCAAAGCTTCCCACACACCGTGCCCGATGCCGCCGAGGTCTGCCCGTCCGTGTCGCCTGAAGCCGCCGAGACCCGCACGCGAGCTGCCGACGATTCTGCGCGCTAGGGCTGCACCACGTCGTGCCTCGCCGTGCGTTGGTTTCCGACGCCGTACGACGGGACTCCGTCGTCTCGTTCTTCATGTTCTTCGTCTTTGTTCCTCTTTTACAGATTAGATTTACAAGAAAAAATTCTAATCTAACCACGGATTTTCTCGTGGTGAAAAAACAAAATCCGATTAAAATAAAATGAGCCACGATGAGCAGCGGATCCACAATTAATTAATTACGCGTAATAATCAAGCGTGAATTAATCCAGCGAGCCGAGATCTCGAACACGGCTCGATACCAATTGTAGGAAATCGATTTTAACCTCTCCGAGGATCTATCTTGGATCTTAATTCACCATACATTGATTATATACCTAGCATGCACCTATATAATTAATTGCAACACGTAGGTATTTTCTCGTGTTTACCGGCGAATTTGCCAGGCAAGGATTGGATCAAGACTCGTGCTTTGATCTTCTGGATTGTGTCCCGATTGCTTAAACTCCAATGTCGAGTGAGGACAATCTATGGAGAATGCTATGAAAATTCATCTTCCTTCCTTCTCTTGAAGTTTTTGAAAATCCCAACTTGGAGAAGTATGATTCTCGAAAATATCACTATTAGAATTATGGTTTGATTTTCTCTCACCTTATATTTATAATGCAACCCTAAATTCTATCAAGATAGAATTTCTGCATATCTAATAAATATAATAATATCACTTAAGATAGAGAGGATCAAGATAGAGTCCCAGAGGGACTCTAAGAAGGGAGGGACGAAAACATCAAGCAACAGGCCTTGATGGGTCAGCACAGGGATCAAATGCAATGAATAAAGATGGGCCTCAAATAAATTAATTATCTTATGTTCGACCGAATATAAATTAATTCATAAACATTTATTCATGCCACTAGAGAATAAATCTTGACTTACCCTTTATTTACGAAGTTGAGTCGGGCTCGCATTTAGACTTAACGAATCCCCATATTTAAGATATCGTCGTCCATTAATTATTTCTGATTACATTGCTTAAAATAATTAATTACTTTAATTCCTTAAGTAGTACCACTCAACCTTATTATTGTACTTGAGATAACTCAACTGCGGGGTTTAGTACAATAAACCTTTGAGCTCCTTAAGGGGCGTCATCATCCTAGCGGATACGGTGACTCGTCTGAGACAACTAGCATGACATACAAGATCGCCACCACCCAAGATCGAGAGAATCTTGGGTTATCTCATGTAACCATCACCCATAACAAGTCAAAGTGTTGGTCAAGAACTCATACTCACATAATACCTTATCGAGGTTTAGATCAGCGTAAAGTCACCGAGATCTGGGTTCTTCACTATGGTCGGATAGATGAACTCATCTCACCGTGATCCATCAATATGTCGAGGCGCACCGGCATAGACAAGCAACCAAGTCAAGTCACTTCTTATCTATACATGACTATACCGACAACTCGTCCTCAAGTTGTCTCGGTGTGATACTTTTATATCTCATTAAGCTTGACCAATCATATGACTTACGTGATCTACAATACACTATATGATCTAACTTATATATGAGATAAAGGAAATACATATGCAATCAAGTAAACAATTCAGATAGGAGATTGTAATAGTGGTAACAGAAAACATTGTATACAAGCTCAACCAAAATTGCTTCCAGTATACAAATCCAACAGCATATGCGATCGTAACCATCTATAACGAGGCTGTAAATGCACAAGATTAATCAGTATACACGGTCAAAGGTTGTTGGAAATAATTATTGAACGTTTTACACGATTCAAATCGTGTCTTGAAGAAACGATACGGTTTTAACCGTGTCTTGAAGAAACGAGACGGTTTTAACCGCATCTTGAAGAACCAGTTCTTCAAGCCTAACCGTGTCTTGAAGAACCATCTAATTTTCACTTAATATCAACAACATAGCAATCTGAATTCAATTTCTAAGTTGCTAAACACACAAACTACATGAAAAGTATCGTGTCATACATGAAAACTATCGTGTATCATATTAAAATTCAATTTTAAATGCCATATTACTCACCGGAGGCGGTGGCGCTCCTAAATCGGTGCCTGAAGTTGATGCTCATCGACCCAAAGCAGAAGGTCGACAGCGTGCTTGCATGCGTGGTGGCGACTGCTCCGACGAAGAAGCTTCTTCCGCCATGGAGGAGCTCTCTCCTTCAGCCACCGCTTGCTCGGCCGCATCCGGGGAGTACCGTGGATCTGAATCCGTATAACTCATGTTGTGCTAATGTGTTATTGAATTTGCTGTGGGTTTTGGGTATGGAGTTTGCTGAGAGAGAGAGAGTGAGTCGAGAGAGAGAAAGACAGTGAGTGAGTCGAGAGAGAGAGTGTGAGTGGGTGAGTGAGTGAGTGAGTCGTGAGAGAGAGAGAGTGGGTTTGCTGAGAGAGAGAGTGAGACGTGAGTCATCGAGAGAGATTTTTTTTTGAATTTTTTTGATTTGTGGTCCAGGGGTAATTTTGTCTTTTTAAGCCAAAATGACTATAAAACTTATGTTTTTATGGAGTAGGCTATAAAACTTCTACTCCTATTTTTTTGGCTACTTACATACATTAGCACTATATATAAGAGAAGTGCATGTGTGTGCGTGCAAGTGTAGTAGTGGTGTGTGTGTGTTCGTTTGTGCATGTATGTAGAAAGAGTGTGGTGTTTGTGTGCATGTAGTATAGAGCCGGCAAAATGAGCCCGGCCGAAAAGCCCCGGGGTACCCGGGGTTTGGGCCGGTTTGGGTTTCAAAATTAAAGGCCGAAAAAATCGGACCTAAAAGCCCTTGAAAAAACCCCGAGCCTACTGGACTTTGGGCCAAAATGCCGGGGTTTTGGGCTAAAAAGCCCACCGATTTTTATTAAATATATATATTTATAATATTATTTAATATACATATCTATATTTTTTTAATAATATTAATTATATTTTATATAATTATTTATTTTTTATAGTAACAATTTTCTTACTAATAAACATACTGGTCAGAAAAATAAATTCTGGAAAAAATAATAACCTCATAAATCATTCAAAAATAATTCCAAAGAGAAATGATCTCCAAAAATATATACATTGATGATTAATGATCTTATAGTATGTAAAATCTATTTTGAATCATTGATCTTAAATATATACAGTATAATTAATTTATTTTATTCTCTTATTTTATGAGTATAAGTCGGATTGACGTTTAATAATATCATTTATCTTTGATTTGTAATTACTAATTTTTTCTCCTTAAATTAAAGAATTAAAATCATACTGCATTACAATATCATCGCATGAATACATAAATAGGTCAAGATATGCAAGAAGCATTATCATAAGAATAAGTAAGCTCAAAATATTCTCATCACTGATTCTTTATTTAAGTTAAGGAGGTATGAGATCTTAATTAAATAATTATTTTTTTAATTTAAAATATTAATTTTATATATTAAAAAATATCTAAAAAGTCCGCCCACCCGGGGTTGGTTTGGGCTTCATATTTTAGGCAGAAAAATTTGAACTGGCCCACTAGACCCCGACCCGACCCGACCCGAAAAATTTAAAAGCCCAACGAGCTTGGGGTCGGGCCGGCCCGACCCGCTACTTTGCCACCTCTAATGTAGTACGGGTGACAATTGTCACTCATAAGCACCCCCACCACCAACATACCTTTCCCAACCCCCATCCCATTCCTGTAGACACCAACCCTTCCCTATACCTCTCTAATCTTCTTCTCTCAATAGCTAAGGAATCCATTCTTTCTCCACATTCATGTATCTGTCATCGCGCCTTCTCTTCCCTTCTCAATAGGAGGTCGATGGTGACCACTCCAAGCACACCTCACTTAGACCCCCATCTCGACAAGGAAGCCAACACCATTCCACGCACGACGCCTCTATGAGCTACGGCGCTGCATTCACTAGCCTAAGGTGGAGACTTCCATTATCTTTTCCATTCTAATATAGCTTAAGCCCCTCACCCCCTCATCTCCATGTTTATGGCAACTGCATCTTGTCTTCTTCGACAATGAGTCAATTCTTAAAGCTTAAGGGGATGAACGAAGCTTCACCCAAACCCGAGCTCCGTTACTCATTCGTCTTCTCTCTCGATTTCTTGCAAATTCGTTCCTATGGTATACATCAACGCCTCTTACTCTTGACAATGACCAAATCATGCACATGTATGCATATATGTAAGAATGTGATGGGTTTGTGTTTAAACGTGATTGCATGTTGATTTAGTGAGTGGATTCACGACTTCTAGTCATCGCATGTTAGTTGGGATAGATTTATGTTGAGTTTGATGAACTTGGATGAGTTGATTTGACATATGATATTTTAAATACGGGGATTCATAAGTCTAAGGACAAGCCCGACTCAACTTCGATAATAAAGGGGTAAGTTAACATTTTTATATAATGGAATGAATAAATGTTTATGAATTAATTTATGTTATGGGCTGAACATAAGATAATTAATTCATTTTAGGCCCATCTTTATTCCCTGTTGATCTCTGGACTGGTCCATCAAGGCCTTCTGCCTAGCTAATTTTCGGCCACCCTTAGAAATCCTACTGAGATTTAGTTCTGATTATTGTATTATTTATTTAATATATCTTCTAGTCTATATTGATATTATTTGATATTATTAGGTATCAAGAGATAATTATTATAGAAATAAAATATCTTTAGGAAAAAAGATAATTCTTTTATTTATTAGATGTGGCGAGTCATGTCACAATAAGATTCTAGGAAGAGAACTATAAATACAAGGTAGGAGAAAATCAGTTTATCCATTCCTCGTAGTGCGATTTTCGAAAATCACAGTTATATATCATAGGGGACAAAAGTTTTGTGGTGTTTTCTATAGATTACTCTCATTCAGTATTGAAGATCAGGTATCCGGGACACATTCCAGAAGATCAAAGCTGGAGTCAACCATTGATCAGATTTGTCAGAAATTCGCATGTAAACACGAAAAACCCTATATATTGCAATTAATTATATAGGAGTATGCTGAGAATATAATCAATGTATGGTGAATTAAACATCCAAGATAGATCCTAGGGAGCACGGATAAATTAAGATTTCCCATCAATTGGTTTCAGAGCCTACGATCACGTTTGATTATTACGTGTGTTATAATTAATAGCAGATCTATCGTTCATCGTGCCTCAATTATTTTATTTTTTATTGGAATTTTTTTTCACCACGAGAAAATTCATGGTTAGATTATGATTTAGTTTTCTGTAAAGTATATATGTAAAAACGAAGAACGAAGACGAATAATGAGACAGTACGACGGAGTCCCATCGCAGGCGTACGTGTAGGCGCCCGTGACCCAGAGCGCGAGTGCCCTTCGTGAACAATGTTGTAGTTGTGTCTTTCTGACTGCAACTCAGAAGTTAACAAATTACATAAAGAGAAAAGTTTTTATATAGCCATCCAAGTTAAGGAATGTCAAATTATAACCACCAACATAAAAAGGTTAAATTATAGCCAACTTACTGGTCATATTGGGACTATTATCACCAAATAGTATCAATAGGTCCAACTATTTAGTTGGACCTATTGATACTATTTGGTGATAATAGTCCAATATGGCAAGTAAGTTGGCTATAATTTAACATAAAATAGTTGGACCTATTGATACTATTTGGTGATAATAGTCCAAATATGGCCAGTAAGTTGGCTATAATTTGATATTTTTATGTTGGTGGCTATAATTTGACATTCCTTAACTTGGATGGCTATATATATGAATTTCCACTTACATAAAATTATGCTTCCATCTTTTGTATTTCTTGAAGTCTGACTTCTTTCAGTGGCATTGTGGTAAGAAATGAGTATCAAACAACTACAACAGAAGTACTGACCTAATTTTTTTTTTGTTTATTCTTATTTTTATTGGGGAACCGTGGCTGAAGTTGGATGATAGATAAGTATCTTTTGTGAAATATCTGTAGTAATTGGCATTGAGATTTTTGAGCACGTAACTATGATGGGGACAGGTCATAATATATGGAAAACCATATGTCTCTTAAAAAAATTAAGGGTGTACTTATCCATTTTTCTGTTTTCTTTCTTTTATTTTTTCTTTCTTTTAGGGGAACCCGGAAGGAGATGCTTGTCGTTGGAATTGATGCATGTGGGAATTAAATCATTTGAGATAGCCATTTTTCATCAACACTCCAGCTCGAACTGCACAGTTAGATGGGTCAATTCTTTATATTAGTTCTAATTAAGGGTCAAAGTTGGTAACTTTATTCGTAGCAGCCTATGCCTGAAAAAATGATCCAAGTGAGACTATCCATATCGATACGAACGGAGGGCAGCTTGTTAACTGCTGGCTTAACTTTGTTTCTTCTCATTTTCCACATCACTAGTTGCCATGCAATTTTCCTTTCTGCTTTAGGACTTGGAGATGCCCTTTTCTGGGTTATCTATTTGCTTTTGAGTACAATGGTGATTGTGCTGCAGTGATAGTTCAGATGCAAAAACCGTACTTGAGAATTCTCTTAGTGCAAAGGAAAAGATAATCTCTGAACTGAATACATGAGAACTGTACAATGTTGAGACAACATTATCAAATGAGCGAGAATATAATTTGAATGAGCTGAAGAAGTTGAAGGCTTTGGTTAATGAAAAGGTGATTACAACAGTATTTTATTGTTATGAAATGTTTTTTACTACAGTCGGTAGCTATTTTTGATTGAGTACATAGAGATGGAAGAAATTGAAGGCTAAAAATTTCAAATAAGACTGGTTAGATATTGAATCTCACTTAGGGGTGTTTGGCTAAGCTTATTTTAGAGAGCTTATGAGCTCCAAGAGCTTATAAGATGTTTCAAAAGCTTATAAGAGGTAATGTCTCAAGTGCTTATAAGTTGTTAAAGTGTTTGGATAATTGATCTTATAAGCTAGAGAAATAATCGTGAGTTTGAGAGAGAAAATCATAGCTAAAGAGAGAAAATTAACGAGATGTGAAGTTGATAGTGTAGTGTAGGAAATAACAAATTATAATAAGGTTATTTTGGTAAATTCATGATTGTTTATAAGTTTATGAAAAAATAAGTTAGGGTTGACCAACTTATTTTTATGGGGCTATAATTTGTTGGGCTTATTTTCACAAATTATGTTTGTTTAGGAGCTTATTTTGTCAAACACTCTGCAACAGCTTATAAGTTCCTAAACACCTTATAAGCTGTTTTAAAGAGCTTATAAGCTCAACCAAACACCCTCTTAGCTCCTAGCAGTGCCGCCCCTGAGGGTAGGCAACCCTGGGCGATCGCCCAGGCCCATCATTTCAGGGGACCCAAATTACCTTAAAAAATAATTTATGTAATTTTATTTAGATCCAAATTATTATATAATTTAAATAATTTTTTTTAAAGGTTCAAACTATTAAATCTTTCTATGTTTTATTTATAGATATATGTCTTCATTTGGTTCAAAAATATATTAGAAAATATTGATGTTGATGTGATTATTAATGGTTTTGTATTTGCAAATACTCGAATAAATTATTTTTTATGATATCGTATCGTAGATGAGAGTTGAGATATATAAATATAAGGATGAAAAGTAAGTTGTATATGTTTTTGACAATTTTTGATTATATATTTCTGTTTATAGATCACTTGAATTTTACTTAAATGTATAAAGTCGATTTATCTTATAAGTATAATAAAATAGATCCTTTTGGACGGTCTAATGATAAAATTAGTTCATGTGGTTAAAGATCATGAGTTCAAACCTCACTATCGTCTTTCTAGGTTTAAGCCTGTCACACATGATTTTTCAAGTGTGGTTTATTCGACTTATATCGTTTGCAAGTTATTGTAAAAAAACAGAAGTTTTACCTTATACGCACAGAAGATAATGACAAAGTGTTTTCTATTAAAAATGAGGTCTATATTCTTTATTTTGCCTAGGATCTATAAAATGTCAGAAACGGATGGCTCCTAGGCAAGCAAAAAATGATCTTGGCTATTAGCTTAGCAGGTCATCCTTGGCCTGCGGCAGATTTTCTTCTGGTATCTTTATCGCTCTTTAAATTTTGTTTCCTTTCTATTCATTATTTTCTCTAGTATTCTAACACCTATGTTCCATTGATTTTCATCTCAAATCTCTTCGTGCTTTTTTATGATATTGTATGTGTGTGAGTGTACTGTATAGGTGAAAGGTGCAAACCAAATATGTGTGAAAATAAGATGGAAAATATGTATTTATCCATGTTCTCGAAGATCTATCTTGAATGTTTAATTCATCATACATTAATTATATTCCTAGCATGCTCATAATAATTAATTACAATATATAGGGATTTTCTCTTGCTTATCTGTGAATTTTTGGCACAACAGATCAATAACAGACTTTAGCTTTGATTTTTTGGAATGTGTCTCGGATGTTTGATCTCTAATACTGAGTGAGAATAATTTATAGGGAACATTGGAAATTTTTGCCCCCAATGGTGATGAATAGTGATTTCGAAAATGATGCGAGATGATTTGATTTTCTCCTATCCTGTATTTATAGTGCTTTCCTTAGAATCTTAATGGGATATGATTATAGCATATCTAATAAATATAATAATTATCTTCTTCACTGAAAATAATTCATTTCTAAAATAATTATCTTTTGTTATCTAGTAATATCACATAATATTTATTTAGACTATTAGACATATTAAATAAATAATATGTTAATCAAAACAAAATTCTAGTGGGATTCATACAGGGGTGGCCGAAAATTACATAGTAAAAGGTCTTGATCGGTCAGCCCATAAATCAAATATAAAGAATAAAGATATGTCTAAAATGAATTAATTATCTTAGGTTCAACACAGAACATAAATTAATTCATAAACATTTACTCATTCAACTAGAGAATAAATGTTGTTTTACCCCTTTATTTTCGAAGTTGAGTCGGGTTTGTAATTAGACTTACGAATCATCGTATTTAAGATGTCGCATGTCCATTAGTTATTTATAGCACTTTGACTGCTTAAAATAATTAATCTCTTTAATTTCTTAAGTAGTTACGCTCAACCTTATTATTGTACTTGAGTCAACTCAACCTGCAGAGTTTAGTACAATAAACTTTTTGAGCTCCTTAAAGGGACGTCATCATCCTAAACAGATACGGTGACACGATACAGGTAACCAGCATGACCTGCAAGCACTACTACCGCCCAAGATACGGAGAATCTTGGGTTATCTCATATAATCCTCACCCGTAACAAGTCAAAGTGATGGTTAGTAACTCATACTCACCTAAAACCTTATCGAGGTTTAGATCAATATAAAATAACCGAGATCTAGGTTCTTCATGACGGTCACATAGAAGAACTCATCTCACTGTGATCCATCAATACGTCAAGACATACCAACATATATAAACAACCAAATCAAGTTACTTCTTATCTATACTACAGCTTATACCGACAACTCGTCCTCAAGTTATCTTGACTGTGATTTTTTTTATATCTCAACTAGCTTAACCAATCATATAGACTTCGGTGATTTTCTACATATTGTATTATCTAACTTTTGTATGAGATATTGAGACAACATATGCAATCAAGTAAACAATTCAGATAAGATATCAGAATAGTAATAAGAAAACGTTATATACAAGCCCAATCATTTTGCTTTCACTGTACAAATCCAACAAGCAATACTTTTTTGGGTAAAGAAATCAATTTCAGTGATAGTAGCTAGATGTGATAGATTAATGATATTGATTGAGTTTTAAGAATGGCCAAAGTATAATTTAAATCGCTAATTTTGATCCAATTTTCAATTTCAATTTAACTTTTAACATATTAACAAATAAATACTCAATCTTCCAAAATTTTTCAATCAAAACTCCCCAAATTTATTTGGCTATTCAAAATATTAAATTCTCATTGTTTGAGATCTTGATTTGAGAAATATATGTTTGGACTTTGATGGGCTCGATAGAATAAATATTTTTTCATGTGGGTTGATGACGAGTACTTGTTGATTAGGTCTTTCGACTTTCAATCCAACAACAACTATTAAAAAATGATCTGGCAAAATTCGTCGTTGGCTGCAGTATTGGACGTCGAACTATATGTCAAAAAAATTCATCTTCCCAAGCCCATCATAGTCCCCAAACAATGAGAATTTAAAATTTTGGGTTGCCAAAAATTTAGAGAAGTTTTAATTGCAAATTTTGAAAATTTGAGTACTTATTTACTATAATTGAAAAAATGTGGTTGAAATTACAAATTGAATCAAAATTTGTGATTCAAATGGTATTTTGAATCAAGGGATTGGTTATCTAGATTGAATAGTTATGTAATAAATATAATACCTAAAATTTTATGTTGTATGCTAGATATACATGAGATATGGTATCAATTTTTTTAGTTCGCTAAATAAGCTCATTTGGTAGAGAGCTTTAGTAACATCTAGTTTAATTTACAGTTGAAGAATCAAAAACATCATGAAGGAACAAGAAGAAACAAATATCAAACATAGTTGGATCAATGAAGACTAAGCTTAATCAGTTTAGGTTTACTCCTCGAGTAAAAAGTTGTTACTTGTAATAAAGTGCAAGTACACCTGCAGAGTTCAAAGACATGATAGTGATCCAACTAATAAGTTGTGCAACTATTAGTAAGAGTATTATCTCAATCGAATCACACTCAATTTCAAGATAAGCCTATCCAAATCTAAAAGTTTCAAGTTACGTTTTAGGATAACCTGAATTCTTAATGAACAAGCTGAAAAGATTTGGACTCATGTATATTCCTCAAATACATCTGATAAGACTTCTTAATAAACAAGCTGAAAAGATTTGGACTCATATACATCTGACAAGACTTGTCCCGGAACTAACAATGGACGCATAATAAAATTTTATACTATATTATTTATTTTATTCTACATATTGCCGAAAAATCAAAAGAAAAGGTATCGCTACTATGAATGAGTATTCGGATTTCAGTTCAGATTTTTGTCTAATCCGAATCGATCCGAAAATTTATATTTTGAAAGAAATTTTTTTGATCCAAACAAAACTATCCGGAAATTCAAATCCGAATATCCGATTTTTTTATTAAAAAAATCTGAACCGATTCGAAAAGTCTAAAATTATGAAAAAATCCAAAAATCTGAAACCAAATCTTTTAATTCTTATATATATTTATATTATTATTATATATAAATTATATATAATTTCGATTTTTGGATTTTTTAGGATTTAAAAATTTCAATCCAAAAATTTGAAATTTAGAAAAAATATAATCTGATCAGAATGGAAAATTTTATAAATCTAAATTTTAAATTTCGATTTGATTCGGATAGAATATTTAATTTTCAGTATTTTGTTCACCCCTTATCGCTACGGTAAAGATAACAAACACATTTACAAATCAACTCAAAAAAAACAAACAAAAACCAAATAGATTAATTGATTGGGCTTTTGGCCTGCTCTATAATGACCCAAATCCTATTAGCACTGTTTCGCCCTAACCCTCACATATAAATGCTGTCCTCCACCAATCTCTCACCCAAATACGTTGAGAAACCCTAGCTGCGGAGCTCACACTTGCACACACCTTCACACCGCTGTTCAGCAATCTTCCCCGGCAACCATGGTAACTGTCTCTCTCTCTCTCTCTCTCCATCACACTCAGTGTGTGCGTTCACTTACTTTATTTTTATGTTGCAATTTTCAGGCGGACGTCGACCCCGAGGTTGCGGCTGGGCAGCCGAAGAAGAGAACATTCAAGAAGTTCAGCTTCCGCGGCGTTGATCTCGATACTTTACTTGATATGTCCACCGATGAGCTCGTCAAGCTCTTCAATGCCCGCGCCAGAAGACGGTAGATATAGTTTTTGATCCTCTCCCTTTTCATTGTGGTTGTTTTAATGGACTCAAATTGATGGTTTAATGGTTACGTTTCGTTTATAAGACTGGTGCTTTTTTTTTGTAATAACGAATTCTGTTGCTTGTAATGAGAGGATTGTAGTCTTTCTGTAAATTGCCTACGCATTCCACTAGTTTGTAACATCGCAAGTTGTTCGGGATACAGACATTATTAGAATTTTAAGTTTCGATTTGACGTAAATTTGTTTTGATTTTAGAGTAGGCAATTCTCCTCAGTACGTTTCGTTTCTATACCTTTTTTTTGTCATCTCTAAATTTTAGATAAGTTTGTTTAATTAGTGTAGCAAATGTATAACTGCCAGTTGCTAGATTAAAATTTCAAATTAACAACTGTTATAAATTCATGGGATTGATAACTTTTTTCCTCCTTTACCATGTTATTCTGAGCTAAATCAATATAGTTGTAGCTGTTAATTTATTGATTTATCTGGAATGACATTTCTATTTCCTTCATTTGAATGTTGAATGAGCAGCTTCCAGAGAGGTTTGAAGAGGAAGCCCATGGCCTTGATCAAGAAGTTGCGCAAGGCTGTAAGTGGTCACAGTTGAATTATATGTGATATTTTTTGGTTCCTTTCCTATTAATTTCACTGCATGTTTCGATCAGGCCTGTGTTCTCGTCATCCACTTGTTCTTTTGGAATTTACTTCTTGCAACATTCTAACAGCAATTATTGCTAAATCTCCACAAGTCTATCAATTCTTGAAATTTTATGTTCAAAATAGTTATTAGTCGTACTAGTTTACTGTATGGACTGTGTTATAACCCACTGGTTTAAGCTCATGAGAAAGAAGGGGTACTGGTTGGCAGGCATACCTTTAAGTTATGTATAATATGATTTATTCATGCCCATGAGTTCCTGGGAGTTTTGTTATTTATGGTCCAGAATGTTTGTTTTTATTGTGACAAGTTTACTTACTGAGAATTGGCTTGTATTATCTTTTCTAACTGGTGTGGATCATTAAATATTGTAGAAACGTGAAGCCCCAGCAGGTGAGAAGCCAGCCCTAGTCAGAACCCACTTGAGGAACATGATCATTGTTCCTGAGATGATAGGAAGTGTTCTGGGAGTGTACAATGGGAAGACCTTTAATCCTGTTGAAATTAAGCCAGAGATGATCGGACACTACCTTGCTGAGTTTTCTATCTCATACAAACCAGTCAAGCACGGTAGACCTGGTATTGGAGCCACCCACTCCTCCAGGTTCATTCCTCTGAAGTGAGAACTCTACTTGGTAGACCTCGTATTGGTGCCAGAAATATTATGCTTCTGAAGTTTTGTTATTGTGTTACCATTAGTTACTTTGTTTAGCTCTGCTATAAATCTAGTGAAAGACTAGTATCTCCTCGATGTTTTTTGCGAATTTGCATAGTGGATAATTATTTTGTTCGACTTGATGTTTAAAGTTTACATTTCACCTTTTATGTCTCTTCTATGACGTTTGTCAGTAATGCTTGTGTTCGCTCTTTCAATGGTATTATGAAATCTATTTTTTCTTGATTTTATTGTTAGCATATATGGTTAGAGGTTGAGCTAAATGGTCTTTGTTATTTTTAACATATATACGTTCTTAGGGTGTTTTACAACTTACATGGCCGTTTGGTAATTTCTATTAAAGTGTTCTTCAGTAGAGAATCATATATTTTAATTTACTGCTTAAAACCGATGATAAGTTGTGTATGCTATTTTATTGTAGCGGACTCCCTGCAGTTATGAATAAGAGTGAATATAATCGAACTTACAATTCAAATTCAATAGAATTTGAATTTGACAATTTTGGGCTTCTTAACTAATCTAAAACTCAGTTGACAATAATATGCTCAACTTTTGTATATATTTATTGAACAACACCTATCGATCAATTTGGTACTATTTCTCGATTCGTGTTCTGTTATGTTCTCTAAAATGAAATGAGCCAAGTTGATATTTTGAAGTATAGGGAAATATAATTTTTCGTGTTTTTGAAGATATATTTTGTATATAGTTTATCATATATTGATTATATTTTTAGTATATTCTTATATAATTAATTGAATGATCAAGAGAAGATTTTAGCTTTGATCTTCTGGATTGTATCCTGAATGTTCGATCTTCAATGTTAAACGAGAGCAACTTATGGAGAATATAATTTTTTCCCCTAGGTGTAATTTTCAAAAATCTAGTAATATTGAGATACGATTTGCTTTCTCGTATTTTGTATTTATATTGTTTTTCGTAGAATCTTAATTTGATCAGGATTTTGACATAACTAATAAATTCAATAATTAATCTTTATCCTGAAAATATTTTTTTTATAGAATAATTATATTTTGACACCATTTAGATATAAGATAATTGTTATTTGGATTAAAAGATGTATTAAATTAACAATAAAGCTATGCGGTCACATTATGGCTGGTCATACGAGAATATTTTAATAATTATCAATATAATTAATTAACAATGTGTTAATTATTTTTACATAAATATCATTTTTTCACCTATTCTTTAATATAAAACTATTTTTTAAAATAAATAGAATATTAAATAAACTGCTTTTTCATTCAATAAAGTTTTATGGTGGTTACCACATTATGGCCGAATAGCATCACTCTTAAATTAATAATACAATTAATCAAGTTCAATCCCAATATGATAGTAGAGGGGGACGAAAATTATCATGGCAATAGGCCTTGATGAATCAGCTCAATGATTAAATAAAAGGAATAAAAATGGACATAAAATAAAGTAATTATTTTATGTTCAATCCATAACATAAATTAATCAATAAATATATATTTATTCTATTAGAGAATAAATGATGACTTACCTCTTATTATCGAAGTTGAGTTGGGCTTGTACTTAGAGTTACTAATCTTTGTATTTAAGATATTGTTCGTCCATTAATTATTTATAGTAGTCTGACTATTTAAAATAATTAATCTCTTATTAATTATTTAAATAGTACCATTCGATCTTATTATTATACTTGAACTAACACAACCTACATGATTTAGTACGATAAACCGTTTGGGTTCCTTAAGGGGACATTATCATTCTAAATAGATGCGGTTATTTGATACAAGATGAGACATGACATATAAATCTTGTCACCATTCAAGATAATTGAAAATATTGAATTATCTCATGTAACATTCACCCATAACAAGTTAAAGTGATGATTAGTAACTCATACTCATCTCAAACCTTATCGAGATTTAGATCAACATAATATCATCGAGATCTAGGTTCTTCACGTGGTCGGATAGAAAAACTCATCTCACCGTGATTCACTTGTAGATATAAGCTACGGTTGAATATGTACATAATTGAAAAGCCAAAATTATATAAAACTCATCCGTTTATCAAATACGGATGTATAAGCATACCCCCCAACATTATGGCGAATAGAAGATGTATTAAATTAACAATAAAGCTATGCGGTCACATTGTGGTGGTCATACGAGAATATTTTAATAATTATCAATATAATTAATTAACAATGTGTTAATTATTTTACATAAATATCATTTTTCACCTATTCTTTAATATAAAACTATTTTTAAAATAAATAGAATATTAAATAAACTGTTTTTTCATTCAATAAAGCTTATTATGGTCGGCCACATTATGGTCGAATAGCATCACTCTTAAATTAATAATACAATTAATCAAGTTCAATCCCAATATGATAGTAGAGGGGACGAAAATTATCATGGCAATAGCCTTGATGAGTCACCAATGATTAAATAAAAGGAATAAAATGGACATAAAATAAAGTAATTATCTTATGTTCAATCCATAACATAAATTAATCAATAAATATATATTTATTCTATTAGAGAATAAATGATGACTTACCCTTTATTATCGAAGTTGAGTTGGGCTTGTACTTAGAGTTACTAATCTTTGTATTTAAGATATTGTTCGTCTATTAATTATTTATATAGATCGACTATTTAAAATAATTAATCTCTTATTAATTATTTAAATAGTACCATTCGGTTTTATTATTATACTTGAACTAACACAACCTACATGATTTAGTACGATAAACCGTTTGAGTTCCTTAAGGGACATTATCATTCTAAATAGATGCGGTTATTTGATACAAGATGTGACATGACATATAGGTATCTTGTCACCATTCAAGATACTGAAAATATTGAATTATCTCATGTAACATTCACCCATAACAAGTTAAAGTGATGATTAGTAACTCATACTCATCTCAAACCTTATCGAGATTTAGATCAACATAATGTCACCGAGATCTAGGTTCTTCACGTGATCGGATAGAAAAACTCATCTCACCGTGATTCACTGTAGATATAAGCTACACGGTTGAATATGTACATAATTGAAAAGCCAAAAATTATATAAAACCCATCCGTTTATCAAATACGGATGTATAAGCATACCCCCAACATTATGGCCGAATAGAAGATGTATTAAATTAACAATAAAGCTATGCGGTCACATTGTGGTGGTCATACGAGAATATTTTAATAATTATCAATATAATTAATTAACAATGTGTTAATTATTTTACATAAATATCATTTTTCACCTATTCTTTAATATAAAACTATTTTTAAAATAAATAGAATATTAAATAAACTGTTTTTTCATTCAATAAAGCTTATTATGGTCGGCCACATTATGGCCGAATAGCATCACTCTTTAATTAATAATACAATTAATCAAGTTCAATCCCAATATGATAGTAGAGGGGGACGAAAATTATCATGGCAATAGGCCTTGATGAGTCAGCTCAATGATTAAATAAAAGGAATAAAAATGGACATAAAATAAAGTAATTATCTTATGTTCAATCCATAACATAAATTAATCAATAAATATATATTTATTATATTAGAGAATAAATGATGACTTACCCCTTTATTATCGAAGTTGAGTTGGGCTTGTACTTAGAGTTACTAATCTTTGTATTTAAGATATTGTTCGTCCATTAATTATTTATAGCAGTCTGACTATTTAAAATAATTAATCTCTTATTAATTATTTAAATAGTACCATTCAATCTTATTATTATACTTGAACTAACACAACCTACATGATTTAGTACGATAAACCGTTTGAGTTCCTTAAGGGGACATTATCATTCTAAATAGATGCGGTTATTTGATACAGTAACCGACATGACATATAAGTACTGTCACCATTCAAGATACTGAAAATATTGAATTATCTCATGTAACATTCACCCATAACAAGTTAAAGTGATGATTAGTAACTCATACTCATCTCAAACCTTATCGAGATTTAGATCAACATAATGTCACCGAGATCTAGGTTCTTCACAGCGGTCGGATAGAAAAACTCATCTCACTGTGATTCACTGTAGATATAAGCTACACGGTTGAATATGTACATAATTGAAAAGCCAAAAATTATATAAAACCCTTCCGTTTATCAAATACGGATGTATAAGCATACCCCCCAACATTATGGCCGAATAGAAGATGTATTAAATTAACAATAAAGCTATGCGGTCACATTGTGGCTGGTCATACGAGAATATTTTAATAATTATCAATATAATTAATTAACAATGTGTTAATTATTTTTACATAAATATCATTTTTCACCTATTCTTTAATACAAAACTATTTTTTAAAATAAATAGAATACTAAATAAACTGTTTTTTCATTCAATAAAGCTTATTATGGTCGGCCACATTATGGCCGAATAACATCACTCTTAAATTAATAATACAATTAATCAAGTTCAATCCCAATATGATAGTAGAGGGGGACGAAAATTATCATGGCAATAGGCCTTGATGAGTCAGCTCAATGATTAAATAAAAGGAATAAAAATGGACATAAAATAAAGTAATTATCTTATGTTCAATCCATAACATAAATTAATCAATAAATATATATTTATTCTATTAGAGAATAAATGATGACTTACCCCTTTATTATCGAAGTTGAGTTGGGCTTGTACTTAGAGTTACTAATCTTTGTATTTAAGATATTGTTCGTCTATTAATTATTTATAGCAGTCTGACTATTTAAAATAATTAATCTCTTATTAATTATTTAAATAGTACCATTCAATCTTATTATTATACTTGAACTAATACAACCTACATGATTTAGTACGATAAACCGTTTGAGTTCCTTAAGGACATTATCATTCTAAATAGATGCGGTTATTTGATACGAAGAATCGACATAACATATAAGTCTTGTCACCATTCAAGATATCGAAAATATTGAATTATCTCATGTAACATTCACCCATAACAAGTTAAAGTGATGATTAATAACTTATACTCATCTCAAACCTTATCGAGATTTAGATCAATATAATGTCACGAGATCTAGGTTCTTCACATGATCGGATTGAAAAACTCATCTCACGTGATTCACTTTGTAGATATAAGCTACATGGTTGAATATGTACATAATTGAAAAGCAAAAATTATATAAAACTCATCCGCTTATCAAATATAGATGTATAAGCATACCCCCCCAACAACTCACATTTTATTTTATTTTTGAGTGAAAATCTGACAATGTAGGACTTGCTTGCTTTTAGGGTGAAAACCGAAATTTCGGTTAACCGAACCGAACTACATGAAAATATGTAAACCAAATACCGAACCGGTTGGTTAACCGGTTCAATTAAAAAAAACTAACGAATTTACTCCAAGTGAGAATCGAACTCACGACCTCAATGAAAATAGAGATGCACTTACCCAACTGAGCTACGATAGTTTCTTGTAATATATTCATTTTAACTATATTTATAATTAATCCATTATCTTAAAAACAAATAGGTTGGCTTTCGTGGGATTCGAACCGGGGTCAAAGGCTTAGGCTTGCGCCCAAACCAACTAGTCTACAATAAAATTTGATAGAATAACATTTGTAATATATATATATACGAATTTCGTTTTATTCGGTATACCCATTCGGTTATCGGGTATACCGATAACCGAATTTTCTAAAATTTTGATACCAAATACCGAACCGATCCAATTTTTTCGGTTATTCGGTTATCCAATAACCGAATTTTCGGTTCGGTTATCGCATTATCCAATTATCCAATACCGAACTTCCACTCCTACTTGCTTTTATGGCCCTGATTAGTTCTTGCATGCTTTTTGTATATATATAACATAAACCATGTTACTAGTTTAGCTGAGATTGTCGCATCAAATTAGAAAAGAGGCGTGCAAACAGCAAATTTGATTTGATAAATATTGTTCGTATAAAAGGTTTTAATTCAGAATCTTGCAAGCTCAGATGGGGATTCTACGATGATGAAATGAAAGAGTATCTCTGACAATAAATCAACATGTTTCCTGCTTTCTCCTTGATCGAGAAATTCAGGATGGAAGCTCACTTTGTTTCAACCCACAGTCTGATAATCGAGGAAGTTCCAATAATTATCAAAAACCCAACACCGCAGTTGGTGGTGATCCGAATGTAGCTAATGGAGAGCATTACACCCAATAATTCTTTCTCAAGTTTATAAGCTCAATTATTTAACATCCAAAACTTAAGTTCCTTAATCTCAACTTATTTTTCATAATTTTATGAGCAATAATCAATTTATTAAAATAATCATATTATAATTTGTTATTTCTAATACATATCTAGGGGTGAGCATTCGGATTTCGGTTCGGATTTTTGCCTAATCCGAACCGATCCGAAAATCCGAAATTTGAGAAGAAAACAATCCGATCCGAACCGAATATCCGAAAATCCGAAATCCGAAAATCCAAAAATTTTATAAAAATATCCAAACCGAACCGAAAAATCCGAAAATCCGAAACCAATTTTTGTTAATTCTTATATATATTTATATTAGATTTAAAAATATTTAAATAAACTATTATTATTATATATAAATTATATATAATTCGGATTTTTTCGGATTAAAAAAATCCAATCCGATCCGATCCGAAAATCCGAAATTTTGAAAAATATCAATCCGATCCGAACCGAAAATCCGAAAAATCCGAACCGAATTTTAAATTTCGATTTGATTTGGATCGGATATTCGGATTTCGGGTATTTTGCTCACCCCTATACATATCTCTTTCCAAATTCATATCTCTTCAACTTTCTCAAGAGAATTTTTCTTTCTAACTCATAATTATCTGTCTAGCTTATAAGTTCAATTATCCAAACACTTCAACCAACTTATAAGCTCTTAATACATTATTATATCTTATAAGCTTTTCAAACATATTATAAGCTTCTTAAAATAAGCTAAGCCCCTCTAACTGAAAATGGTAGTCAGATTGATTCTGACTCGGCAATCTGGTAGCGAGACTAACAAAAAAGCTGGATGTTTTGAAGGTTACATTATTTGAACAACAGAAGCAGCTGTTAGAATTAGCCAACAAGCATGTTCGAAAGGTCGAGTATCAGAAGCAGCTCCCATTGTATGTTTGATGACCTTTTCCAACGGTATGATACTATGAAAGCAAGTGAAGAGAGCTTGCAGAGAATAGAGAAAGTGGTTTAGGCTTTAACCACTCAGCATCTTCACTAGGAGAAAAGGCTCGCTAACAACACGAGGCGAGCAGTGGCGGAGCCACATGGCAGTTTGGGTAGGTTCAAGCCCATGCTAACTCTTTTTTTTTTCCTTCAAATATTGACAATCGTCGGATTAATTTTACCGTCGTCACATGCCAAGTGCAGTGAACGAAAGGAGTAATTGTGCAATAAGCCCCCCTAGAAAATCCTGGCTACGCCATTGGAGGCGAGGCGAAGGCAACTGAAAGGGAAAGCCAAGCTACCGTATCAGGGGCTAGAAGAACTATAGAGTTATTGCCAGAATCTCTAGTTATAGGGCTTTAAATATAGAAACTATAGGACAGGAAAGCAAATCAAAAGGTCATTCATGATAAGCCTATAACCTCCATTGACAGAGTGCTACAACTATTACATAAGGATCTATTTGGTCCACTATTTCCTAGTTGTTCTTGATGATTATTTGAAATATACTTGAGTTATGTTCTTATTCAGTAAAAAGGAGACGTACAGAGTACGTGTGTTGGTCGAGTGATTAATATCTAAAGTCAAAGATCTCATGTTCGAATCCACGATGATGCGGTCTTTAAAATTTCTGTATTAATTAACCAAAAAATTTAAGACATACTAAGAAAGCTGTGTTAAATAAATTCTAGACATAATTAAAATCTCATCATTTCTATCCCAACCTTTGATGCATTGGATGAGGACTTGTTCATTCACCCAAAAAAGTAGGTCGTATACATGGATATTAATATTTCACATAAAGACCCTAATTTCTCAAAGATTTGGATATAATTGACAAGTTTTAAAAATTGGGACAAAATTGATAAGATTGTTATAGGTTTGAATAAAATTGATAAATTTCAAAGGCTGGGATACAATTGATAAAACCACTAAAGGTTAGAATACATTTGATCTTTAACGCTTTCTACAATCAAAATATATTAACCAAAAATAGTTAAAAGAATAAAATAAATTGGATATCAATCAAAGAAATAAGAAATATATTATTTTAAACATGTCAATTTTTAGGATTTTTTTAGGATTTAGAATTAAAGAAATATATTTAATATATATCCAACTTTAAAAATTCAGTCAGTTTGTTTCCAACCGATTTTTTAATTCAGAAATGGAACGAAGCAAAATAAAGTTCAATTGCTATACATTATTACCAAATCGAACCAAATATGGCCAAAGACCGAACCAAACAAACCAAACTTCAACGATTCAGGTATTCAGTTTCAATTTTCAATTTTCAATTTTCAATTTTCAATTTTCAATTTTGGTCACTCCTAGAATTGAGTGAGGCCAACATTGTAAAGTTAACTATTAGAATGCTGTCATAGTTAAGCTATGATCAAAGTGCTATACAATGCAACAAAGTTTGGATGCCAGCACCTAAAATCAACATCACAAATCAAATAGAAATGATGAAAATCAAGACATGTACATGGCCACAAGAGTTTCAAGAAAAAGCAAAAATAAGATCTATAAATACATGGCTAGTGAAAGCAGGTGCTTCTTCAACTCTGAGATTTAGGATTCTCCGAACTGTTTCTCCATGATTATCTGACCGAGTTTTGTGTACAGAGCTCTCTGCTCCTCAAACGTGAGGTTCATTAGTATCTACAAAACCAATATAATTTTCAGTTATAAGCAGAAAACAATCGTATTTCATTGTAGACGATTAGACATACCTGGTCCATGATCATCTCGATTGACAGGCTCTGTGGTACAATGAACGATTGGTGATATATGTATGCAAAGACGGCCATCACCATCTGCATATTGGTGTCCATTAAACGTGGTGCTAATAAGCAGAAAATGGCAAGTAGCTCAAGAAAGAAATAGTTATGGCGAATTTTGTTCAAGCATTTGAGTTGGGAAGCAAATGTCAGCAACTGTAGAGAGGCGCATTATAGACCAACTCACAAACATCATTCAGACATTTATCGCCTTCCAACCTATTTAAAAACAACTACTACTCCTCGGACTACTTTTCCTCCCATCTTCCCATGTGAAACGTAGCATTACCATGATAAAGGGGATTAAAAAAGGCAATATCCGATAATAATCTATTCCATAACAATATACCTAATCAAAATATGAGGACCCAGCTGCCTTCAGAAAATTGGATGAAATTAAGAAGATTCACCACCCAATGCAATATCTACGATTATTCTGTATGCTCACCTGGCAATCCATTCTATCTGTGATACCACCATGTCCAGGAATGCTATCTCCAAAATCCTGGAACAAACCAGAAAATTACCAGAGAGCACGTACAACATCAAATTCCAACAAAAGAATTTTGGCTTTGAATGAACTTGGATTAGAGAAGATTGATGTCCAAACCTTGATCTTGAAAGCCCGTTTAAAGCCACTGGCGAAAAAGCCTCCAAAAGGAGCTATAATGGATGCAAAGAGACCAAGACATAATGCATGCCACTGCACAGGTAAAATAGAAATCTCTCTCCAAGGAAACTGCAAGAAGTGTATTGCAGCTCATAATTAGCCAACTTTAAACTGGAAAATCACCAGCAAGAGTAGAAAGATGACAAAACTTGGCAAACAGCTGAAAAAGTAAGTGAAGGCTAAATCTTCAATCAAAAATTGATTGGCCATTTAACAGCAATAGGGAAAATTTAACATTAAGCAATTGAGAGTAGGTAAAGTGATGTGTAAGGATTCTAGCATGTCATTGACAATGGGCTAGTAGTATAATGTAAGGTGCCATGGGTGGTGCTGATGCAAAAAATCTGGCAATCAGAAAAACACAGGCCACCTATTATTTCCCCCCTATGTTACTCGGACACTTCATATTTGCAGAAGGATCCATGTCGACTCGACACGGTCGCTGGCACGGAATACGTGTCGGATCCTCCAATTCACACTTGGACACTCTATGAAAGGAGAGAGGATTAGAAGAGCCGTTGGGTTAGGATTCCAAAATTAAAAAGCTTTACAAAGTTAACTTTATGTAATGTGTTGCATTAACTATATGATCTTTCGTCTTTCCTTCTACAATCTATATGAAAACAGTATTTTAATCTAATTAATGATGATCACTGTTGTAAAAGCGCCAGAGGCGGCCTCCTCGAGACGCGCCTCCAGGTGAGGCGGCCGGAAATCGCCCCGGGGCAACAGCCTCTCTAGGGTAAATCTCAATTGTCAGCCTCACTGACCGCCTCGGACCGCCTTGACGCGCAAAGGCGGTGCTGAGGCGCAATAGAGGTGCTTGTGCACAATTATGGCTCCAAGTTGAGGTTTTGAGCCCAATTTAGGGGAGCCCAGATGAAATTAACATAAAGCTCAATCAATTAAACCCTAATCTGAGCTATAATCGCCAAAAAAAAAGAAATAAAAGAAAGAAAAGAATGAACAGTTCCGCCATCTCTCCAACCGTCTAACTCTTTCCTATCTCACAATCGCCGTCCACCACCGCCGACCGGGCGGTCACCAGTCGCCGCCTATGTAGCACCAATACGTGAAAACAGTCTAAGTATTTTAAAAATACGTATTCAATACGAATACGTTTTAAATACATCCAAAATACGTATTAAAAACGTTTTTTTTTGTTTTTTGTTTTTTTTAATAAATGCAATACGTATTTAATACGATCAAATACGTTTTCTTGTGCTCTGTTTTTTTTTCCTCCGTTTGCTGTCTTGTGTTGTGCCGCTGTGCTGGAAAGATGATGGCTGCTGCTGCTGTGCTGCTTTTCGCCCATGTGCTGCCTATTGCGGTAGCCCATGTGCTGCCTGTTGCGGTACAGTGTATGCAAACTGTTGCTGAACAGTGAACATAACACTATTGCTGAACAGTGAATACTATTACTCAACAGTGCACCTGTAACATCATTATCTTGGCTCCCAAAGATATACACGATAGTGACAAAGGATTATAGGTGGAGCTTGCTTGCAGCAAGTGTGCTCCTATATATATCTACAGTTTCAATTTAATAATATTAATAAGAATAATAATATTAATATCATATAAAAATATAATAAAAATATAAACGTATTTTTAACGTATTCGTATTTGAATTTTTAGAAAATTGACGTATTTTCATATCGTATCGTATCGCGTATTCGTATTCGTATTGGTGCTTCTTAGGTCGCCGCCACATGCTAGCCATTAGGACAGTTTTTCTTTTTATTCTTTTCTTTTTGTTTCCCAGTTTTAAATGTATGTTATTTTTATTTTAAAAATGTACTATATTTGTCACTTTTGTATGTTATTAACTTATTATATTTGTATATTGTTAAATGTATATGTCATAGTCTCTTAATGTGCCCCTCCCAGTATTAAATATGATTTAAGGTTTAGGGTTTACTTAAATATTCAAATTTTTGATGAATTACTTTTTTATGCACACTGTCTTTATTTTCATGTTTTTAAGACTTAAAAATCATTTAATTTAATTTTTGACTTATTATCTATTATTTTATATTTTATTTGTAATTTTTTTTGGATTTTTTTGTTCTTTATTGCCGAGGCTTGTACCTCGAACCGCCTCGAGACTTACCACCTCGTCTCAAAAAGGTAAAACGCCTCACTCACACCTCACACTTTTTACAACACTGATGATGATTCAAACGTCATAAACATTACAATCTCCCTAAACATCTCGGGCACTCCATGAAGGGAGAGAGGAATAGAAAAGCTGTTGGGTTAGGATTCCAAACTTAAAAAAGTTGCTACACAATTAACTTTTAACTAATGTGTTGCATTAACTATATGACCTTTCATCTTTCCTTCTACAGTCTATATGAAAAACTGCCAGTTAATCCAATTAATGATGATTCAAACGTCAGAAACATTACAATCTCCCTCAACATTTCCTTCTACATTCTTCTTGTATCCTGTTGAATCTTTTGATGTACTTTTGATGTTATTTTGAACTTATTTTGATGTATTTTGCAGTTACTTTGTACTTATTTTGAAGTATATTGATAAGAATATTTTTATTAAATTTATATTCGCGATCCCGCATCGGTATCCAAAGTTAGACGGTGTCACCGGTCTATAATTTTCTTAAAAGATGTATTTGACACTGGATCCGTACTCATGTCCATGTAACATAGTTTCCCCACAACACCTACCTCCAGTTACACTAACAGTGATGGCCACGATCCCCATTCCTAATTTCCAAGTTAAAAGTTCATGGATCTTAATCAAACAAAGACCAAAAAGTAATAAATGGTGAATTATAATGTGGGCTAACAAGAAACACCACTAACATCTCATTTTATATTCAGAACATCAACTTTGCACTCAAAATATCTGGCAAAATAATTCTCAAGGTGTGAAAGAGCTACTTACTCGTGCTAGCCCTGTTTGAGAATTTTGCATTCTACTTACATTTTCCATTTTCCATTTTCAAGTGGTGGCTGGGACAAGTGGATTGGTCTTGTGTTTAAGGCCATACAAATGTTGAATTAAGGGCTGTCTACTAGAAATTAGCTGATGGTAAAACCAGTTTAGGGACTAAAGGGATAATCTGAGCTTTAGCTTCAACATGAAGAGACTTTGAGAATTTGTTATTTACTTGAGGCTACCTGCAGCTGTTTTGAAAATTCAACTCAATGATTTTATCGTGAAGGTTGGAGCCATAACAAAAGGACTTGGCATAGCAAAGTTAGCATGGTCCTTTCGTTAGTAAGAACACTAAGAAACCCTCTGAATTAGTTTTCTATCCTCACAAATGAGAATACTCAGCATGTCTTTGTTAAGTTGATTACTGGTAATGTTTAAACTATATTTTATCTGAAACAAATATCATTTTCAAAACGGAAGGAGAATGCAATTAAAGTAAGACATCCTACATAGAATAAAAGTAGCAATGTACAGGAACAGCCTTCCCACTGATCTGTTAAGAAATAGAAATGATAAACTGGCATTTCTCCTACAGTGGATGTATAATTGATGCAATGTAGACAGTTTTCATAGTGACGAATAACTCAAGTTTCCAAGCATATAAAGCTAAATCAAGATAAAAGTACAAATATTAGATGATAAGAGCTGCTGAGGCTCAAATGATAGCTTAAGCGCTTACCCATTCAGGAAACCATTGTGGTACAGTAAAATATTCAGGCTTAAACAATGAACCAGGATCACATTCAAGCCAACCAGTCGACAAATCCTAAAAATCAAATAAAAGTTTCAAGCACTCCACGATAAAAAAAATCTTCAACTAAGAAACTTGGGTGTGAACCACAATTACCTTTCTTGGGCATGTTAACCACTGAAAGCGACCCAATATATTTGCCATCTGAAGAAAAAAAATGAGAAATAAATATACCGCCAACTATTTTAGAACTAACTTGCCTATCACAATTAAAGGTATCCATAATTTCACTTTATTTAGTTTATAGATGAATTTACTTTAAGATACAAACGAGACATGTAAGTAAACAGCTTAATCACTATTCGTGAAGACTTTGGAAAACTGAAATGATATACAAATTTGAAGAACTAAACCATACCTTGATAGCAAAATGAGAACTTCCACCAAAAAAGATGTATCCATTGTTTCGGGTTTTTATTGATAAATGAATGACTTACTCACCACAAAGGCTGAGATCATAGTAGCAAAAGAAGCTCCAATAAAGCCTTCCCACGTTTTCTTTGGTGAGAGCTTGATCAAAGGAGTTCTCCCAAAGAAGAACCCAAAAATGTAAGCAGCGATGTCATTGATAACAATAAGTGATGCTGGAAGAAGGAACCTGCAATTGTTGTTAATTTATGCTTTAGGTTGTTCATACTAGTTCAGATTTATATGATACAGTCAGCAAGCACCATTGCAATTCTTACTAAATGATATGTGGTAGATGAATGAAGCAAGCGCTAATATCAGGTAAGGAGATGTTGAAGTCGTCAAGATACATAAACAAATCAGTAGAAGGAATCATAATATTATGTCTATAGAAAAATTTATCAGCCCTTCACTTATTCTCGAAAAATTCTACCTACAGAGCATATCATATTAGAGTAATATTACAAGTCTGGCACACGTATTTTGGACACACGAAATGGGAGCAAATTAAAATTAAAAATGACAGGGTCATAGAAAATGCAATTCTTAGTTATCATCATCAGAGCCCATTCTTGTAACTGCTACTTTCAAGGTGGCAATCCAAAGCAATTAATTACAATAAACAGGAAAAGCTACAGTCTTACCAGAAAATTCCTTCAAAAATATTAGCCACTGTAAAGGCTGATTGTGTAAACACCACAATCAAAATCATATGTGTCCAAGCATATTGGCTGAACTGATACTTGTACATCTTCTTCTTTAATGTAAGAATGAACCACATAAAACCTGAACCGACCAAGAGAAGAAATACTCAGTTTCTCATTCAAATATGTACAGGATATCTTACAACACTCCTACAAAATAATAATAATAATAATATATGAGAAGTACACCAGAAACCATACAAATCATAGAGTGTAGAGTACACCATCATGCATGAAAACAACAGATGAAATATAGGGCAAGAAGAGAAATCCAGCAAAAGCCATAAACATACTGAAAAGGAAATCTAATAGTTAAATACAGGTTAGTGATGCATACAAAAGATATAACAGAAGAAAATGAAGTGCCAAATACCATTTATACCAACCTGCGATATACAAGAAATAACAGGTAACCATATGATACTTTATAAGTCTGCCCACCAGCTTATACAAAATTTGTCCATAGTCACAGTATTCACTAGCCTTTGACTGAGAATTCACCATATCTGAAAAGCATGACTGTGAAGAAGAAGTGCCTGAATACAGTGGAGTGATGTCATGTGAGAGAAAGATAGAGAGGAGGAAAAACAAAGAGAGAGAGAGATCAGTATTAATGAGATAGAAACAAGCACAGTCAATCCAAATTTATGGGGTTGATGCACCTGTGATTACTAGGCAAGCAGGTCAAAGAAACATTAAAAATCTGGTCAGGGTTCTTGAATATCTACATATATCATAGTTTTGCAAGTAAAAATTATTATATAGCCTAAATTTGATCATTTCACTCTAAG
This sequence comes from Salvia rosmarinus, assembly GCA_036937905.1. Classification (NCBI taxonomy): domain Eukaryota; kingdom Viridiplantae; phylum Streptophyta; class Magnoliopsida; order Lamiales; family Lamiaceae; genus Salvia; species Salvia rosmarinus. The sequence continues at coordinate 57,362,925 of CM072822.1, read as the reverse complement.
GAATAGTTTCTGCTGACCGAAATTGTGGTAAAGCTTACATTACCATTCATAAGACAGAATACTGCAGAGTGCAGAGTCTGCTCTTATGCAACTAACAAGATGTTGGACGCAGCATGCTGGATGGCCGAAAAAACTATAAACTATATGTTCATCAGGACGTGAGATCACAATATATCCTCCACAGAGCAAATTCTTTTATTAAATTTACAATCATTTGAGTAAAATATAAAACTGAAGCAGAGAATATCCACCCGATATATAATTTGAGGGAAAAATGATGTTTATTAAAAGATCAGATGCAACAAAACATAACTAGGTCACAAGATTTGATCATAGACGACCACTGGTTATGCGTTTATGATTTTCAAACACTAACAGAGAAAGCTTCCACCAATCTTCGTCGATGTATCCACCTCTTATCAATCAAATCAACATGAATTTCTGATTTAGGGCTAATGTTTTATAGTTATTGCATGAAGCAACAAACTAAATATGACAAATTGATGATGAGGGATAATTTTGGTTGGAAATTGAATTTCAGTATACTTTGTGCACTAGGGGACCAGTTTCTATCACAATTAGAATATAAAAACAACACCATAAGGATAAATATTAGACAACAAAATTCAGTATATACAACTCAATAATTTGTACTGTGATAGGGGTTGATGAAATTTGAAGTCCATAAAAGAAAGTGACATTAACATAAATATAGGAGAGTTGGCAAAAAGCTAAGGCACTCACCAATTTAAGAGCCTAAAACCAGGGAGTTGCTTATCTTCATGTGCCTTCCTAAGTAAATTGAACAGCTCCTTAGCCATAAATATTTGAATAACCACTACCATGGCCCAAATATAAAGGTGACCCAAGTATATTATCAAGACAAATCCTCCAATCATCCAAACGGTTGAATATGTGCGGATTAACATTGACTTGTACTTGTTACGGTCATTGAAAAGTAAACGATCGCTGTTTGTTTCAACTTCTGGAGGAACCTGGAGTTGTAATGTAGAAATCAAAAGCTAATATAGCTTAAGGATATCCGCAGATGGCCTAAGCAAAGGAAAAGAAATGCAATAGGAATGCACAGTCTTTCTTAGATTTATTTTAGTTACTTACAATCTTTATTGCTACAGTTTTATTCCTCTGAGGGCACTGGATCCCAAATTGCACCTATGCAGGGGGTAATTGATACTGCTGATATACAATACTAGTGGTAATTTAAGGGCTTGAACATATGTTCTTCTCACACTAAGAAGTAGGCGGTAGATTGATGTTCTTTACAGATACTGCATTGAGATGGAAGTTAAATTTTATGAAATATTGATGGATATAAGACTAAGGTCATTAAGCAACCTTACATTATATCTGAAAAACAAGGCCATGTTTGTTTATATCTTCAACTCTCCAAAGGAACTTTTCAGTGTTCTACTATGTCAAACATTAAAACTATATTCATTTTACTCTGTTTTCACTAGATCCCCAATTGAATCACTAGGTTGGGCCTACTAAACTTTTGCAACCCTATATCATCAATCCACAACCCTATCATTTAATGGGTGCGGCCTTTAACATATTTTCTTTCATTTTTAACTACAAATGTACATTCGACCCAACACAAAATACAAAAAGAACATTTTCACACCTATAACTTTGAAATTTCAAAATCACTAGTCCAAATATAATTTCATTCTCATACAAAATAAAATAAAACTCATATATCCAGCTGTAAATACTAATATAGGAAATTGACATTTCAAACTGAAAACATAACCAGAAAACCCCAAGTCCCTGACAAACCTCATTTGAGCCTTTTCACGACGTAACGTGCAGTTGGCCCACTAGGTGTTGACGGACCACCAGAATTATTATCCATGTCCATTGTTTCTCTATGTATACCCACTAGAGAAATATATCACTTTAAAATCACAAGTCTTAAGAATCTCTTGTGCAACTGAGAGCGAGCATTGGGAATTTGGAATGTTAACCCCCAATTGAATCTCCAAGTAGCTGGAATAACCAAAACAAAGTCCTTATCATTGTCTAGTCGATATAACGCACTCCAGAAGCTTCTCAACATATTGAGAAAAATACTAAAACAGGAGAAAATGATTCTCAATAGAAAATCTAAGGCTATGTTTAGTTCCCTTATCCAGAAACAAAAATGTCTTTGCTTTTAACATTTTTAGGATCCGTATTTCCATATTTCCAGCCACCCATCATAAAAATCTAAAATGAAACAGCATGTGGAGAGCTTCCCCAAAAGGCATCTATCATATTTCTTCTTGAAACACATCTACTATCTACAATCCTCCAAGCTCAGTATCATGACATATTCTCCAAAGCAATTTCTACACAATGGGCAAATTAAACGAAACATAGCGTGCAAACTTCTCACAATCACACTTCCTAATTCTAAACATTCCAGTCCTATTTAAGCAACCAAAATCAGCAGAGCACACTTTTACAACAAGCACAAAAAAAGAAAAGTTAATCAAGCAAAAAAGCAACAAAATATTCACGTAGCAATAAACCCACTTCAACAATCAGAAGCAGAATCTCGGATATAATACGCCATTAGCAAAGCAGAGCTCCAGCAATAAATGCACTACGAAAACATTTCAAAAGCTTTTTGAATCTCAAAAAAATATGTTCATTATGCCTTGACATGGTTCATACAATCAAAGTATTCTATAAAGCATATCACAAGAAACACTGGAGCCACTTCAGTACGGTTATATATAACAAAACATAAATTAAAACTGCCAAACAACAAATCTCCATGACTTAAACCCAACTTAAGTGAAAAAAATGCATTCTCTATGAAAAATTACTACACTAAAATAATATATTTAAATTTTTGCTACTCATGGGATTTGAACCAGATAGTGTACAATACACTCATCCAGCAAAATAATGCATCTCCTATATATATATAATGGCGGAACATATGCATAGCTTCACAACCCAGAGCTAGAATTCGGCCGTCATTAATAGCAACTACGCTGCACTGCTCCAAAAGAAATGGACACATAAGCATACAAGAAAAACAACCGGCAGAGAACAGGGAAGAAAAGCGAAACCTGAACAATGGAAAGGTGATGCTTAAACTGAGCAGAAGCAAGGAGATTCAAGAGCGAGGGAGATCTGACCTTCGCCTCTCTCTCTCTCTAGAGAGGGAAAAGGAGAAGTCTAACAGAGTGGGCAAATCGTGGGGATTGGAGGGTTGAGATTGGTGGGCTTCGCTATAGAAATTTGGGGTTGAACCAGTGATTAAGTCAAAATAAGAAGGGCTCATTTGTCGCCAGTGTTGTTTAAATCAAACTTATATTTAATCATAGCATTAAGTAACACGATTATTGAATAATTTCGAACACTATTTAAAAGCACCCTTCATGTGTGTAGTGACTAGTCCATGTTAGAGCATCTCCAATCATACCTCCCCAAATTCAGGTTTTTGCTGACATCATCACAGACACATCACTATATTTCTCACTTTTATTTTCACCCCCAACAATACCTCTCAAACTCAAGTTTTTCTTGACATCATTATGGACCTACTTTCCACTCACTTTCAACACATTCATTATTTTATATATTCCCACATTTAAATTTTAAATTTACTATTTTAATTTTGTAATAATTAATTTGATAGTTTTAAATAATATAAAATAAATAAATTATTTATAAATCATAATTATAATATAATTAATAAATGACATAAATACTTTAAAAATGCTACTGACAATTTTGAAATCATAAACTATGGAAAAAATCATACAATAACATAAAATGGCCCCAATGGCACTTTCTAAATAGATGGAAAAAAAAGATAAATAAAATAAAAAACAATAAAAATAAAATGACTCCCACAATTTTGGTACAACCCAGGAGGCACTTATGCCTTTTCTTTCTCCAAACCACCTTCCCCTGCCTCCCCCTCCTCTCACCCCCAATGGCTCTTTTTGAAAATGCATGCCCACTACCTCCTCCCGATGCTCTTAACATAACTCATTTTTATTTTTTATTTTATCTTTTTCTTATATCCAATTTCATAAAATTGATCAATATTATCAAAAGTACAAATTACATTAGAATCAAACTTTAGATTATTAACTTTGTTCATCTCAAAAGTTGAAGTTAAAGGAAAAATAGAAACACTAAGCTTTGATTTTTATGCAATGTGTATATCTAATAAGCACAATCATAATTTACTAAGTAAAATAAAAATTACTGACACAAACTACACATTATGGAACTCATGATGTGTGACATATCCCTCCTATGTATATATATGTTTTAAGTTATCATGAATAAGTGGAAACATTGAAAACTACTTATGACGGATTTTTTTCTTCTTAAAATTTGTATTTGAATTCGTTATAGTTTTGCAATATGAGGGGAATTAAAATTGGGGAGACACAAAGTATAAAATAAGTTAATGTAATATTAGTCCACAAGTTTTCATAATTTTGGAAAAAGTGCACTACTTTCTCCTTTGAATTTGGCAGCCTGTTAATGTAGATAAACAAAATTGCACTAAGAATGAGTCAACATGAATAAACTTTAATTAAAAATACACTTGTAAGTTGCATCAAATCTTCAAGACACCAAATTATTAGACCAATTCCAGTGGGGGGAGTTAGAAAGGAAGTTATGGGGAAGTAAGAGGAGAGAAGAGAAGAAAGAGAGGAGAGAGAGGAAGCAATTTTGTTTACCCATTGTTAAATTTTGAGTTGTGCCCCATCCGTTGTGAATTGATTCTTTTTATATTGTGATTGATTCGTTGGAAATATCCTTTGTTTTTCAACGGTCATAACTAAGTTTCATTATCTATAAATATATATCTCATACTCATTTATTTTTACCACAATAATTATATAAATTCTCATTTTTTGTGATTTCTTTGTATCATCTACTTTTCAATCTATACACGCTTTTCACCTCTAAGTTTCAGCAATGTCTTCATCTCATATTGATAGTGTTGAAATTGAAGATGTCATTAGTCAATTATTGAAGGATGACACTGACGAAAAACTTATGCGACGAGCACTCTCACAACAAACTCAGAGCTTAAGAAGATACGTGCAGTGGGATCGGGAGGGGGCACACCAATGACTTATGAAGGATTACTTCGATGATAATCCAACATGGGGTCCCAATGTAATTTCGTCAATATTTTCGGATGCGCAAAGAGTTATTCACACACATAGTGAATGCGTTGGAAACACATAACGTACATTTCCAACACAGATCCGACGCAAAGGGAAAAAAGCTTCACGTCATTACAAAAATGCACGAATGTAATTAGACAATTGGCATTGGCCCGACCAATCATTACGATGAGTACTTATGTATTTCAAACAACGAGGACTTCTTGTGCAACTTTTGTCAATGTATCGAGACCAAAATGGAGAGTTCTTGATGATTTTAATTTAGAATAAAACGTCGGATTTCTTTCTTAGTCTTTTTATTTCAAAAGATTTGTCCATTCAGATCACGTAAGCCCAAACTAGCTTTTTCATGTAGATCTCGTAATCCTAAACCTAGCATGTTTGCTAACATGCAGTTATAATCATGTAAACATATTTATCATGCTTCCACGTAATTAAACATACATAGTATGCTAATGCATAATTTAAACATCTACAACATGCTTAGAACGATATTAAATAAAAGAAAATTCGTTCATCGCGACCCCTCATAGATCATGTATGTTCCTTCCTAATTTATTATATAAATTTACAAAGTACAGGTCTTCGTTGTCTTTAAATCGGGCCTCGCATGCTCAGACACAGATCGGACTCATCAAAACTGAATTTGAGTCGAAAAAACAAGATTTGTTTGGGTCAGAATAGTGATTTGGGTCAGAAAATGGATTTAGGTCGAAAAAAAGATCGGGTCGAAAAAAGAACCGGTTGGACGGATCCGGTCAAGGAACAGGTCAGTCGAGACTGCATGTTCCCGAGCGTGTATGTAGGGCTTGGAAACGGTTCGATTTCGGTTAACCGAATCGAATTTCTACAAAAAATTGGAACCAAAATCGAACCGTTTATGTTTTTTGGTTAATCGAAAACCGATCGGTTATTTCGGTTCGGTTAACCGAAAAACCAAAACTTTTCTGAGCTAACTAGGCTACAACCGCAAATTACAAGAACTCAAGTGATGAAAAATTTCTGAGCTCACTAGGCTGCATGAGCAATATAGTAACTTAGAAGCGAGTATCAAGTAAGCCCACCTTTGAAGATGATTCACCTATCAAATTATTCATACACCTTTCACCTATGAAACATTGAATGTATCAAAAAGCACAACACAATATGCATATTTCACATGGTTAGCTAAGATAAGATAATGACAATCATAAAGGACCTCCAAAACAATACCATAAATGCAATATTTTAATAGTATGCCAAAAGGATTGTGCGAAAATCAAAATAGGGATGTTTAGCAATGTTCAAAAGAATCACAATACACAGCAAAACAGTTGACGTCAACAAACTAACAAATTTCATGATGATTCAAAGACTCAAAAAGTCATTAACTTCAATCCATGAAGGCTAAATCCATCAACTTCAAAATCATGTATCATAATCAAGCTTTGTCGGTACCGGTACCATTTGCATTCGGTGCAATTTCCACGACACCACTTGCTTCAGTCGTTTCTCCAACAAAACCAAGTGAACTCATCACTACAAAGAAATAAACAACAAATAAAAAAGTATTGTTAATTATTAAGACTTAAAATAAATGAAATTGAATATTAAGTTATTAACTAAACCACATTCTCACTCGTTTCAAAAAAAATCTCTTGTTCTTTTTCAGATATATCTTCTTCATCGTTCATGAAAATTGAGCTTGATTTCAACCAATTTGATGAGCATATCATAGCCTCAACCATATTTGGATTCAACGAGCTTCTAAATTGGTCGAGAACTCGACCCCCCGTGCTAAATGCAGACCAGAAGCTGTGGTGGATATCGGAATAGCCAAAATATCCCTAACCATTTTTGATAGAACGGGATAGCGGACACCGTTCATCAACCACCATTGCAAGATGTCAAATGTGTCAATCACATCATCATCTTCTTGATTTTCAGTTGCCATATTTTCAATGTGATGCTTCTCATAAATGTAGATTGTCAACTCTGAAATATCATCAGATTCTTATTCAACATGTTGTCTTGTTAAAGTAGCACAAGAACCACGAGAACGTCGAGATCGATGACGATGGCGATGGACAGTAGTAGAAGTCGTGGCTGAATGAGATGCAGATGAGGTAGCTCATGGTATAGTGGGAGTCGGAGTCAATTACTTCTTATAAAGCTCGAACAATTCATCCATTTAATGTCTCACATGTGTCACCAATTCGGTGCCCCGATCATCTCCATACACTTTCTTCAAGCACATTTCCACGTGCTTCATCTTTTGTCGTAGATCCAACAAAGTAGCGAAACTTATTCAACTTCGGGTTTAGATCATTCTCTTCCAGCCAATACTTCCCAACCTTGTTCTTCATCTTCGTTGCCATAGCACTAATTTCAACATCTTCACTCATTTCCAAATCAGAAATAATCTCAAAAATATCACACATTTATTTGAAAAATAAATGTGCAGTGACATAAGTGGTGCCCGTGACGAGAAGAATGAAGTCATAAAAAGTTTTCAAGTACTCCATCATCTTCCTCAAATTGACCTAATCATCATCTTGAGACGGTCCGATGGGCTCATCTTTGTACTTCTTTTGATTTAATTCACTCACAAAAGAAGCATTCATCGATGCATAGACTTTAAATGCCACTTCAAATGGCTCAGCCAATTCTAACATCAAATATGTTGAGTTCCATCTTGTTGGCACATCCAAGCTAAATGATTTCTCGCTGTCAATGTTGAATGCTCGCGCACATTTGGTAAATTCATCACTTCTCTTTGGTGAAGCCTTAATCTACTTCACTACTTCTCTAACTCGTCACACTGACAAGCCTATCTCATCTAAGCTGTCAGTTACCACTAGATTAATGATATGTACCACACAACGAAAATGAATGTATTTTCCACCCAGAACATTCGTCTTCCAATGGTCAAGAAACTTACTCATGTGTCTAACTACTCCATCATTTGCACTTGCATTGTCCACAGTACAACACAGAATATTGTCCAAACCCCACTCATTCAATACGTCAACAATCGAATCACCAATGTCTTCCCCCTTGTGACTGACAATCTTAAGAAAAGCTATGATCTTTTTGTGTAAGACCCAGTCTTTTCCTATAAAATGCGTCGTAACACAAATGAAGTTTTTGTTATTGATTGCGGTCCAACAATCAGTGGTGATCGATACTCATCCCATACCTTTTTTCATGAAATAAGACTTCAGACTTTCCCTCTTCTCGACAAACAGCTTTACACAATCCTCTCTTATTGTTTGTCTACTTGGAATCCTAAAATTCGGACAAACACGAGCAAGAAACTTCCTAAACCCCTCTCGTTCCACAAATCGGAAAGGAAGCATGATCATCTCACACAGCCAACCTACTATCCTTATGGTCAAACTTCCAACTTGTTAACGTCCCACTTCCATCATCTGGACCAGGCTGGAAGCTCAACATTTGTTGTTCTTTACCACCAGTAGCTTTTACATATCTTTTTAGACAAATTTCAGTATGTTTTTTCAAAGCAGATGTGCCATTTGACTTCGAACCAGCTGCAATCTCGGTGCCACACCTTTTGCATCTTTCCTTTTTTTTTTAGAACTGGTGGATCTCCTACTTCAACTTCAATTACAGTGTAATCATTTCAGTGGACTGATCTTAGCTCAGATTTCTTTCGCTTCTTTGTAGTCACAATAGTTTGAGACTCTGTGTGAATATAATCGAACTTACAATTCAAATTCAATAGAATTTGAATTTGACAATTTTGGGCTTCTTAACTAATCTAAAACTCAGTTGACAATAATATGCTCAACTTTTGTATATATTTATTGAACAACACCTATCGATCAATTTGGTACTATTTCTCGATTCGTGTTCTGTTATGTTCTCTAAAATGAAATGAGCCAAGTTGATATTTTGAAGTATAGGAAATATAATTTTCGTGTTTTGAAGATATATTTTGTATATAGTTTATCATATATTGATTATATTTTAGTATATTCTTATATAATTAATTGAATGATCAAGAGAAGATTTTAGCTTTGATCTTCCGGATTGTATCCCAATGTTCGATCTTCAATGTTAAACGAGAGCAACTTATGGAGAATATAATTTTTCCCTAGGTGTAATTTTCAAAAATCTAGTAATATTGAGATACGATTTGCTTTCTCCTATTTTGTATTTATATTGTTTTAGTAGAATCTTAATTTAATCGGATTTTGACATAACTAATAAATTCAATAATTAATCTTTATCCTGAAAATATTTTTTATAGAATAATTATATTTTGACACCATTTAGATATAAGATAATTGTTATTTGGATTAAAAGATGTATTAAATTAACAATAAAGCTATGCGGTCACATTATGGTACGGTCATACGAGAATATTTTAATAATTATCAATATAATTAATTAACAATGTGTTAATTATTTTACATAAATATCATTTTTCACCTATTCTTTAATATAAAACTATTTTTTAAAATAAATAGAATATTAAATAAACTGTTTTTCATTCAATAAAGCTTATTATGGTCGGCCACATTATGGCCGAATAGCATCACTCTTAAATTAATAATACAATTAATCAAGTTCAATCCCAATATGATAGTAGAGGGGGACGAAAATTATCATGGCAATAGGCCTTGATGAGTCAACTCAATGATTAAATAAAAGGAATAAAAATGGACATAAAATAAAGTAATTATTTTATGTTCAATCCATAACATAAATTAATCAATAAATATATATTTATTCTAATAGAGAATAAATGATGACTTACCTCTTTATTATCGAAGTTGAGTTGGGCTTGTACTTAGAGTTACTAATCTTTGTATTTAAGATATTGTTCGTCCATTAATTATTTATAGCAGTCTGACTATTTAAAATAATTAATCTCTTATTAATTATTTAAATAGTACCATTCAATCTTATTATTATACTTGAACTAACACAACCTACATGATTTAGTACGATAAACCGTTTGGGTTCCTTAAGGGGACATTATCATTCTAAATAGATGCGGTTATTTGATACAGTAACCGACATAACATATAAGTACTGTCACCATTCAAGATACTGAAAATATTGAATTATCTCATGTAACATTCACCCATAACAAGTTCAAGTGATGATTAGTAACTCATACTTATCTCAAACCTTATCGAGATTTAGATCAACATAATATCACCGAGATCTAGGTTCTTCACAGTGTCGGATAGAAAACTCATCTCACCGTGATTCATTGTAGATATAAGCTACGGTTGAATATGTACATAATTGAAAAGCCAAAATTATATAAAACTCATCCGCTTATCAAATACGGATGTATAAGCATACCCCCCAACATTATGGTCAAGAGAAGATGTATTAAATTAACAATAAAGCTATGCGGTCACATTGTGGTGGTCATACGAGAATATTTTAATAATTATCAATATAATTAATTAACAATGTGTTAATTATTTTACATAAATATCATTTTTCACCTATTCTTTAATATAAAACTATTTTTTAAAATAAATAGAATATTAAATAAACTGTTTTTTCATTCAATAAAGCTTATTATGGTCGGCCACATTATGGCCGAATAGCATCACTCTTAAATTAATAATACAATTAATCAAGTTCAATCCCAATATGATAGTAGAGGGGGACGAAAATTATCATGCATGGCAATAGGCCTTGATGAGTCAGCTCAATGATTAAATAAAAGGAATAAAAATGGACATAAAATAAAGTAATTATCTTATGTTCAATCCATAACATAAATTAATCAATAAATATATATTTATTCTATTAGAGAATAAATGATGACTTACCCCATTATTATCGAAGTTGAGTTGGGTTTGTACTTAGAGTTACTAATATTTGTATTTAAGATATTGTTCGTCCATTAATTATTTATAGCAGTCTGACTATTTAAAATAATTAATCTCTTATTAATTATTTAAATAGTACCATTCAATCTTATTATTATACTTGAACTAACACAACCTACATGATTTAGTACGATAAACCGTTTGAGTTCCTTAAGGGGACATTATCATTCTAAATAGATGCGGTTATTTGATACAGTAACCGACATGACATATAAGTACTGTCACCATTCAAGATACTGAAAATATTGAATTATCTCATGTAACATTCACCCATAACAAGTTAAAGTGATGATTAGTAACTCATACTCATCTCAAACCTTATTGAGATTTAGATCAACATAATGTCACGAGATCAGGTTCTTCAATGATGTCGGATAGAAAAACTCATCTCATCGTGATTCACTTGTAGATATAAGATACACGGTTGAATATGTACATAATTGAAAAGCCAAAAATTATATAAAACTCATCCGTTTATCAAATACGGATGTATAAGACATACCCCCAACATTATGGCCGAATAGAAGATGTATTAAATTAACAATAAAGCTATGCGGTCACATTGTGGCTGGTCATACGAGAATATTTTAATAATTATCAATATAATTAATTAACAATGTGTTAATTATTTTTACATAAATATCATTTTTTCACCTATTCTTTAATATAAAACTATTTTTTAAAATAAATAGAATATTAAATAAACTGTTTTTTCATTCAATAAAGCTTATTATGGTCGGCCACATTATGGCCGAATAGCATCACTCTTAAATTAATAATACAATTAATCAAGTTCAATCCCAATATGATAGTAGAGGGGGACGAAAATTATCATGGCAATAGGCCTTGATGAGTCAGCTCAATGATTAAATAAAAGGAATAAAAATGGACATAAAATAAAGTAATTATCTTATGTTCAATCCATAACATAAATTAATCAATAAATATATATTTATTATATTAGAGAATAAATGATGATTTACCCCTTTATTATCGAAGTTGAGTTGGGCTTGTACTTAGAGTTACTAATCTTTGTATTTAAGATATTGTTAGTCCATTAATTATTTATATAGATCGACTATTTAAAATAATTAATCTCTTATTAATTATTTAAATAGTACCATTCAATCTTATTATTATACTTGAACTAACACAACCTACATGATTTAGTACGATAAACCGTTTGAGTTCCTTAAGGGACATTATCATTCTAAATAGATGCGGTTATTTGATAAGATGTGACATGACATATAAGTACTGTCACCATTCAAGATACTGAAAATATTGAATTATCTCATGTAACATTCACCCATAACAAGTTAAAGTGATGATTAGTAACTCATACTCATCTCAAACCTTATCGAGATTTAGATCAACATAATGTCATCGAGATCTAGGTTCTTCACAATGGTCGGATAGAAAAACTCATCTCACCGTGATTCACTTTGTAGATATAAGCTACACGGTTGAATATGTACATAATTGAAAAGCCAAAAATTATATAAAACCCTTCCGTTTATCAAATACGGATGTATAAGCATACCCCCAACATTATGGCGAATAGAAGATGTATTAAATTAACAATAAAGCTATGCGGTCACATTGTGGCTGGTCATACGAGAATATTTTAATAATTATCAATATAATTAATTAACAATGTGTTAATTATTTTTACATAAATATCATTTTTTCACCTATTCTTTAATACAAAACTATTTTTAAAATAAATAGAATACTAAATAAACTGTTTTTCATTCAATAAAGTTTATTATGGTCGGCCACATTATGGCGAATAACATCACTCTTAAATTAATAATACAATTAATCAAGTTCAATCCCAATATGATAGTAGAGGGGGACGAAAATTATCATGGCAATAGGCCTTGATGAGTCAGCTCAATGATTAAATAAAAGGAATAAAATTGGACATAAAATAAAGTAATTATCTTATGTTCAATCCATAACATAAATTAATCAATAAATATATATTTATTCTATTAGAGAATAAATGATGACTTACCCCTTTATTATCGAAGTTGAGTTGGGCTTGTACTTAGAGTTACTAATCTTTGTATTTAAGATATTGTTCGTCCATTAATTATTTATAGCAGTTTGACTATTTAAAATAATTAATCTCTTATTAATTATTTAAATAGTACCATTCAATCTTATTATTATACTTGAACTAATACAACCTACATGATTTAGTACGATAAACCGTTTGAGTTCCTTAAGGGACATTATCATTCTAAATAGATGCGGTTATTTGATACAGTAACCGACATAACATATAAGTACTGTCACCATTCAAGATACTGAAAATATTGAATTATCTCATGTAACATTCACCCATAACAAGTTAAAGTGATGATTAATAACTTATACTCATCTCAAACCTTATCGAGATTTAGATCAATATAATGTCACCGAGATCTAGGTTCTTCACAGCGATCGGATTGAAAAACTCATCTCACTGTGATTCACTGTAGATATAAGCTACATGGTTGAATATGTACATAATTGAAAAGCAAAAAATTATATAAAACTCATCCGTTTATCAAATATAGATGTATAAGCATACCCCCCCCCCCCCAACAACTCACATTTTTATTTTATTTTTTGAGTGAAAATACGAACAGTGTAGGACTTGCTTGCTTTTAGGGGTGAAAACCGAAATTTCGGTTAACCGAACCGAACTACATGAAAATATGTAAACCAAATACCGAACCGGTTGGTTAACCGGTTCAATTAAAAAAAACTAACGAATTTACTCCAAGTGAGAATCGAACTCACGACCTCAATGAAAATAGAGATGCACTTACCCAACTGAGCTACGATAGTTTCTTGTAATATATTCATTTTAACTATATTTATAATTAATCCATTATCTTAAAAACAAATAGGTTGGCTTTCGTGGGATTCGAACCCGGGTCAAAGGCTTAGGCTTGCGCCCAAACCAACTAGTCTACAATAAAATTTGATAGAATAATATTTGTAATATATATATATATACGAATTTCGGTTTATTCGGTATACCCATTCGGTTATCGGGTATACCGATAACCGAATTTTCTAAAATTTTGATACCAAATACCGAACCGATCCAATTTTTTCGGTTATTCGGTTATCCAATAATCGAATTTTCGGTTCGATTATCGGATTATCCAATTATCCAATACCGAACTTCCACTCCTACTTGCTTTTATGGCCCTGATTAGTTCTTGCATGCTTTTGTATATATATAACATAAACCATGTTACTAGTTTAGCTGAGATTGTCGCATCAAATTAGAAAAGAGGCGTGCAAACAGCAAATTTGATTTGATAAATATTGTTCGTATAAAGGTTTTAATTCAGAATCTTGCAAGCTCAGATGGGGATTCTACGATGATGAAATGAAAGAGTATCTCTGACAATAAATCAACATGTTTCCTGCTTTCTCCTTGATCGAGAAATTCAGGATGGAAGCTCACTTTGTTTCAACCCACAGTCTGATAATCGAGGAAGTTCCAATAATTATCAAAAACCCAACACCGCAGTTGGTGGTGATCCGAATGTAGCTAATGGAGAGCATTACACCCAATAATTCTTTCTCAAGTTTATAAGCTCAATTATTTAAACATCCAAAACTTAAGTTCCTTAATCTCAACTTATTTTTCATAATTTTATGAGCAATAATCAATTTATTAAAATAATCATATTATAATTTGTTATTTCTAATACATATCTAGGGTGAGCATTCGGATTTGGTTCGGATTTTGCCTAATCCGAACCGATCCAAAATCAAATTTGAGAAGAAAACAATCCGATCCGAACCGAATATCCGAAAATCGAAATCAAAATCCAAAATTTTATAAAAATATCCAAACCGAACCGAAAAATCCAAAATCCAAACCAATTTTGTTAATTCTTATATATATTTATATTAGATTTAAAATATTTAAATAAACTATTATTATTATATATAAATTATATATAATTCGGATTTTTCGGATTAAAAATCAATCCGATCCGATCCGAAAATCCGAAATTTTGAAAATATCAATCCGATCCGAACGAAAATCCGAAAAATCCGAACCGAATTTTAAATTTCGATTTGATTTGGATCGGATATTCGATTCGGTATTTTGCTCACCCTATACATATCTCTTTCCAAATTCATATCTCTTCAACTTTCTCAAGAGAATTTTTCTTTCTAACTCATAATTATCTGTCTAGCTTATAAGTTCAATTATCCAAACACTTCAACCAACTTATAAGCTCTTAATACATTATTATATCTTATAAGCTTTTCAAACATATTATAAGCTTCTTAAAATAAGCTAAGCCCCTCTAACTGAAAATGGTAGTCAGATTGATTCTGACTCGGCAATCTGGTAGCGAGACTAACAAAAAAGCTGGATGTTTTGAAGGTTACATTATTTGAACAACAGAAGCAGCTGTTAGAATTAGCCAACAAGCATGTTCGAAAGGTCGAGTATCAGAAGCAGCTCCCATTGTATGTTTGATGACCTTTTCCAACGGTATGATACTATGAAAGCAAGTGAAGAGAGCTTGCAGAGAATAGAGAAAGTGGTTTAGGCTTTAACCACTCAGCATCTTCACTAGGAGAAAAGGCTCGCTAACAACACGAGGCGAGCAGTGGCGGAGCCACATGGCAGTTTGGGTAGGTTCAAGCCCATGCTAACTCTTTTTTTTCCTTCAAATATTGACAATCGTCGGATTAATTTTACCGTCGTCACATGCCAAGTGCAGTGAACGAAAGGAGTAATTGTGCAATAAGCCCCTAGAAAATCCTGGCTACGCCATTGGAGGCGAGGCGAAGGCAACTGAAAGGAAAGCCAAGCTACCGTATCAGGGCTAGAAGAACTATAGAGTTATTGCCAGAATCTCTAGTTATAGGGCTTTAAATATAGAAACTATAGGACAGGAAAGCAAATCAAAAGGTCATTCATGATAAGCCTATAACCTCCATTGACAGAGTGCTACAACTATTACATAAGGATCTATTTGGTCCACTATTTCCTAGTTGTTCTTGATGATTATTTGAAATATACTTGAGTTATGTTCTTATTCAGTAAAAGGAGACGTCAGAGTGCGTGTGTTGGTCAGTGATTAATATCTAAAGTCAAAGATCTCATGTTCGAATCGCGATGATGCGGTCTTTAAAATTTCGTATTAATTAACCAAAAATTTAAGACATACTAAGAAAGCTGTGTTAAATAAATTCTAGACATAATTAAAATCTCATCATTTCTATCCCAACCTTTGATGCATTGGATGAGGACTTGTTCATTCACCCAAAAAAGTAGGTCGTATACATGGATATTAATATTTCACATAAAGACCCTAATTTCTCAAAGATTTGGATATAATTGACAAGTTTTAAAATTGGGACAAAATTGATAAGATTGTTATAGGTTTGAATAAAATTGATAAATTTCAAAGGCTGGGATACAATTGATAAAACCACTAAAGGTTAGAATACATTTGATCTTTAACGCTTTCTACAATCAAAATATATTAACCAAAAATAGTTAAAAGAATAAAAATAAATTGGATATCAATCAAAGAAATAAGAAATATATTATTTTAAACATGTCAATTTTTAGGATTTTTTTAGGATTTAGAATTAAAGAAATATATTTAATATATATCCAACTTTAAAAATTCAGTCAGTTTGTTTCCAACCGATTTTTTAATTCAGAAATGGAACGAAGCAAAATAAAGTTCAATTGCTATACATTATTACCAAATCGAACCAAATATGGCCAAAGACCGAACCAAACAAACCAAACTTCAACGATTCAGGTATTCAGTTTCAATTTTAAATTTTGGTCACTCCTAGAATTGAGTGAGGCCAACATTGTAAAGTTAACTATTAGAATGCTGTCATAGTTAAGCTATGATCAAAGTGCTATACAATGCAACAAAGTTTGGATGCCAGCACCTAAAATCAACATCACAAATCAAATAGAAATGACGAAAAATCAAGACATGTACATGGCCACAAGAGTTTCAAGAAAAAGCAAAAATAAGATCTATAAATACATGGCTAGTGAAAGCAGGTGCTTCTTCAACTCTGAGATTTAGGATTCTCCGAACTGTTTCTCCATGATTATCTGACCGAGTTTTGTGTACAGAGCTCTCTGCTCCTCAAACGTGAGGTTCATTAGTATCTACAAAACCAATATAATTTTCAGTTATAAGCAGAAAACAATCGTATTTCATTGTAGACGATTAGACATACCTGGTCCATGATCATCTCGATTGACAGGCTCTGTGGTACAATGAACGATTGGTGATATATGTATGCAAAGACGGCCATCACCATCTGCATATTGGTGTCCATTAAACGTGGTGCTAATAAGCAGAAAATGGCAAGTAGCTCAAGAAAGAAATAGTTATGGCGAATTTTGTTCAAGCATTTGAGTTGGGAAGCAAATGTCAGCAACTGTAGAGAGGCGCATTATAGACCAACTCACAAACATCATTCAGACATTTATCGCCTTCCAACCTATTTAAAAACAACTACTACTCCTCGGACTACTTTTCCTCCCATCTTCCCATGTGAAACGTAGCATTACCATGATAACAGGGGATTAAAAAAGGCAATATCCGATAATAATCTATTCCATAACAATATACCTAATCAAAATATGAGGACCCAGCTGCCTTCAGAAAATTGGATGAAATTAAGAAGATTCACCACCCAATGCAATATCTACGATTATTCTGTATGCTCACCTGGCAATCCATTCTATCTGTGATACCACCATGTCCAGGAATGCTATCTCCAAAATCCTGGAACAAACCAGAAAATTACCAGAAACACGTACAACATCAAATTCCAACAAAAGAATTTTGGCTTTGAATGAACTTGGATTAGAGAAGATTGATGTCCAAACCTTGATCTTGAAAGCCCGTTTAAAGCCACTGGCGAAAAAGCCTCCAAAAGGAGCTATAATGGATGCAAAGAGACCAAGACATAATGCATGCCACTGCACAGGTAAAATAGAAATCTCTCTCCAAGGAAACTGCAAGAAGTGTATTGCAGCTCATAATTAGCCAACTTTAAACTGGAAAAACACCAGCAAGAGTAGAAAGATGACAAAAACTTGGCAAACAGCTGAAAAAGTAAGTGAAGGCTAAATCTTCAATCAAAAAATTGATTGGCCATTTAACAGCAATAGGGAAAATTTAACATTAAGCAATTGAGAGTAGGTAAAGTGATGTGTAAGGATTCTAGCATGTCATTGACAATGGGCTAGTAGTATAATGTAAGGTGCCATGGGTGGTGCTGATGCAAAAAATCTGGCAATCAGAAAAACACAGGCCACCTATTATTTCCCCCCTATGTTACTCGGACACTTCATATTTGCAGAAGGATCCATGTCGACTCGACACTGTCGCTGGCACGGAATACGTGTCGGATCCTCCAATTCACACTTGGACACTCTATGAAAGGAGAGAGGATTAGAAGAGCCGTTGGGTTAGGATTCCAAAATTAAAAAAGCTTTACAAATTTAACTTTTATGTAATGTGTTGCATTAACTATATGATCTTTCGTCTTTCCTTCTACAATCTATATGAAAAACAGTATTTTAATCTAATTAATGATGATCACTGTTGTAAAAAGCGCCAGAGGCGGCCGCCTCGAGACGCGCCTCCAGGTGAGGCGGCCGGAAATCGCCCCGGGGCGACAGCCTCTCCAGGGTAAATCTCAATTGTCAGCCTCACTGACCGCCTCGGACCGCCTTGACGCGCAAAGGCGGTGCTGAGGCGCAATAGAGGTGCTTGTGCACAATTATGGCTCCAAGTTGAGGTTTTGAGCCCAATTTAGAGGAGCCCAGATGAAATTAACATAAAGCTCAATCAATTAAACCCTAATCTGAGCTATAATCGCCAAAAAAAAAGAAATAAAAGAAAGAAAAGAATGAACAGTTCCGCCATCTCTCCAACCGTCTAACTCTTTCCTATCTCACAACCGCCGTCCACCACCGCCGACCGGGCGGTCACCAGTCGCCGGCTCGCCGCCGCATGCTAGCCATTAGGTCAGTTTTTCTTTTTATTCTTTTCTTCTTGTTTCCCAGTTTTAAATTTATGTTATTTTTATTTTTAAAATCTACTATATATGTCACTTTTGTATGTTATTAACTTATTATATTTGTATATTGTTAAATGTATATGTCATAGTCTCTTAATGTGCCCCTCCCAGTATTAGATATGATTTAAGGTTTAGGGTTTACTTAAATATTCAAATTTTTGATGAATTACTTTTTTATGCACACTGTCTTTATTTTCATGTTTTTAA
Source organism: Salvia rosmarinus (assembly GCA_036937905.1). NCBI lineage: Eukaryota > Viridiplantae > Streptophyta > Magnoliopsida > Lamiales > Lamiaceae > Salvia > Salvia rosmarinus. The sequence goes on along the minus strand of CM072822.1, from coordinate 57,343,577 downwards.
GACTTAAAAATCATTTAATTTAATTTTTGACTTATTATCTATTATTTTATATTTTATTTGTAATTTTTTTTGGATTTTTTTGTTCTTTATTGCCGAGGCTTTTACCTCGAACCGCCTCGAGACTTACCACCTCGTCTCAAAAGGTAAACGCCTCACCACACCTCACACTTTTACAACACTGATGATGATTCAAACGTCATAAACATTACAATCTCCCTAAACATCTCGGGCACTCCATGAAGGAGAGAGGAATAGAAAAGCTGTTGGGTTAGGATTCCAAACTTAAAAAAGTTGCTACACAATTAACTTTTAACTAATGTGTTGCATTAACTATATGACCTTTCATCTTTCCTTCTACAGTCTATATGAAAAACTGCCAGTTAATCCAATTAATGATGATTCAAACGTCAGAAACATTACAATCTCCCTCAACATTTCCTTCTACATTCTTCTTGTATCCTGTTGAATCTTTTGATGTACTTTTGATGTTATTTTGAACTTATTTTGATGTATTTTGCAGTTACTTTGTACTTATTTTGAAGTATATTGATAAGAATATTTTTTATTAAATTTATATTCGGCGTATCCCCGTACCGGTATCCAAAGTTAGGACGGTGTCACCGGGTCTATAATTTTCTTAAAAGATGTATTTGACACTCGGATCCGTACTCATGTCCATGTAACATAGTTTCCCCCACAACACCTACCTCCAGTTACACTAACAGTGATGGCCACGATCCCCATTCCCTAATTTCCAAGTTAAAAAGTTCATGGATCTTAATCAAACAAAGACCAAAAAAAGTAATAAATGGTGAATTATAATGTGGGCTAACAAGAAACACCACTAACATCTCATTTTATATTCAGAACATCAACTTTGCACTCAAAATATCTGGCAAAATAATTCTCAAGGTGTGAAAGAGCTACTTACTCGTGCTAGCCCTGTTTGAGAATTTTGCATTCTACTTACATTTTCCATTTTCCATTTTCAAGTGGTGGCTGGGACAAGTGGATTGGTCTTGTGTTTAAGGCCATACAAATGTTGAATTAAGGGCTGTCTACTAGAAATTAGCTGATGGTAAAACCAGTTTAGGGACTAAAGGGATAATCTGAGCTTTAGCTTCAACATGAAGAGACTTTGAGAATTTGTTATTTACTTGAGGCTACCTGCAGCTGTTTTGAAAATTCAACTCAATGATTTTATCGTGAAGGTTGGAGCCATAACAAAAGGACTTGGCATAGCAAAAGTTAGCATGGTCCTTTCGTTAGTAAGAACACTAAGAAACCCTCTGAATTAGTTTTTCTATCCCTCACAAATGAGAATACTCAGCATGTCTTTGTTAAGTTGATTACTGGTAATGTTTAAACTATATTTTTATCTGAAACAAATATCATTTTTCAAAACGGAAGGAGAATGCAATTAAAGTAAGACATCCTACATAGAATAAAAGTAGCAATGTACAGGAACAGCCTTCCCACTGATCTGTTAAGAAATAGAAATGATAAACTGGCATTTCTCCCTACAGTGGATGTATAATTGATGCAATGTAGACAGTTTTCATAGTGACGAATAACTCAAGTTTCCAAGCATATAAAGCTAAATCAAGATAAAAGTACAAATATTAGATGATAAGAGCTGCTGAGGCTCAAATGATAGCTTAAGCGCTTACCCATTCAGGAAACCATTGTGGTACAGTAAAATATTCAGGCTTAAACAATGAACCAGGATCACATTCAAGCCAACCAGTCGACAAATCCTAAAAAATCAAATAAAAAGTTTCAAGCACTCCACGATAAAAAAAAATCTTCAACTAAGAAACTTGGGTGTGAACCACAATTACCTTTCTTGGGCATGTTAACCACTGAAAGCGACCCAATATATTTGCCATCTGAAGAAAAAAAATGAGAAATAAATATACCGCCAACTATTTTAGAACTAACTTGCCTATCACAATTAAAGGTATCCATAATTTCACTTTATTTAGTTTATAGATGAATTTACTTTAAGATACAAACGAGACATGTAAGTAAACAGCTTAATCACTATTCGTGAAGACTTTGGAAAACTGAAATGATATACAAATTTGAAGAACTAAACCATACCTTGATAGCAAAATGAGAACTTCCACCAAAAAGATGTATCCATTGTTTCGGGTTTTATTGATAAATGAATGACTTACTCACCACAAAGGCTGAGATCATAGTAGCAAAAGAAGCTCCAATAAAGCCTTCCACGTTTTCTTTGGTGAGAGCTTGATCAAAGGAGTTCTCCCAAAGAAGAACCCAAAATGTAAGCAGCGATGTCATTGATAACAATAAGTGATGCTGGAAGAAGGAACCTGCAATAGTTGTTAATTTATGCTTTTGGTTGTTCATACTAGTTCAGATTTATATGATACAGTCAGCAAGCACCATTGCAATTCTTACTAAATGATATGTGGTAGATGAATGAAGCAAGCGCTAATATCAGGTAAGGAGATGTTGAAGTCGTCAAGATACATAAACAAATCAGTAGAAGGAATCATAATATTATGTCTATAGAAAATTTATCAGCCCTTCACTTATTCTCGAAAAATTCTACCTACAGAGCATATCATATTAGAGTAATATTACAAGTCTGGCACAAGTATTTTGGACACACGAAATGGGAGCAAATTAAAATTAAAATGACAGGGTCATAGAAAATGCAATTCTTAGTTATCATCATCAGAGCCCATTCTTGTAACTGCTACTTTCAAGGTGGCAATCCAAAGCAATTAATTACAATAAACAGGAAAAGCTACAGTCTTACCAGAAAATTCCTTCAAAAATATTAGCCACTGTAAAGGCTGATTGTGTAAACACCACAATCAAAATCATATGTGTCCAAGCATATTGGCTGAACTGATACTTGTACATCTTCTTCTTTAATGTAAGAATGAACCACATAAAACCTGAACCGACCAAGAGAAGAAATACTCAGTTTCTCATTCAAATATGTACAGGATATCTTACAACACTCCTACAAAATAATAATAATAATAATATATGAGAAGTACACCAGAAACCATACAAATCATAGAGTGTAGAGTACACCATCATGCATGAAAACAACAGATGAAATATAGGGCAAGAAGAGAAATCCAGCAAAAGCCATAAACATACTGAAAAAGGAAATCTAATAGTTAAATACAGGTTAGTGATGCATACAAAAAGATATAACAGAAGAAAAATGAAGTGCCAAATACCATTTATACCAACCTGCGATATACAAGAAATAACAGGTAACCATATGATACTTTATAAGTCTGCCCACCAGCTTATACAAAAATTTGTCCATAGTCACAGTATTCACTAGCCTTTGACTGAGAATTCGACCATATACGAAAAGCATGACTGTGAAGAAGAAGTGCCTGAATACAGTGGAGTGATGTCATGTGAGAGAAAGATAGAGAGGAGGAAAAAACAAAGAGAGAGAGAGAGATCAGTATTAATGAGATAGAAACAAGCACAGTCAATCCAAATTTATGGGGTTGATGCACCCTGTGATTACTAGGCAAGCAGGTCAAAAAAACATTAAAAATCTGGTCAGGGTTCTTGAATATCTACATATATCATAGTTTTGCAAGTAAAAATTATTATATAGCCTAAATTTGATCATTTCACTCTAAGGAATAGTTTCTGCTGACCGAAATTGTGGTAAAGCTTACATTACCATTCATAAGACAAAATACTGCAGAGTGCAGAGTCTGCTCTTATGCAACTAACAAGATGTTGGACGCAGCATGCTGGATGGCCGAAAAAACTATAAACTATATGTTCATCAGGATGTGAGATCACAATATATCCTCCACAGAGCAAATTCTTTTATTAAATTTACAATCATTTGAGTAAAATATAAAACTGAAGCAGAGAATATCCACCCGATATATAATTTGAGGGAAAATGATGTTTATTAAAAGATCAGATGCAACAAAACATAACTAGGTCACAAGATTTGATCATAGACGACCACTGGTTATCGTTTATGATTTTCAAACACTAACAGAGAAAGCTTCCACCAATCTTCGTCGATGTATCCACCTCTTATCAATCAAATCAACATGAATTTCTGATTTAGGGCTAATGTTTTATAGTTATTGCATGAAGCAACAAACTAAATATGACAAATTGATGAAGAGGATAATTTTGGTTGGAAATTGAATTTCAGTATACTTTGTGCACTAGGGACCAGTTTCTATCACAATTAGAATATAAAACAACACCATAAGGATCAATATTAGACAACAAAATTCAGTATATACAACTCAATAATTTGTACTGTGATAGGGGTTGATGAAATTTGAAGCCATAAAAGAAAGTGACATTAACATAAATATAGGAGAGTTGGCAAAAAGCTAAGGCACTCACCAATTTAAGAGCCTAAAACCAGGGAGTTGCTTATCTTCATGTGCCTTCCTAAGTAAATTGAACAGCTCCTTAGCCATAAATATTTGAATAACCACTACCATGGCCCAAATATAAAGGTGACCCAAGTATATTATCGAGACAAATCCTCCAATCATCCAAACGGTTGAATATGTGCGGATTAACATTGACTTGTACTTGTTACGGTCATTGAAAAGTAAACGATCGCTGTTTGTTTCAACTTCTGGAGGAACCTGGAGTTGTAATGTAGAAATCAAAAGCTAATATAGCTTAAGGATATCCGCAGATGGCCTAAGCAAAGGAAAAGAAATGCAATAGGAATGCACAGTCTTTCTTAGATTTATTTTAGTTACTTACAATCTTTATTGCTACAGTTTTATTCCTCTGAGGGCACTGGATCCCAAATTGCACCTATGCAGGGGTAATTGATACTGCTGATATACAATACTAGTGGTAATTTAAGGGCTTGAACATATGTTCTTCTCACACTAAGAAGTAGGAGGTAGATTGATGTTCTTTACAGATACTGCATTGAGATGGAAGTTAAATTTTATGAAATATTGATGGATATAAGACTAAGGTCATTAAGCAACCTTACATTATATCTGAAAAACAAGGCCATGTTTGTTTATATCTTCAACTCTCCAAAGGAACTTTTCAGTGTTCTACTATGTCAAACATTAAAAACTATATTCATTTTACTCTGTTTTCACTAGATCCCCAATTGAATCACTAGGTTGGGCCTACTAAACTTTTGCAACCCTATATCATCAATCCACAACCCTATCATTTAATGGGTGCGGCCTTTAACATATTTTCTTTCATTTTTAACTACAAATTTACATTCGACCCAACACAAAATACAAAAAGAACATTTTCACACCTATAACTTTGAAATTTCAAAATCACTAGTCCAAATATAATTTCATTCTCATACAAAATAAAAATAAAAACTCATATATCCAGCTGTAAATACTAATATAGGAAATTGACATTTCAAACTGAAAACATAACCAGAAAACCCCAAGTCCCTGACAAACCTCATTTGAGCCTTTTCGCCGACGTAACCGTGCAGTTGGCCCACTAGGTGTTGACGGACCACCAGAATTATTATCCATGTCCATTGTTTCTCTATGTATACCCACTAGAGAAATATATCACTTTAAAATCACAAGTCTTAAGAATCTCTTGTGCAACTGAGAGCGAGCATTGGGAATTTGGAATGTTAACCCCCAATTGAATCTCCAAGTAGCTGGAATAACCAAAACAAAGTCCTTATCATTGTCTAGTCGATATAACGCACTCCAGAAGCTTCTCAAAATATTGAGAAAAATACTAAAACAGGAGAAAATGATTCTCAATAGAAAATCTAAGGCTATGTTTAGTTCCCTTATCCAGAAACAAAAATGTCTTTGCTTTTAACATTTTTAGGATCCGTATTTCCATATTTCCAGCCACCCATCATAAAAATCTAAAATGAAACAGCATGTGGAGAGCTTCCCCAAAAGGCATCTATCATATTTCTTCTTGAAACACATCTACTATCTACAATCCTCCAAGCTCAGTATCATGACATATTCTCCAAAGCAATTTCTACACAATGGACAAATTAAACGAAACATAGCGTGCAAACTTCTCCCAATCACACTTCCTAATTCTAAACATTCCAGTCCTATTTAAGCAACCAAAATCAGCAGAGCACACTTTTACAACAAGCAAAAAAAAAGAAAAGTTAATCAAGCAAAAAAGCAACAAAAAATTCTCGTAGTAATAAACCCACTTCAACAATCAGAAGCATAATCTCGGATATAATACGCCATTAGCAAAGCAGAGCTCCAGCAATAAATGCACTACGAAAACATTTCAAAAGCTTTTTGAATCTCAAAAAAATATGTTCATTATGCCTTGACATGGTTCATACAATCAAAGTATTCTATAAAGCATATCACAAGAAACACTGGAGCCACTTCAGTACGGTTATATATAACAAAAAAATAAATTAAAACTGCCAAACAACAAATCTCCATGACTTAAACCCAACTTAATGAAAAAATGCATTCTCTATGAAAAATTACTACACTAAAATAATATATTTAAATTTTTGTTACTCATGACGGATTTGAACCAGATACTGTACAATACACTCATCCAGAAAAATAATATATATCTATATATATATATAATGGCGGAACATATGCATAGCTTCACAACCCAGAGCTAGAATTCGGCCGTCATTAATAGCAACTACGCTGCACTGCTCCAAAAGAAATGGACACAAGCATACAAGAAAAACAACCGGCAGAGAACAGGAAGAAAAGCGAAACCTGAACAATGGAAAGGTGATGCTTAAACTGAGCAGAAGCAAGGAGATTCAAGAGCGAGGGAGATCTGACCTTCGCCTCTCTCTCTCTAGAGAGGGAAAAGGAGAAGTCTAACAGAGTGGGCAAATGCGTGGGGATTGGAGGGTTGAGATTGGTGGGCTTCGCTATAGAAATTTGGGGTTGAACCAGTGATTAAGTCAAAATAAGAAGGGCTCATTTGTCGCCAGTGTTGTTTAAATCAAACTTATATTTAATCATAGCATTAAGTAACACGATTATTGAATAATTTCGAACACTATTTAAAAGCACCCTTCATGTGTGTAGTCCATATTAACATAACTCATTTTTATTTTTTATTTTATCTTTTTCTTATATCCCATTTCATAAAATTGATCAATATTATCAAAAGTACAAATTACATTAGAATCAAACTTTAGATTATTAACTTTGTTCATCTCAAAAGTTGAAGTTAAAGGAAAAATAGAAACACTAAGCTTTGATTTTTATGCAATGTGTATATCTAATAAGCACAATCATAATTTACTAAGTAAAATAAAAATTACTGACACAAACTACACATTATGGAACTCATGATGTGTGACATATCCCTCCTATGTATATATATGTTTTAAGTTATCATGAATAAGTGGAAACATTGAAAACTACTTATGACAGATTTTTTTCTTCTTAAAATTTGTATTTGAATTCGTTATAGTTTTGCAATATGAGGGGAATTAAAATTGGGGAGACACAAAGTATAAAATAAGTTAATGTAATATTAGTCCACTAAGTTTTCATAATTTTGGAAAAAGTGCACTACTTTCTCCTTTGAATTTGGCAGCCTGTTAATGTAAATAAACAAAATTGCACTGAGAATGAGTCAACATGAATAAACTTTAATTAAAAATACACTTGTAAGTTGCATCAAATCTTCAAGACACCAAATTATTAGACCAATTCCAGTGGGGGGAGTTAGAAAGGAAGTTATGGGGAAGTAAGAGGAGAGAAGAGAAGAAAGAGAGGAGAGAGAGGAAGCAATTTTGTTTACCCATTGTTAAATTTTGAGTTGTGTCCCATCCGTTGTGAATTGATTCTTTTTATATTGTGATTGATTCGTTGGAAATATCCTTTGTTTTTCAACGGTCATAACTAAGTTTCATTATCTATAAATATATATCTCATACTCATTTATTTTACCACAATAATTATATAAATTCTCATTTTTATGATTTCTTTGTATCATCTACTTTTCAATCTATACACACTTTTCACCTCTAAATTTCAGCAATGTCTTCATCTCATATTGATAGTGTTGAAATTGAAGATGTCATTAGTAAATTATTGAAGGATGACACTGACGAAAAACTTATGCGACGAGCACTCTCACAACAAACTCAGAGCTTAAGAAGATACGTGCAGTGGGATCGGGAGGGGGCACACCAATGACTTATGAAGGATTACTTCGATGATAATCAAACATGGGGTCCCAATGTAATTTCGTCAATATTTTCGGATGCGCAAAGAGTTATTCACACACATAGTGAATGCATTGGAAACACATAACGTACATTTCCAACACAGATCCGACGCAAAGGGAAAAAAAGCTTCACGTCATTACAAAAATGCACGAATGTGATTAGACAATTGGCATTGGCCCGACCAATCATTACGATGAGTACTTATGTATTTGTGAAACAACGAGGACTTCTTGTGCAACTTTTGTCAATGTATCGAGACCAAAATGGAGAGTTCTTGATGATTTTAATTTAGAATAAAACGTCGGATTTCTTTCTTAGTCTTTTTATTTCAAAAGATTTGTCCATTCAGATCACGTAAGCCCAAACTAGTTTTTTCATGTAGATCTCGTAATCCTAAACCTAGCATGTTTGCTAACATGCAGTTATAATCATGTAAACATATTTATCATGCTTCCACGTAATTAAACATACATAGTATGCTAATGCATAATTTAAACATCTACAACATGCTTAGAACGATATTAAATAAAAGAAAATTCGTTCATCGCGACCCCTCATAGATCATGTATGTTCCTTCCTAATTTATTATATAAATTTACAAAGTCAGTCTTTGTTGTCTTTAAATCGGCCTCGCGTGCTCGGACACGATCGGACTCATCAAAACCGAATTTGAGTCGAAAAAACAAGATTTGTTTGGGTCGAATAGTGATTTGGGTCGAGAAAATGGATTTTCGAAAAAGAGGTCGAAAAAAGAATCTGGGTTGGACCAGATCCGGGTCAAGGGAACGGGTCAGGTCAGACCTGCATGTGCCCATACGTGTACGTAGGGCTGGAAAACGGTTCGATTTCGGTTAACCGAATCGAATTTCTACAAAAAATTGGAACCAAAATCGAACCGTTTATGTTTTTTGGTTAACCGAAAATCGATCGGTTATTTCGGTTTGGTTAACCGAAAAACCAAAACTTTTCTGAGCTAACTAGGCTACAACCGCAAATTACAGTAACTTCGAAGTGATGAAAAATTTCTGAGCTCACTAGGCTGCATGAGCAATACAGTAACTTAGAAGCGAGTATCAAGTAAGCCCACCTTTCAAGATGATTCACCTATCAAATTATTCATACACCTTTCACCTATGAAACATTGAATGTATCAAAAAGCACAACACAATATGCATATTTCACATGGTTAGCTAAGATAAGATAATGACAATCATAAAGGACCTCCAAAACAATACCATAAATGCAATATTTTAATAGTATGCCAAAAGGATTGTGCGAAAATCAAAATAGGGATGTTTAGCAATGTTCAAAAGAATCACAATACACAGCAAAACAGTTGACGTCAACAAACTAACAAATTTCATGATGAATCAAAGACTCAAAAAGTCATTAACTTCAATCCATGAAGGCTAAATCCATCAACTTCAAAATCATGTATCATAATCAAGCTTTGTCGGTGCGGTACCATTTGCATTGATTGTAATTTCCACGACACCACTTGCTTTGATCGTTTCTCCAACAAAACCAGTGAACTCATCACTACAAAGAAATAAACAACAAATAAAAAATATTGTTAATTATTAAGACTTAAAATAAATGAAATTGAATATTAAGTTATTAACTAAACCACATTCTCACTCGTTTCAAAAAAAATCTCTTGTTCTTTTTCAGATATATCTTCTTCATCGTTCATGAAAATTGAGCTTGATTTCAACCAATTTGATGAGCATATCATAGCCTCAACCATATTTGGATTCAACGAGCTTCTAAATTGGTCGAGAACTCGACCCCCCGTGCTAAATGCGAGACCGAGTCGTGGTGGATATCGGAATAGCCAAAATATCCTAACCATTTTTGATAGAGCGGGATAGCGGACACCGTTCATCAACCACCATTGCAAGATGTCAAATGTGTCAATCACATCATTATCTTCTTGATTTTCAGTTGCCATATTTTCAATGTGATGCTTCTCATAAATGTAGATTGTCAACTCTGAAATATCATCAGATTCTTATTCAACATGTTGTCTTGTTAAAGTAGCACAAGAACCACGAGCGTCGAGATCGATGGCGATGGCGATGGACGATGAGTAGAAGTCGTGGTGAATGAGATGCGAGATGAGGTAGCTCATGGTATAGTGGGAGTCGGTCGATTACTTCTTATAAAGCTCGAACAATTCATCCATTTAATGTCTCACATGTGTCACCAATTCGGTGCCCGATCATCTCCATACACTTTCTTCAAGCACATTTCCACGTGCTTCGTCTTTTGTCGTAGATCCAACAAAGTAGCGAAAATTATTCAACTTCGGGTTTAGATCATTCTCTTCCAACCAATACTTCCCAACCTTGTTCTTCATCTTCGTTGCCATAGCACTAATTTCAACATCTTCACTCATTTCCAAATCAGAAATAATCTCAAAAATATCACACATTTATTTGAAAATAAATGTGCGTGATTATAAGTGGTGCCGTGGCGAGAAGAATGAAGTCATAAAAGTTTTCAAGTACTCCATCATCTTCCTCAAATTGACCTAATCATCATCTTGAGGCGGTCCGATGGGCTCATCTTTGTACTTCTTTTGATTTAATTCACTCACAAAAGAAGCATTCATCGATGCATAGACTTTAAACGCCACTTCAAATGGCTCAGCCAATTCTAACATCAAATATGTTGAGTTCCATCTTGTTGGCACATCCAAGCTAAATGATTTCTCGCTGTCAATGTTGAATGTTCGCGCACATTTGGTAAATTCATCACTTCTCTTTGGTGAAGCCTTAATCTACTTCACTACTTCTCTAACTCGTCACACTGACAAGCCTATCTCATCTAAGCTGTCAGATACCACTAGATTAATGATATGTACCACACAACGAAAATGAATGTATTTTCCACCCAGAACATTCGTCTTCCAATGGTCAAGAAACTTACTCATGTGTCTAACTACTCCATCATTTGCACTTGCATTGTCCACAGTACAACACAGAATATTGTCCAAACCCCACTCATTCAATACGTCAACAATCGAATCACCAATGTCTTCCCCCTTGTGACTGACAATCTTACGAAAAACGATGATCTTTTTGTGTAAGACCCGGTCTTTTCCTATAAAATGCGTCGTAACATAAATGAAGTTTTTGTTATTGATTGCGGTCCAACAATCAGTGGTGATCGATACTCATCCATACCATTTTTCATGAAATAAGACTTGGACTTTCCTCTTCTCGACAAACGACTTTACACAATCCTCTCTTATTGTTTGTCTACTTGGAATCCTAAAATTCGGACAAACACGAGCAAGAAACTTCCTAAACCCCTCTCGTTCCAAAAATCGGAAAGGAAGCATGATCATCTCACACAGCCAACCTACTATCCTACGGTCAAACTTCCAACTTGTTAACGTCCCACTTCCATCATCGGACCGGTGGAAGCTCAACATTTGTTGTTCTTTACCACCAGTAGCTTTTACATATCTTTTAGACAAATTTCAGTGTGTTTTTTCAAAGCAGATGTGCCATTTGACTTCGAACCAGCTGCAATCTCGGTGCCACACCTTTTGCATCTTTCCTTTTTTTTTAGAACTGGTGGATCTCCTACTTCAACTTCAATTACAGTGTAATCATTTCAGTGGACTGATCTTAGCTCAGATTTCTTTCGCTTCTTTGTAGTCACAATAGTTTGAGACTCTGTGTGTATCTATGGAGCACTTTCTAATATCTCAAGATTCTCATCTGTACTTGGAGGTGCATTTGAAGCTTGTTGTGTATGAGAAACATCGAATGTCTCCATAAATTGGTGGTGTAAGTTGGCACAAATTAATAAGTTCATAAACAAAACAATAAGATGAAGAAATGAAATAAGACTCAAATTCCTAACCCCTATCACTTTTCTACCCCCATTAACAATAAAATTGAAACCAAAATAATAACAAACAATAAATCCCATTACCATAACATGTAACCGTAACAAAGAATTGAAGTTTAAAATTATGTGTATACAGAAAAAACAAGAATAGTCGTTGCCCTCAATCAAATTCGAACATGAACATGAGGTAGTGAAGTAATAGATGTATTAAACAGAGGCTAAGAGCATCTTTTCAACTGGAATTATAGTTCCCCGAATATCATGAGAAATAGAATGTGTAAGATCAAAATAAGAGAAAATGTAAAATCGAGAATTGCATACATGCAGAGAATGAAATTTATATAAAATACAAAAGAGTAAACGACAAAATATCTCTACATGTATACCATCCAAGGTTGGTTTCAGGGAAACCATTTTAATGATGTAGATAATTATATTTATATACAACACTTAAAAGGTATACTAGGTACTGAAAAACAAACACAATAAGCATACAACTGACTTTATTATATATGAAGTTGATACATGTGGCTGTGGGCGTTGGCAAGCAGGGACGGGCCGTGAAAGAAGGAACAACAGTTGTGCTAAAACAGGCTGGGAACGATTGCGGCGCGGGCTACGGTTGACCTATGGCTGGGCTGATCCGACTGGGACGTTGCTACCTGTGGGCGTCGGCGAGCAGGGATGGTGGATGAAAACCGACAAGAAAGATAGGAAAGCAGAAATGAAGCAGCGTCATCGGATGAAAAACTGAGGTCCGAGACCGAGAGAATAAGAATCTCAGAGATTCAGAGAGGAGCGTCGTTGCCCGCTGATGAGTGATGAACTGTTGAAAATCAAATTACATTCTAGCCTTCTAGGGTTTTTACTTTTTAATTAGTCCTATTAAAAGTTAAAGTAGTAGTAATAATAATAATAATTAAATTTATAATTAAAAATCGATTTTTCGATTCGAAACTAAACGATTCTCAGTTAACCATTAACCGAAAAAATTATAGACATTGGAATTGAAAACTGAACCAATAACCGAATTATCAATTTTCGGTTAACCAAAACCATTCGATTCTGATTTGGTTCCTCTCTAATCGAAAATTGTAAAACACTTAGACATGCCTACGTGTACGTTCCAACCGCTTTCTGTCGTCTCTTCTGTGTATGTGTACATGTGCACGAGTGAGCTCACGCACCTAGCGCACGCTCGTCACCCTCTTCACCATGTTGCCCATCTGAGAGCTATGATGCATGCGTGTAGAGATGACACCCTGAAGGGCACGCCCTGCGTGCTCTTTTCGTTGTCCTTCATGCTGCGCGTAGGCTGCCCACGTGCATGATTGCACGCTGTCATCTCTCGTTATCCATTTCACGCCCGGTTTCGGAATTTCATGAGCATGTTACACGCGAGGTGCCTGCTTTGGGTGATGTTGCCATTGTTATCCGTTTGCGGGCATGTCGCTTATCGGATTGTGTGGCACCTACATGCCATGCACGTGCGTCTGTCGACCAGTTACGCCGTCAACCTGCTTCTCGTCGCACGCTTGTACGTACCTCGCACTATGCATCGGGATTTAATCATATCATCGTCTCATTCTTAGTGTTCATCGTCTTCATTCTTCATTTTTACGGATATATTTATAGAAAAATAAATTCTAATCTAATCAAGGATTTTCTCGTGGTGAAAAATGATTCCAACATTAAAAATAACTATTAATAGTGTCACGATGAACAACGAACAACAATTAATTATAACGCACATAATAATCAAACATGAATTAATCTAACACAGCCAATGTACTGTTCCCATGCTCTGATACCAACTGTAAGAAAATATGATTCCTGGTACTAATTGTTGGGATGTGGAGTTGGTAGAAGATGTGTTCAATGAGGCTGATTCAAGAAAGTTCTTTAGTAATTCTCCCCCTCCCGTGCCAAATGATGATATATTGATATGATATTATTCAAGACAATAGGAAATACAACTGTGCAAATGGCTTATTGGTTAGCTTGCTCGCTCACCATCCATCTGGAGAGTTGCACAAAAAAATCTCCCTACGAAAGAAAAACTACTCAGTCGTGGAACTGACGTGGGGGCGATGTGGTATTTTTTGTAGAGATTACGAGACGGTGTGGCACTCCTTCGTCTTTTGCCCTTTTGTGACTGGTTGTTGGAAAGAAGTCAGTCTGGAGCAGGTGCTGAACAAGGCTGGTGGGAGAAACAATTCTTTCGCTGATATGCTTTTCTATGTAAAGGGTGGCATGATTTGTCATCGGGATGGATAAGGTGCAGAGTAGATGCTGCTTTTTTGAGGAGGATCAAACCACAAGTATTGGCATTATTATCCGGGATCATCAAAGGGCTTTTGTCGTTGAAAAAACTATCAGGAAGCTGGGAAAGATAAGAGTGGCGGAGGGGGAGATTATGGGTATAAGGGAAGCTCTATCTTCGATCAAGGCCCTACAATATACTAAGGGGATGTTTGGCTGAGCTTATAAGCTCTTTAAAACAGCTTATAAGTTATTTAAGAGCTTATAAGCTCAGTCAATATGTTTGGCAAATTAAGTTGTTAAAGAGCTTATAAGTTTTCAAAATAAGCTCTAAGAACTTATAAGCTCTATTAAAAAAGCTCCAAAACCCAATTTATTTATAATGATCTTATAAGTTACAATAAAGCTACAAAAATAACCCTGATATATTTTTTTTATTTCCATATTTACCCTTGTTAATTCACTCACTTCTCACCTCATAATTCTCTCGCACTCTTCTCTCTCAATCAACCAAATTAGGGCTAAGGATTCCAGAGGCAACTAGAGACGATAAGCGGCAGCTAGAGACGATAAACGGTGGCTGGAGACACCATTTTGAAGGCGGCTAAAGGTTATTTTTCCCCTCCTGATACGTGTTCTTCGTTTTTTATTTTCTTTTTTATCCACTCTAAAATCAATTTGACTCTAGTTCCAATAGGTTCGAGTTTGTAATGGCTGGCGTGTCTTGTGTTTGTGTTTGTGTTTGTGTTTGTGTTTGTGTTTGTGTTTGTGTTTGAGACTTCTCTTTTTAGATGATTTCTTGTTGTTTGAATCCTATGGTTGTGACTTTTTCTAAATGGATGTGCTTTTTGTGTCTTATATTTCTAGTGCAAATGCCTCTGCCACGATTGACTTTTCTCTAACATAAGATTTTTAGATAACTGCAAGTATTTTGTATTTAATTATGCAGTTATACACTAGTAAGTGTGACTGACTGTAATAAATATTTTGGCGTATATATGATTATTTTGTGTGTGAAAGAATTATCTGCAGTGTATATGGATAGAGACTTGAAACTTTTTAGTAGACTTGGAAGTATTTGTGGAAAAAAAAAAAGCTGAGGCAGCCCATTTAACCAACCAAAGTTTTTTCTGAGTTCATTCACCAAATAAAAAATTGTGGGAAAAATGATTGTGTTGTTGAGAGTTATTGGATTTGGGCATATGAAACGGAAAGCCTGAAAACACCATAAATAAATAAAGAAGTTAAAAGCAAGTACTATACATGATTTCTCTCTAGTTTTCTTATTATTATTATTGTATTTCCCTAGCTATCAAAATTAGTATAATCAACTCTGAGAGAGATGGCGTGCGAATGAGGATGAGCGGTGAATGATTTTCCGCGAGGGATAAGATCGTCTATGTGACATGTCGATTCCTAAGAGAAAGAGAGAAAGATGGAGAGATTCTTAGATAGAGAGAGAGAGAGAGAGCCCCAATTCAAATTAATTTTTCTGATGCAAGTAAAGTTTTTGTTCAAGGCTGTATTATTTTGGTCGCAGAATTTACTTCTTGCTTGTAGGTTTAGTGTTTCTTGACTAGATGGTGATTGTGTGTCCATTGTATAGATCTTTGAATTTTGCCGTCTTTGGTCTTCCATAAAGCGACTTTTTGTTGTATTGTATTTGTTTCTTTTCTTTCAATTTTTAGGGTATGCCACCCACCTAGACAAATTGAGCTGTAATTTTCTCACTTTGTATTTCATGTTTTGTTGCATGAAAATTGTTTTTCTCTTGAGATGATATTATTTTGACTGCTTATTTGATATCAAGCTATACCATTCCTTATTCTTGTTAAATGTTTAGATTGAGAATCGTGATCAAGGAAAAAAAAAATAGAGGGTAAGACCAATAAAATGACTGAAGGGTCATCTTCTGCACAAGTGGAATGATTTCTTGAATTGTATATTTATTCAACTGTGTGTGGAGAAAATTGGAAAAGGCAATAGACCGAACAGTCACTTCAATTTCAATGGTTGGAATAATATTGTTAGGAGGTTCAATGAAATGAGTGGTAACAACCTCACCTACAAACAAATCCGAAATCATTGGGATGCAATGAAGAAATAATGGTTGTCATTCAAGAAACTCATGCACAATGAAACTAGAATTGGTTGGAATCCTTTGAAGAATTCACTTGATGCTTCTGAGGAGTGGTGGAGCAGGAAAATAAGTGTAAGTCTCTAACACTAAAATATTAACAGTTACCGTTTAATTCTACTTACTAAATCCTAAATTGATACGACCAACAAGAACGCGGAAGCAACGGATCGAACTCACGTCAACAGATAGGTTGATTCAAACAAACTTCAAACGACTAAAAACCCTAACAGAAACTCGATTGGAAACTATATCAAAACAACTCGGATTAAGCTCAAATTTTACCACCAATTATAAACTGAAGTCATGAACAATATACCCAAAATTCAGCCAATTCGCATGAGTAGTTTAGGATTTGGCTCGGTGATGATTTTTCGAACGTTTTAGGGTTAACGGATGGAAAAACGAGACGTGGGCGTTGGATTGGACGGATGGAGGCGTGGAGATGACTGGAAACGAAAAAGGAAAAGATGAAGAGCTTATCAAGCGAACCCGGTTTACTTGAGTCGAAACACGCCTATGGAGCGATCTTCGTGGCTTGTCTAACCCGGATACTACTAGATATCACGAACGAGACAATTGATTTCAAGATCTAAAGTTGCCAACTCTAGAACTCTACCAAGAACTAGGGTTTGTGCTTGAAGAACACGTGAGACAAGAAAGAAAAATAGATTTCTTATTCAAAACTCGTCTGCCCACAAAAACATCCAAAACGAAATTAAATACTAGTTTAAAACTAAACTGGGCTTATTCTCGAAAATTACAAGGCCTTGGGCTTAGTAATTTTGAAATTAGTCTAATTAATAATGAAAAGAAACATCGGCCCAAAAACACCTAAAACAACTTGTGATAAATGGGCTTTTTTATTTAAAGAAACAAATAAAAAGAAACCCACGAAAATAGAAGGGCCTTCATATGCTCGAGTCTCGGTCCTGGACAACGGTCAAATTCACCAATTTGTACTGCTTGGAACCAACATCTTCATCTTCCAATTTCCTCCGGATAATTCACTGGAAATAGCCTTGCAGCTGCTTGGCTCGCAATCGTGTCACTGGACCTCTCAACTGCAACTCCGGGTTCAATTCATCATTGATGGAACTCGACTCATCATAAATCCTAGATTAATTTGACATATTTGGTATTGTAGGAAAATATTGATTTTAACAAGTTCAAGAATAAAGACTTATCATTAGTATGGTTTGAATATGATAAACTATTTTGTGATATTGTTGCTACGGGAGAAAGAGCACGTGCTCCTAGTAAAAATCAGGAAATGTAATTGATGTTGAGAATGAGATCTTAGGGTTTGATGGTGACACAAATGAAGTTTAAGAACACGTGGAGATTGGCGATAGTGAGGACATTGGTATTGGACTAGCTCGACAAGATACAAGTTTTGAAACTCAAGAAACAAGTAGTATGGTTGAAAAGATTATGTTTCCATCTCTAGATTCTATAAAAAGAAAATATTGTGGAGAAAATAGCAGAAGTAAAAAGATCTCTGGAGCAACTTCACTGAAAGAAGATATTCGTTCTTTATTGCATTTTATGGAAAACAAAACAAGTGCCACTTCTTCTTGTAGGGAAAACTGATTTTAACCCTCTCCCAAGGATCTATCTTAGATGTTTAATTCACCATACATTGATTATATATCTAGCATGCACCTATATAATTAATTGCAACACGTAGGGGTTTTCTCGTGTTTACCTGTGAATCTGTCGTGGTAGAATGGATCAAGACTCGTGCTTTGATCTTCTGGACTGTATCCCGATTGCCTAAACTCCAATGTCGAGTGAGGACAATCTATGGAGAATGCTATAGAAAATCACCTATTTCTTCTCACTTAATTTTCGAAAATTCTCACTATGTGTATATAGTAATTCTCAAAAATAATGTTTGAGGATTTGCCTTGATTTTCTCTCTCACCTTATATTTATAATGCACTCCTAAATCCTATCTAGATAGGATCTATGCATATCTAATAAATATAATAATATCCTTTAGGATAGAGAGGATCAAGTTAGAGTCCCAGTAGGACTGAGAGAGAGATGGGCGATTTTCACCTTAGCTCCAAGCTTGGATGGGCCAGCCCAAGGATCAAATGCAAGGAATAAAGATGGGCCTCAAATAAATAAATTATCTTATGTTCAGCCCAGAACATGAATTAATTCATAAACATTTATTCATGCCACTAGAGAATAAATTCGACTTACCCCTTTATTTCGAAGGTGAGTCGGACTTGCACTTAGACTTCTGAATCCCGTATTTAAGATATCGTCGTCCATTAATTATTTACGCTGTTCGATCGCTTAAAATAATTAATATCTTTAATTCCTTAAGTAGTACCACTCAACCTTATTATTGTACTTGAGATAACTCAACTGCGGGGTTTAGTACAATAAACCTTTGAGCTCCTTAAGGGGCGTCGTCATCCTAGCGGATACGGTGACTCGACACATGTAACTAGCATGACATATAAGCCTCGCCACCACCCAAGATGAGAGAATCTTGGGTTATCTCATGTAATCCTCACCCATAACAAGTCAAAGTGATGGTCAACAACTCATACTCACCTAATACCTTATCGAGGTTTAGATCATCGTAAGTCACCGAGATCTAGGTTCTTCACGACGGTCGGATAGAAGAACTCATCTCACGTGATCCATCAATACGTCGAGAGGCGTACCGGTATAGACAAGCAACCAAGTCAAGTCACTTCTTATCTACATCAGAGCTTATACCGACAACTCGTCCTCAAGTTGTCTCGGTGTGATACTTTTATATCTCATTAAGCGACCAATCATACGACATACGTGATCTGACTGCTGTATGATCTAACTTATATATGAGATAAAGGGATATACATATGCAATCAAGTAAACAATTCAGATAGGAGATTGTAATAGTGGTAACAGGAAACATTGTATACAAGCTCAACCAAAGCGCTTTCGATATACAAATCAACAATCTCCCACTTATACTAAAGCAAACTTTTAGTATACAATGTGTCTCTACTAGCTATTACAAACAACACCATCACTTTGCTTCTCCCACTTATAAAAAGTTTCCTTTCTAAGTGGGTGCCATCTTCTTAATCAAGTCCTCGAATATGCTCTTCGTAGACTTTTGCGGCAAGCTCTTCGTGAATGGATCACTAGGTTATCCATGATACCAATCTTCTCAATCAGCACATCCCCTCGTCTAACGATTTCTCGTATGACATGGTACTTTCTCTCTATGTGTTTCGTTGCCTTGTGGGTCCGTGGTTCCTTGAGTTTGCCATCGCACCGAGTTATCACGATGAAACTATGATACTCTTGGGCAAACCGGTACCACATCTAGATCCATCGGTAGTTCTTGAACCATACAACCTCTTTAGCGACCTCAAGCGGCTACATATTCGGCTTCCATGGTGGAGTCCGTAATGCATCATTGCTTTGCACTCTGCCAGATAACTCCTCCTCCCAAGGTAAACACATAGCTTGAGGTAGACTTCTTCTCATCACGGTCGGCTTGGAAATCCAGTGCAGATAACCCAAAGGCATTAGACTATCGCATGGTAAACTAGCCTATAATCTCGAGTCCTTTTCGGTGCTTGAGTATATGCTTTACCATGATCAATGAGCTTGTCGAGGTTAGGCGATATCTAGCTACTATGTCTACCGCATAGCGGATATCGGGCCTCGTGCATAGCATTGCATACATGAGACTTCCTACGGTGGGCGTAAGGAACTTGTCTCATTTCCTCTATCTCATTTGCGGTCATAGGTGACTTCTCCTTAGATAAAGGAACACCATGTCCGACGGTAGCAATCCTTTCTTGGCGGTGCGCATACTAATACGAGTAATCACGGTATCGATGTAAGGCGTGCGAGATAAGCTCAACATTTTCCTCTTGCGATCTCGGTAAACCTTGATCCCAAGAATGTACGTTGCATCTCTAAGTCTTTCATTTGGGCGATCGGATAACCAACTCTTTCGTCGATAACAACTTCACATTGTTGCCGAGTAGAAGAATGTCATCTACGTAAAGTGCAAGAAATACCACATCACCGTTGACATCTAAACGATACACACAACTTTCGCTAGGCAACTGGGTGAATCCATAGGACTTTACCACCTCGTCAAAGCGTAAGTTCCAGGATCGTGAAGCTTGCTTAAGTCCATAAATAGAATTCTTAAGCTTCCATACTAGATGCTCTTCACCCTTCACCACATAACCTTGGGTTCTTTGCATATAGATCTCGCTTCAAGGTAACCGTTTAGAAAAGCGGTTTCACATTCATTGCCAAACCTCAAGGTTTAAGTGAGCTGCTATGGCGGAAGAATTACGATGGACTTGAGCATTGCTACTGACGAAAAGGTCTCATCGAAATAGATGCACTCAATGAGTGTACCCTTTCGCCACAAGCCTGGCTTTAAAAGCCGAAACCTCTCCATCTTAATCTCTCTTCCTCTTGTATACCTATTTACTACCTAAGGCTTCATTGCCATCTGGTAGAGGTGTCTTTTCGTACACATCCATAGCTGTTATGAACTCAATTTCTAAGTCCATAGCGGTGTGCCATGATCTTGCATCAGTGTCTTGTATCGCCTCACTGTATGTCCATGGGTCGATTATTGCCTGCTCGTTTCCTGGGACTAAATCCGAAGATTCACCCACGAACATAAATCGCTCGGGTTAACGAACAACCCTCCCACTACGACGAGGTGCTACTGGCACAATGGCAATGGTGGGTGCAGTAACTTGTGGTTCTCTATCTTGCACAACTCGCTGAATAGGAGCCACTTGTACGACCGGTATCTCCAGTGGAACTCGACCCACTTCAATTTCTTGAAGTATATGGTGTCGATCCCTCCCACTAGATATGACATCTCGTACCTTTGGCTTAATCGGTGGTGGAATACGATCATCTTCTAATTCTTGAAGAATGATTTCAACTTTGGATTTATGGTTTTTCATATAATCCTCTTCTAAGAATCGAGCATTAGTGCTAATAATGACCTTGATCCTTAGGACTATAGAAATAACCACGTTTCGTTCCTCGGGATAGCGATAAACGACCTTGCTTGGATCTAGACTCTAACATGTAAGCCTTCTTGTTCAAAGACACGTGTCTTTGGGCGCCCATATCCTTATGTGGCTTAAACTGAGGCTGCGCCCAAACCACAACTCGAAAGGGTCTTTTCGGTGACTTGGATGGTACTAGATTTAGCAAGTATGCATTGTTTCAAAGCATACCCCGAGCGATATAAGCAATGTTGCATAACTCGTCATTGATCTAACCATTTCTAAAATAGTCCTATTTCTTGGCTCGACACACCATTTTGTTGTGGTGTGCCGGTGTAGTGGTGGGAGGTAATCCCACACCGCACCAAATAGTCCATAAACTCGTTACTAAGGTATTCGCCACGCGATCGGACCATGATGACTTGATACTTTACCAAGCTTCGTCTCCACTTCCGCCTTAAATTCTTTGAATTTCTCAAAGCATTCAGACTTGCGGTGAAGCGGTATATGTATCCGTACCTTGAGTGTCGTCAATGAAAGTGACAAAATACTCGTACCTCCACGAGCTTGTGTTGACATAGGTCCACACAGTCGAATGGACTAGCTCAATAATTCTTTGGCTCTATAACCCTTCGCTTTGAAGGGTGCGGTCGACATCTTTCCTTCTATCTGAGATTCGCAGGCGGGAGCAGAGTGGCTGTGAGATCACCCAACGCTCCATTCTTAGCGGTCTTTGGATTCTATTTAGATTGATGTGACTTAATCTAAGATGCCGGAGAAATGTGGTGTCGTCTTCTTGAAGAAAACTTTCTCTTTTAAGGTTTGATGTAGATCTGACATAATTAAAGGTATTATGTTTGGCGAAATAGTATAAAGCGAATTATATAAAGTGCCACCACGAGATAACCGTCATTTCTTATGATAGAAACACCACTATCAAAAACAATGAATATCCATGAATAAATAGTTTGAAACTGAAATAAGGTTTCGCGAAACTCCGCACATATAAAACGTCTTTCAATACTAAAGCTGTTCTATCAAAACATAAAGTAACATCTCCATTGCAACGGCCTCGACTTTCGCCGCGTTGCCCATGGAGATCGTTATCTCGCCATCACACTGACTCCTTGTCGCGGGAACCCCGCAAAGTGTAACAAACATGATCGATCGCTTTCGTATCTACTACCCATGAATGAGTAGAACAAGTCTCTAAACATGTTTCCGTTACTAAAGCAAATGGCGTAACTTGTGCCTTGAGCATAGGGCACTTGGCCCTTCAATGCCCAGTCTTGCCGCACTTGAAGCACTTGCCCTCTCTTTGGCTTTTCAAGCCTCGATTGGCGAACATGTTCTTGCTCCCATTGTTTCCTTTGCCTCACCACCTTTGGTACCCTTTTCTTCTTCCATTTTTCAACGGAAAATTTGGGCCCCTAGATATGCTAGCAAGGGCATGTGCTCCTTTACCCATGACTCCTTCCGTGGCCACGAGATCATTAAGCAATTGACTAAGTGTATACTCGGTCTTGCTCATGATCGCATTCACGCGAAAGTTCTCAAAAGACTTGGGCAGTGTGTTGAGGATGATATCGACCTTGGCTTCGCCGTCAATACCTCCTCCCAACTGATCAAGACTATCCATGAGATGAGTCATGTGGGAGACATGTTCATGGACCGAACTTCCTTCTTCCATCTTACATGCCAAGATTTCTCTCATTGTGTGGAAGCGGACTGTCCGATCCGACTGTCCAAACTTACTCTCGAGACTTGACCATATTTCAGTCGCGTCTACCATCGACTGATGCTGCAGCTGCAAGCCTTTGGACATTGTAGTCATCATATAGCACTTGGCCATATTGTTTGACTTATGCCAAAGTCTGCTTGACTCTTACTCATTAGTCGATCGTCGATGAGGGCATCGGGTTTGGGAGTAGTGAGAACAAACATGTGTTCTTCAAATGATAAGAACATATTCCATGTTTCGTTCCACTCGATAAAATTTGGACGGATAGAGGATTTTGTGCGAGCATATTGATAATCGGTGTAAGAGACATATCTGAAAAGTAATGTAAACACATAAGCATACGATCGCACATAATTCGTAACAATAATATTTTAACCTTTTGATAAAACAATATTAATTGAAACCTCCAATCGCCCAAGGAATCCCACATGCAAGCCACGCGTGTGGACATTGACACATGAACCCCTCGACCAGACTAAAATATACCTTTTAGTCGTTTAATTTCAATCAATGTCAACTTGTCCTTATGAAAAATGAAATTAATGATTGGACCTTACTAGACCACATCACTATCGCAAGAAGGGACTTCGCGGGAAGTTGTACTTGAGGTGATATCTAAGCAATGACCACAATTTTAACAGCAGAAAATGAATTCTTAGAATTGGCATACTCACTAGGACCATACCGCTTCCAATCCAAATTCCTTTGTTATCTCATTTTAGATCTATCTCTAGAGAACTTATGAAAATCGCACATGCAAGCCACGCGTGTGGACGTGTACACATGAAACTCCCACTTCTCAATAGATTAAAATGTTTTATTTAGAAATCTCATCTAACAAACTTATGACAAACAGTGCAAGCAAGCCACGCGTGTGGACGTTTACTCACAGTGCGTATAACTTTGTTTAGAGATCAAAAGGTGGAGGTCTTGACATTTTAATTTAAAATTAATATGTCGGGTTACTTGCTTAGTCTTTTGTTTCAAAAGGTTTGTCCATGCAGATCACGTAATTCTAGCATGCTTTTCTATAGAACTCAACATGTAAAACATGCTCATGAAATTCTAAAATATGCTTGAAAACGCGATAAACCTAGCATGCTTACTATGCGCATCCTATCACGAAAAACATATTACATGTTTATCTACATAATTTAAACATACATAGCATGCTTCTGCATAATTTAAACATCCACGACATGCTTTGAACGATATAAAATAAAATAAATTCGTTATCGCGGCCCACTCGTGGATCCTGTACTTCCCTACCTAATTTATTACATAAATTTGCAAAGTCTGATCTTCAAACTTCAGCAGGCCTCGCGTGCGGCACGGACGGATTCGTCAAAACTTGATTTGGGCCAAAAATCAAAAGCAGGCGGATCGGTGGAGCGGGCGACCGGGTCGAAAAATCGGATCTGGGCTTAAAATTGGTCGGGGCGAACCGGATCGGGTCGGCCGGACAAAAGCGGGCGGGTCGACATAAAGGGGTGGGGCGGCGCTGAGCACAACCCGTGCGTGCGCCCACCTCGCGTCCGTCGCCCCGCCCGAGAGACGTCGCCCCACCGCGTTATCGCCGGGGCGACTGCCGAGTCGTCGAGGGACGCTGTCGAGAATTATGCGCAGGTCCGCGCGCATCGGCGCGCCACACCACGCGCCATCTCGCCAGGCCCCGCCGAGACCCATCGTCGAACACGGTAGGCGTCTGTGCAACGCCGCCCGCGTCGCTGACCCTCGAGCACTTTGAGGTTTCCTGCGCGAGAATCGCGCTGAGACCGCCGAGGGTCTGCTGGGCGCGTCTCGTCTGCCGATGGGCCGAGGTTTCCGCGACGTGAGGCCGCCCCGGCTGCCGAGCCCGACTCGCCGGCGTGCCGAGCAGCGTCGCCCGATCTTGTCGAGACCTCGTTGAGGTTTCGGTGCATTTACCGAAGATCCACCGCCGCGCGCGCTCGGCGGCGGCGGCCGAGGCATCCGCGCCTGAACACGTGCCCGCTGCGCTCGGTTTGTCGATCCATGCCGCCCGGTCTTGCCTGCGTCGGCCCTGTGCGCCCAGATCTGCCGAGGGTTGCCGACAACCCTCACCCGATCCTGCCGACTTACGTCGCGAAAACTGCCGAGAAAAACGCGCACGCTGGGCGGCGTGTACATTAGCGCCGCGCGCACGCTCGTCGCGTGCCGTCGCCCACTGCGCCGTCGGCCGTGCATCCGGTTTTTCCGACGTACTCCCATCGTCTCGTTCTTCATGCTTTCATCTTCGTTCTTCTTTTACAGATAAGATTTACAAGAAAAAATCTAATCTAACCACGGATTTTCTCGTGGTGAAAAAAAAATCCGACAAAAATGAAGCGAGCCACGATGAGCAGCAGTTCACAATTAATTAATTGCGCGCGTTATAATCAAGCGTGAATTAATCCAGCGAGCGAATCACGATCCTCGCTCGATACCAATTATAGGAAAAGCGATTTTAACCTCTCCCGGGGATCTATCTTGGATGTTTAATTCACCATACATTGATTATATATCTAGCATGCACCTATATAATTAATTGCAACACGTAGGGGTTTTCGTGTTTACTGCGAATCTGTGGTGGTAGAATGGATCAAGACTAGTGCTTTGATCTTACGGGTGTATCCGATTGCCTAAACTCGATGTCGGTGAGGACAATCTATGGAGAATGCTATGAAAATCACCTCTTTCTTCTCACTTAATTTTGAAAATTCTCACTATTTATATATAGTAATTCTCGAAAATAATGCTTGAGGATTTGCCTTGATTTTCTCTCTCAACTTATATTTATAATGCACTCCTAAATCTATCTAGATAGGATCTATGCATATCTAATAAATATAATAATATCTTTTAGGATAGAGAGGATCAGTTAGAGTCCCAGTGGGACTAGAGAGAGATGAGCGATTTTCACCTTAGCTCCGAGGCTGGATGGGCCGGCCAGGATCAAATCTGAGGAATAAAGATGAGCCTCAAATAAATTAATTATCTTATGTTGAGCCCGAACATAAATTAATTCATAAACATTTATTCATGCCACTAGAGAATAAATCGACTTACCCATTTATTTTCGAAGTTGAGCGGGCTTGCACTTAGACTTTCTGAATCCCGTATTTAAGATATCGTCGTCCATTAATTATTTCTGATTACATTGCTTAAAATAATTAATATCTTTAATTCCTTAAGTAGTACCACTCAACCTTATTATTGTACTTGAGATAACTCAACTGCGAGTTTAGTACAATAAAACTTTTGAGCTCCTTAAGGGGCGTCATCGTCTAGCGGATCGGTGACTCGACACGGGTAACTAGCATGACATACAAGCACTTCCACCACCCAAGATGCAGAGAATGTTGGGTTATCTCATGTAACCCACATCCATAACAAGTCAAAGTGATGGTCGACAACTCATACTCACCTAATACCTTATCGAGGTTAGATCATCGTAAGTCACGAGATCTAGGTTCTTCACGACGGTCGAGATAGAAGAACTCGTCTCACTTGTGATCCATCAATACGTCGAGGCGTGCCGGTATAGACAAGCAACCAAGTCAAGTCTTCTTATCTACACGCGACTATATCGACAACTCGTCCTCAAGTTGTCTCGGTGTGATACTTTTTATATCTCATTAAGCTTGACCAATCATACGGACTTACGTGATCTACAACACTTTGTATGATCTAATTTATATATGAGATAAAGGGACATACATTCGCAATCAAGTAAACAATTCAGATAGGAGATTGTAATAGTGGTAACAGGAAACATTGTATACGAGCTCAACCAAAACTGCTTTCAGTATACAAATCCAACACTTCTAAAAAAGAACAGATAACCATCAGAATCGCTATGGAGATTCTAAACAATGTTCCTGGAATATCTCCTATGAGTGAACTTTGGAACTATGCTTGCAACCTTTTGAGCAAACAAGATATGAGAGAAATGTTTGCTAGTCAACCGTCTCATGAGGCGCGCTTATCTTGGCTTGAGTTTAATTACGACCTATTCAAGAAGAGTAAATGATTTGTAGTGGTGATAAAGATACAACCTTTCTTTGGTTTATTTGTTTTGAATTTGACTAGTATTTGACATTGATGTATTAAACTTGGAAAGATTTTGTGATTATGTCATTGTGGATGGTAGATTGAATATCTTGATGTCTTTTAAATTGAATTTGCATATGTTCTTTGTTCTCCAGGTTCTATTATGGAAGAGCCATGGAATATTTTAAATTGTTCTTCTATAGTTCCAAACAACGAGCATGTTGTTGGAGCATTTGTTGGAACATCGACTGTGGAAGATGCAGGTGGACATAAGCACACCAATTGGTTAGCCATGCAAGATTCAATTGCTATGGTAATTGCTAGTTAATATTGAGAAAAACATTGTTGCTTTATTTTGACATTGGATGGTATTTTAAGTGGTTGTTATGTGAAAGTAATGTTAAATTATCGTTTAGTATTATATATTGAAAACATTTTTATTAGTCTATTTTATTATAACATATTTCACATTTCATTTACATAATAAGCAAGACTATTAGAATGCTACATTTAGATTTATAGAGTAAATCGTCCTACAACCTTCATATTTAAGTTTAGTGGATTTTCACATTTTAACACTATTTGGCTGAAAAACTCGTTATATCTAATTTTTACTTAAATTTGGTATATAATTATATTATCTGTTAACACTTTTAAGAGAGATATTATTGTTGTTGTTGTTGTGTGGAAATAGTCTAAGATTATAAATCAACCTTGTATCCTAGGATATCAAATTTGATAATCATATTAGATTAGTTGTGTATACTCAAATTGGATAGAAGCAAAATACCATATTATTATTTTAAAAAGAAACGAGATGGAGAGAAATAAAAAATTGTAGGCGTACTGTAGACAAAAAATCAAGAATGTATAAGTTATTAAAGTAATTGAGAAAATGGTGTAGTATGCATATGCAAACAAAATTAGGGGTGGAAATTTGGAACTGAGAAATCGGTTAGTATCAAACCAAACCAATTTATAGAGTTCGGTTACCCGATAACCGATTTTGATAAAATCGATTCGGTATTCGGTCATGAAAATCTAAAAATTTCAGTTATCGGTATACCCGAATAACCGAATGGGTATACCGATAACCGAAATAATTATATTATATTATATATATATATATATTAGTTTTATAATTATTTAATATTATATTTTTTTCCCCCAAAACTCAAAAGAAGTAATGAAACACCGCGTGCCTTCGACCGCCCACCCCACCTTCGATCGCCCACGCTGCCGCTGTCATAGCCTTCTTGAATCATTTATATGGTTTTGAGTACAATATATTAATCTTTTCTTGCAATGTTAGAAGGCTTGCTGTTAGTATACATGCTTGTTGTTGAAAGTGGAAGATGTATATATTTATCTAGTTTTAGCTAAAAAAAGGGGGGAAATCGGTTATCCAAATAACCGATAACCGAACCGATCAGTTATTTTGAAAATCGAATATCCAATCAGTTTGATTATCAATAAGCAGTACATACATACACTTTTCGGTTTTGGTTAACCGGATATTGATTCGGTTGACCAAAACCGAACCGATTTCCACCCATAAACAAAATGGTATATCATTGTTGCTACAGTGAATTTCTGCACCTTTGTTGTTGCTGAGAGCAATATAATAAATGAAGCCTATTTTGATCCTTATAACATAAGAAGAATTTATAATGCTAAACACTTCATCATCCTATAAGTTTGATTATTGGAACATTTTAACATCTTATAAGTTCTTAACACACCACATCTTATAAGTTCTTAAAACAACTTATAAAGCTTTCTAAAATAAGCTTAGCCAAACACTCTCTAAGTACTTCATTAAGTCGGATTTCAAGATTGCTTGTGATGCCATTAATTCGCCAGAAAGAGAACCTTAATGAGCTGGGTGTCTACATCAAGGTCCACCGAAAAGAAATGACAACTATAGTTGGGGTGAAAGTTAAGTACATCACACCGTGATTTGAACGAAATTGCTCATAGATTAGCAAGAATTGCTGTTAATTTTGTTATAGCGTATGTTTGAAATGAACCATCATTGTTTATGGAGTTCTCCATCTTCCATATTCGTGTTATATATTGATAGTATTGAAACATAAAATAATACAGTAGGATCTGGCGACTCGCAGGATTAATTGGAGGAGAAGGTCTATGATTGTTCTTTTCTGGACCACATCCATTAATTGTTCCCCTAATCATGCCATTCCATCATTTTATTTATTTTCTAACAGTTTTATTACTAATTAAACCACCCACTTGACCCATTAATTTAACAAATGACATAAATTAGTAAGCCATTATGCATATACTTCTTGATAGGATACGCCCAACTACCGTGCCCAAGCATCGGGCCCAATACAATTAAAGCGACATCAAGCTCGGCTGGACAAGTTCGGCCTATGAAGACTCACGAAGCCGGTGGGAGAATGAGCTCGGCCATATCTAAAGAATCCTAATTCGAGAGGATGGGATCTCGAATCCTAGTTAGAAGACTTGGATTCGAGATCTGGGTCAATACATTGTGTATAAATAGAGGCTAGATTAGGCGACATAGATCATTCACTCTTTTGTAATCACTTCTTACACTCTCAATACACATACTCTCTCTTGCCCGTGGGCGTAGATCTTATTCATAGATCGAACCACGTAAATCTTTGGTGTTCTTGCATTTATTTCCCTTACGAAATTAAGATCGATCTTTGGCGGCGCCATCGTGGAGGCGAAATTTTGTGTTTTCGATCAACCACATTTTACGTGGAAGTAATCATGACCGGTACACGAAGCCACGCCTCGGGACCGTCGCCCGGCAACAACAACGGCGGCGGCGAAGGAACGCCGAGCTCAACTCGGGAAGAGCCCAATCGGAGAAGAAACCCCAGGGGCATATCCAAAGTCTCGGCGAGCACGGACACCCGCCTGCGGGAGGCGGGTTACCATAGCGAAGACAATCGTAGCAATAATCCGGGAAACTCGGCTCCGCGGTAAACCTCGACGGCGTCGTCGAGGGTTTCTCGAGAAAAACAAGGAGAGCTTTCTCCGGTTCCTCGGTGACGTGGTCGACCACGTCACGAAGAGCGGTATACGAAGCCTCGTCTAGATCGAGGCATCACAACGAGGTCGGGGCCCAAACCGACCGCGCGAGAACGAGCAGCGGGAGAGGGCGTCGAGATCGTCGCGAAGCCGGCCTCGATCGCCAATCCATCCGGCGAACTCGCCCGATCTCGTGGGACGAGCAGCGCGGAAGAGCATCATGGCCGCCAAGTCGGTCCGAGTCACCTAAGCGAGTTCGATCGTCGAACTCCGCCCGATCTCGGAGGGCGGCCGATGGATACGGAAGATAGCCACCCCGTTCTCAAATAGAATACTCAACACTTCTAGGATAAATACCGGTACCAAGCATCGCCCCATGATGGTGAGGATCCACAGAACTTCTCTCGCGGTTCGATACAACATGATCAACCAAAAGCTCGGCTCGGTTCACATGTAAACTCTTCCCGAGTTACTCGTCGACAACGCCCGCGGTGGTTCGACGAGTCTACCTACGGAAGCATCGGCTCCTATCGTGACACGATGGTGCGCCTTCCACGAAGGTTCTTCAAAAGCGGAATCAAAAGCGTCATCGGCACACCTCCTCACCATAAGGCAAAGCCGTAATGAGTCCATCGGCGACTTCATGACAAGGTTTAACAAGGAGTGCACGAAGGTCAAGACGTGAACGACTGTTAGTCGTCTCGGCCTTCCAAGCGGCATCTTGCCGGGGCCTTATCTGAGAGATCGTCAATCACGAACCTCGTCGCAATAGAGTCGTGGCGCATAGCCAACCGGTTCGCCAAAGCGGACGAGGGCGATAAAAGAAAGCGAAGCGAGCAAGGCAGACCTTCGGAAGAGGAAGAAAAGGCGAAGGAAGGAAGATCGGAACCAAGGCGTGGCGCCTTACCGAGATTACATCGTCCGATAAAGTCCGAGCTCGGTCCGCGCGGCGCCTCGGGCGACCTCGGTACCCCGTTGACAAAGCGAGAGCAAATCTCGCGCCACATGAACTGTTCGAAGCCTCGACCGATGGCGGGAGGGAAGAGATGCCGACCTACGGATAAATATTGCTCATTCCATGATGATTACGGGCGCGACATCGAAGAGTGCAGCGAGCTCATGGGTGAAATAGAGATGCTAGTTCGGGACGGATCCACGAAGAAATACCGAGGACAGAGTCGCCAAGCCGACCAAAGTCGAAAAGAAGAAAAGAGGAAGAGGAAATTGTGCCCCTACAAAAAACAAAGCGCGACAAGCGAGGAAGGAGATGATGAGCCCCAATATGACGGGTGGTCTCCACTATTACAGGGCTCCCAGGTGGAGTCACGAAGTCCTCCCCGAGGCCGATGCAAGTCACAGAACCGGCGAACCTACCAATAAGAGGTTCGAGAAAGGACGAGGCGATCACCTTCTCCGAAGGCGACCCGTTCTCTCGCGGTACCCCGTCGGGATGCATTGGTGATCCGGTGGTGGTCGCAAATAAGTTGGTGAAGCGTTTACATCGACAGTGGCGGCGTCGGTGACATCGCTTTACAGGAATGCTTTGACAAGCTAGGAGTGGAAGACGCGCCTCGTGACAAGCCCCGCGCCACTCCAAGCTTCGTCCGGGAAGAGAGCGCCCGAAGGAATAATCGAGCTACCGTCACGGTGGGAAAGCACCAACGACCTCGACCAAGGTGGTGCGGTTCTTAGTAGTGAAGGCCGACTCGCCGTATAACATCATACTTAGGCGAGATTGGTGAGCAGTATAGAAGCGGTATGTTCAACGTACCACCGGCGATAAAATACCCACCACGAGGGAATAGCCGTGATCGAGGCGATCGAAGCAAGCGAGTGTATGCAAGTTGCCTACGAGGTGCGGGACCTCGATCCAACACCCACAGCATAGCAATTAAAGAAACCCGAAGAGTTGGAGTCAGGAAGTACATCGCCACTCCACGGCGGTCGGTGGAAGAGGTCGCATTGTACAAAGATGAGCCATTGAAGGTCGTCGGGTTGGTTTCACCACGGCTTTGAAGTGAAGGATCAGATCATCCAACTCCTAAGGGAATTCCGGGACGTGTTTGCTTGGTCTCCCCTCGACATGACCGGAGTCTCGCCGAGTATCATCACTCACCGGCTCAACATCGACCCGAACATAAAGCCAGTTCGACAAAAGCAAAGAATCTTCGCAGCCGAACGGAACCAAGTCATTCATGACGAGGTGAACCAGCTATTAAAAGCACGCATACTGTTCGAGGTCAAATATCCGACCGGATAGCCAACCGGTGATGGTGAAGAAAGGAGGAGGGATGGCGAATGTGTATTGACTACACCGATCTCAACAAGCATTGCCCAAAGGATTGCTATCCCTTTCCAACATTGACAAGAAGGTCGACGTTGGTCGGTGCGAAGTCTTGATTTCTTGGACTTATACAAAGGTATCACCAAGTCACGATGGACGACGAAGACGCCGCCAAGACGGCCTTCATTACCGACTTGGTCTTCGTGCATATAAAAGATGCCATTCGGCCTTAAAAATCGGGGGCTACCTATCAAGGATGGTGGACAAAATATTTCACCCTACATAGGTCGAATGTGGAGGTATCGTGAGCGACATCGTCGTCAAAAGCAAGGAAGAAGCGCATGTGGCCGACCCGGATCGTCCTCGGCCTTCTTCGGAAAATCAACCTAAAGTGAATCCCGAAGTGCACGTTTGCGGTCCGGTGCGGAAAGTTCTTAGGGTGTTGGGTTTCACAAGAAGGGCTAAAAGCAAACCGACCAAGGTCCAAACCATTTTGGAAATGAAGATGCGAAGACCATCCATAGCGTACACAAGGTGACGGTGCATAGCCGCACTAAGCCGCTTCCTTTCAAAAGCCGCGGATAGCGGCTACCTTCTTCAAGATACTCAAAAAGCCCGAAATTCTCATGGGATGAGGTGCACAGTCCGCCGAAGACCTCAAGAGCTACTCGCCGAGCTCCCCACTCTATCCGTCCCGAAGAGGAGAGGTCCTTTTCTCTACCTCGCCGCCTCGGACGAATCCATAAGTGCAGATCTGATGCGAGAAGAAGGACGTCGGCTCGGTGTATTTCATCACCGAGCACTAAAGGCTTAAAGCAGTATCACCACGGAGAAGCTTGCCTTAGCATTGGTAAATGCCGCGAGGCTCGCCCGTCTTCCATGCACATCGCATACAAGTCCTCATCGACTACCCACCGGCAAGTATTGCCGAGCCCAAGCTGTCGGGAGAATCGCGAAATGGGCAATCGAACTATGCGAGCACGATATATCCTACGCCCCTTGCCAGCCATCAAAGGTCAAGCCCAGCGGATTTCCTTGTCGAGGCTAACCGCCGAAAAACCGAAGCCCACCGAGTCGTGTCGGCGATGCGAAGCCGAACCCATGGTTGAAACACCGAGTCTTGGCAACTCACGTTGACGGGCTTCTTGAAACAAAGTAGCGGGCGGTATCTTACTCCCAGGCCGGACGACCAAGAGATCGCTTACTCACCCGGTTCACATTCAAAATACGAACAACGAAGTGGAATATGAGGCATCGATCGCGGGACTTCGCCTCGCTCAAAGTCTCGAGATACGAGCCGTGCAAGTTCACGGCGACTCTCAAGTCGTCGTAAGCCAAATGTTGGGAAAATACGAGGCAAAAAGCGGCGAATGAAGAAGTATCTTGATAAAGCAAAGAGCACGCAGCGGACTTTCTCACACTTCCGGATAGTTCGCATCGAGGGAGCAAAATAGCCGGTGACATCTTAAGTAAATTGGCCTCGTCATCAACGAGCCCGCCCGATGATAAGTCAAAGCAGAGCATAAGCGATGCGAGAAGGCGGGCCGAGGTCAACATAGTCTCGGATGAAGAACCCGATTGGATGACTCCCATTCGAGAGTACACGGAGAAGGCGAGCGCCACGACAAAGTGGAAGCTAGGAGGATCTGAACAAATCTGCGATATACAATTGAGCAGGAGTCCTATCTGAAAGTCATATCTCCAACCTCTCTTAAGGTGCTTGGGTCGAACCGAGCCAATTCGTTCTACGAGAAATACATGAAGGTTC
Organism: Salvia rosmarinus; assembly: GCA_036937905.1. NCBI lineage: Eukaryota > Viridiplantae > Streptophyta > Magnoliopsida > Lamiales > Lamiaceae > Salvia > Salvia rosmarinus. The sequence continues at coordinate 57,309,226 of CM072822.1, read as the reverse complement.
GTGCGGAAGCCACATCGGACCGGGCCTTGTCAAAGAAAGTCATGCGATGGGGATACTATTGGCGACAATGTTCCAAGACTCAATGGACCTCGTAAAAAGTGTCCAAGTGTCAAATCCATGGGAGCGTACCAAGGCTACCCTGGACCGACCTCACCTCCGTCTGAGCCCTTGGCCGTTTATGCAATGGGGATTGACATTGTGGGCCCTTTTGTAAAGCACCGGGGCAGCTCAATTTTTAATTGTTGCGATCGACTACTTTACGAAGTGGGTGAAAGGCGAGCCCTTGGCGAAAATCACAAGCAAAACGCCTCAACTTCGTATGGAAGAACATAGTGTGTCAACGGCATCCCCATATCCTCCTTTCGGATAACGGAACACAATTCACGGATAAGACATTCAAAGATTGGTGTCAAGAGCTTGGATCCAACAAAAGTTCACCTCGGTGGCCCATCCTCAAGCAAATGGTCGACCGAAGTTACCAGCAGGACCATCGTAAAGGGTCTAAAACTCGTCTCGACCGAGCTAAAGGCCTCGGGTGGAAAATTTACCGCAGTCCTATGGTGCGTCGAACAACGCCTCGGACCTCGAGCGGAGAAACACCATACAGTTTGGTGTATGGAACCGAGCGATGATCCTGCGAGAGATCGGATACCGAGTCCTCGTGCCATTGACTTCTGCCAAGCAATGGGAAAAATCTACGGTGATCTGACTACTCGAAGAAAGAGAGACCTCGCCTACATCGAGAAGCTCGATGCAAGCAACAAGTAGCTCGGTATTATAACCAAGACGTTAAAACCGACAATTCAGTGGGCGACCTCGTACTCCGACATAATGAAGTCAGCAAAGCCGCGCAGCTCGGCAAGCTGGAAGCCACATGGGAAGGACCTTACCGGGTCGACGAAGTCCTCGGCAAAGGGGCCTATAAGCTCGCTCAATTGTCCGGTGAGCAATTACCCAACGCATGGCACATCATCCATCGAAGAAATATTATGCATAAGTGTCGAGGTCGGTCTTGTTCGGTCATATTTTAAAGTCTGTTTAGAGTGCATCTTATTTGGTGGTCGCGTCATCTTTTATCAATAAAATCTTTATTTTACGAGTTCTACTTGTCACTAATGCATAATTAATCTTCACATTATTTACCCTCTACGGAGGACAAATTCCCTCGACGGAGGTCAGATTACATTCGTTTATACGAATGTAAATCTAAACGCTGCATGCTACATACGAGATCGAGACTACCTTCGTTTATTTGAGCGTCTCTCTATGTAGGCGAAGGGGACCACCCTCCCGATGACCTCGGCAAAAGCAGAACCATTCCTACATACGAGATCGGACTACCTTCGTTTATTTGAGCGTTCTCTCTATGTAGACGAGGGACCACCCTCCGATGACCTCGGCAAAAGCAGAACCATTCCTACATACGAGATCGGACTACCTTCGTTTATTTGAGCGTTCTCTCTATGTGAGCGAAGGGACCACCCTCCCGACGACCTCGGCAAAAAGCAGAACCATTCCTACATACGAGATCGGACTACCTTCGTTTAGTTCGAGCGTTCTCTCTATGTAGACAAAGGGACCACCCCTCCCGACGACCTCGCAAAAAGCAGAACCCCTACCTGCATTTGCAACGATTTCTTTCAAAGCGGAATTTCTACGAGGACGAACTACTTTCGCATATAACTCTTGTTCAAATACAAAGTCGACAAGACACCATTCTTATTAAATTAAAGATGTACAGTTACATTTTACATCTTACGAGGGCGGAGGCGGATCGGGAAAGCCGAGAGCGATCCCAGAAAAATCGAATTCAGAGCTCATCTTTGCTAATCCTACCTCTACCTCGTCCTCGGTCTATATTACGGGCCCGCCGGGCGACCTCGGTCACTGACGATGCAGCTCTGCGAGCTCGGCCTCGACCACTGATGGCGCCCGGTCTCGGCGCATGGAGGTCCACGGCGTTCGAGGGCAATAGCACGCCTCTCTTGTGCGCGCCACTACGGATCGTCATAATGTGGTTCATTTATTCTAGCGAGAAGCTCCGTGAGAAGAAGAGGCCTCTGCATCCCGTCAAGTATGTCGTCGGTTGTGGTTGTCGGCGATAACGATTTTGTATATGCTCCCGAGCCTTTTTAATTGACGTCTTGCTCAGTGAATTGCCGGGAGGTCCGCCATATTCGCGCCTATACCTCGAACAGCGGGCGCAGCCTCGACAACCTCGCTTCTACTTAGGGATCGTCATCCCACCATTTGGTGGATAACCTCCTCGTACTCGGCATGCTCCTCGCCTATCACCTTGGCCTCTCCATGGCGACCTCGAACGCCTCTTCCAATTCAAAAGCGAGCACGGAGCTCGTCGGCTCTCGAGCGGCTCTATGTGACGTCCGACTCACGCAGACGTGACCGAGCTGCCTTTATATGGAGGAGTTCGACCTCTTTCAACTCAAGAGCTCATGACGGTCTTTGATTTGGTTCAACGAGGAGAAGCATCAAACATTTCGTGAGACAATGAATAAAAAAGAGATAAGTTTCTTGACATAAACTTGTGATTTTATTAACATGCCTTAGGCAAAAATTGTTGTACATTTACATTCAAAAAAAAAAAAAAAAAATCACGGGATCAGCGGACCCTCCAGGAAGCTTCGGCCATATCCACGTTCGCCGCCTCGAAGCTGGGCGGCCTCGGACCTCGGCCTCTTGGGAACTACCGGTCTCGGCGCCTTCAAGCATCGGCCGTCTCCCGACCCTTTGCATGATCAGCCAATAAAGCCTCGGTCGGGGATCCCGATCCACGGACGGTAGCGCATGCACTCCGCGGACAAAAGAACGGAGGAGGCGAGGCTCTGCAAACAGGAAGCTCTTCGGGCAGCGGACAAGCACATCAAAGTAGGCCGTCTCGGGGCGGCATCCTCGGTCTCCTCGTACCCATACTTGGCTTTGTCGGATCTGGGTAGTCTCGGCGACCTCTTGATTGCGTCCGAGGCAGCGCGCTTGTTAACATCATCGGCGCGTCGAGACCATCCCGAGAAGCCCGCCGACAGAAGCACCTCTCCGCTGGCGCGCAAGCGTTCTCACGAGCTCGCCATGTCCGCCTCCCGACGGCGAACTGTTCCACCTCGGCCTTCATCGAGGCAACCTCGGCCCTCGCCGCCTCGGCCCGCCGCCTCACCGACACAGTGCCTCGCCGACACGCCCTAGCCGCCACGCCTCAATGGCCGTCGCGATCCGCCTTTCGTTTGACGAGGTCCGGATCTTAGCCTCGGCCTCGGACATTTCTTGAGCAAGGAGGGTATTGAATCCTCCACCTCCCGAGCATACCGGCCACCCGTCAGCTGCGACACGGCGCCCTTCAAGTAATCCGATATAAGATCGGATACTCTTGACACCTCGGCCGCCACGTCCTCGACCCCTATACAAAATATACATCGGTCGAGAAGAACACAATTTGGTTACTCTTGCACAAAGTATAAGGACAGTACGAACCTCGGGAAAGAGGCAGGCGGCTTGGAACCAAGCGATCTCGCTTTTCGACCTCGGCGACACCGAGGACTCGGGGACTTCATCCTTCGGCCTCTTCAAGCGCTTGATGGCTGCGGCGAAGGGGATCTCGAAGGCCCCATAGTCATTTCGGGCATGGCCTCGAAATCCTTCAGTCGGAGACCTCGGCAAACCACCGAGATCGGTTCGCCACGGAGATCGGCTCCTTCCTTTCTTCTTCCTTTCCTTCACGGGTTCACTTCAAGGAAACACATGGGTCGACATCAATCGTAACTCATGAAATAAAGAAAAAAAGAGAGAAGAAGAGGCCTCGCCCTTCACCGACTCCACCCCTGGAGGTAGGATCATAAAGGCTAAGCCCGCTCCGCAAGCTCGGCCTCGAGAAGACCTCGTCAACAAGGCCAATTTTGTCAGCGCCTCCTCCAAGTCACGAAGCCCTTGTCGACATACATCGGCGATCTTATCGGATCGCCATGGGAACTCCATATGTCCCTCAAACCGACAGAAGAAGAACTTCTTCTGCCAGTTGGAGATCTTTGATTTAATCTTGGCTTTGAATTTCCTACGGGGTGATAGATAATACCACCCCGAGCCGCCTTCGATTGCAAAAGCGAAGGGCGAGCCCCAAGGTAAGAGGAAAATTATGCTATAGGCATAGACACCTAGAGGCGGTCATATGCGGAATGAGTTCGGCGAGAGTTGGGCAAGAGATAGGCCGAACATCTCTTGGAACTCAACATGTACATAAGGGTAAGGAAGACGAAGGCCAGCCTTGAGGCTGTCCTCGTACACGGCAACAAAACCATCCGGAGGCACAAGCCCTATCCTCCGGACGAGGGCAACTAGCTCAATACTAGAGGAATATTATATTGAAAACATATATCCCTAATGTCGAAATACTTAGGATTGAAGAAAAAAAGACACTTTGCCGCAATCCCCACGGAGAAACGCAGACTACACTCGACAAGAGGCATATGGGCACGGGTAAAACAGCAAAGACACTAAATCGGGCGGAAGCAGACACGATTTGGCCTCGGAGACGACTCGTTAGGAGAAGAGGTAGCCATTACTTACTTTTGTCTATCGATGAACAAGGCGAAGCTTCAAATCGTCAATGGCGCGGAATAAAGTGTTTCGCGGAAGGCGAGAGGTTTTTGAAAATCGGAGAAATGAAGAAGGCAAGTGATAAGAGATATTGCGTATCGAGGAAGACATTCCCCTAATATGCACTTTATCGGGAATCAACCGTTGCCAATTTAATGCGCGTTAAATCGTATCCCGCGTCGATGCTCGACAGCGGCGAGAAAATCCGTCTTCGTCCTCGGCTAACACCTCGACGGTGAAGCCATTCACAAGACCTCGGTTTAACGCCTCGTCGGGTGAAGCGGTATGAAGACCTCGGACCAACGCCCGTCGGTGAAGCCGATATGAAGACCTTGCCTAACGCCCGTCGGTGAAGCCGATGAAGACCTCGGCCAACACCTCGTCGGTGAAGCCGATGAAGACCTCGGCCTAACGCCTCGTCGGTGAAGCCGATGAAGACATCGCCTAGCGCCCGTCGGTGAAGCGGATGAAGACCTCGCCTAACGCCTCGTCATGTGAAGCGGTCGAAGACCTCGGCCTAACGGTGAAGCGTCGGAAAACCTCGGCCTAACGCCTCGTCAAATAAAGCCGTCGAAGACCTTGGTGAACGCTCCTTAGGTGAAGCCGGCTAGAAGACCTCGGCGAGACACATCTGCGCACAAACCCGCCGTCACAACAACCCCAATCCATCATGACCTCGTTTCTGCGTCTTTTGGGGGTTGTGATAGGATCTGACCAACTACGAGCCCAAGCATCGGGCCCAATACAATTAAAGCGACATCAAGCTCGGCTGGACAAGTTCGGCCTATGAAGACTCACGAAGCGGTGGGAGCATGAGCTCGGCCATATCTAAAGAATCCTAATTCGAAGGGATAGGATCTCGAATCCTAGTTAGAGAAGACTTCGGATTCGAGATCTAGGTCAATACATTGTGTATAAATAGAGGCTAGATTAGACGACATAGATCATTCACTCTTTTTGTAATCACTTCTTACACTCTCAATACACATACTCTCTCTCTTGCCCCGTGGACGTAGATCTTATTCATAGATCGAACCACGTAAATCTTTGGTGTTCTTGCGCATTTATTTCCCTTACGAAATTAAGATCGATCACTTCTCAACTTATATATCTACATATATAAAACCGCTTTCTTATAATTTTTCTTGGGCAAAGAAAATTAACTTTAAATATTTTAGTAACATGCTCTTGATCCTAGAAGATCAATATAGCAATACATATTCCACGTGTCGGCACACATTGGTATATACACACCCGGCTCACACTTTAATTTTCTCCACAGCCATATAATCTTCAAGGATTTGAGAGAAGGGAAGAAGAAAATCGACGACGTCGAATACATGGAACTTGGCACAATTTCAGAAGGCGGGCGTGCCTCGGCACGCCCGCCCAAGCGCAGCAAAGCGACCCATCAAGACCTCCGGCAAGAGAGGCTTCTCCGAGACCGTTGATCTTAAACTCAACCTCCATTCCGACGAGTCAGTTCTGAAGGAGGCCGCCGATAACTCATCCGCCGAAGGCGACGCCGTTCTTCTCAAGGATCCGGTCAAGCCTCCGGCCAAGTAAGTAGTATTTACATACACAAACACGAATACGACACCGAATTTTGGTTGAGTAAACTAATTTTTAAAATTAAATATGATATTGTTGTATGTAGGGCACAAGTGGTGGGATGGCCACCGGTGCGGTCTTTCCGCAAGAACGTGATGGCGAAGCAGAAGAGAGGCGACGAGGAGGAGGCGGCGGCATGCAGCGGTGGCGGCGCGGCGTTCGTGAAGGTGTCGATGGACGGAGCGCCCTACCTCCGCAAGGTGGACCTCAAAATGTATAAGAGCTACAAGGAGCTCTCTGATGCCTTGGCCAAGATGTTCAGCTCCTTCACTATGGGTACATTACATATTTATATTATTTCTTGATATATATATATATGAAAGAGTTCAAATAAAAACCTATTTTTCGTAAAAACCTAGAAACCAATGTACTTTACGTATAAAGTGCATTGTAAAGTTAATGCACTTTATATATAAACTTACTGCACTACGAAAATTGATGAATAATATTATCTTTTACCAGAACTCAATAGTGCATTATTTTTATACATAAAGTGCATTAACTTTATATTTAAAATGTATTTTTAGGTTTTTACGAAAAAATAGGTTTTTATTCTAACTTAACCCCCAACCCTATATATATGTTAATAACGGTGAATTTAATTATGTGTAATAAAATATGAATAGGTAATTATGGGAGCCAAGGAATGGTAGATTTCATGAATGAGAGGAAATTGATGGATCTGTTGAACAGTTCTGAATATGTTCCCTCTTATGAGGATAAGGATGGGGACTGGATGCTCGTGGGGGATGTTCCATGGGAGTAAGTTCATCATCATCTTTTTTTTTCCTTCACTAAATAATTAATATATACATAGCTTAATTTTCATAATGTTTATAATCAGCAAAACAATTTAAATTTATTGGAATGTTATTACTTATGAAATGTGCAGGATGTTTGTGGATTCTTGTAAGCGCCTCCGCATCATGAAAGGATCTGAAGCCATTGGACTTGGTATGTGTCTCCATCAAATTTACCTTTGTTTGCTGTTATGTTTACTATGAAGAAGAAATTGAAATTTAGGGTTTGGAGCAATGAGATATATCGGAATTCTTATTTTACAAAATAATTACTAAATATAGTTTTGAAACAAATTTTAGAATTATTGTGGGTCTGTATTTTACATGCATTTCAGACATTTGAATGCCTAAAAAGTTTCTATTGTAGCTAAAGGTATAACATGCTAGTGGATGAATATGGTTAGCGCTATATATATTCACAAAAATAAGAAGGGAAAAATACACAATTAGTCTAATAAATTGACTTTGTGACAATTTTAACCTAATCAATCAATAATACATTAATCAAACCTAATGAACTTATTTTATGATAATTTTAGCCCGTTAGTGATTTTTCGACATTGAAAAGCACAATTAGCATCAGAAATAATAACTAGCCTGCAAATCATTTCCAGTTACGTTTCTAACTTGTGGTTTCTATATGTCATTTCCTGATGCCGACTGTACTTTGTGGTGCAAAAAATCACTTACGGGCTAAAATTATCACAAAATCAATTCATTGGGCTTGATTGAGGTATTATTGATTTATTAGGTTAAAATTGTCACAAAATCAATTAATCAGGTTAAAATTGTGTATTTTCCGAAGAAGAAACTAACAATTTCTGTAGATAATATGCATGAAACTAAACGCATTAATTTGATATCACATTAATATTGCAAATAAGTAGTTTGATTAATTACTATTGATGAACCTGATTTTTTTTTTGAAATGTAATAATTATTAATTGTTTATTTTTTGTATTTTGTTTTTCTATTTCAGCACCAAGAGCTATGGAGAAATGCAAGAGCAGGTGCTGAAGCATCTTGTAATGATCAGTTAATTTTACTACTTACGCAACCTGGTTTGATCCATCAGAAACTCGTTTCTATGTGCCTAGTATTTGTTTTTCTCGTAATCTTTTTTTTTGTTATTTCTTTCGATTTCATTTCTGGGTTTTTTGTGACTGTGTCTGTATTTTGTTATATTGTAAAGAGAAACATATGTATTGGAAAAGAAGGCAAAATATACTCATCTGCGTCTGGCTTGTTATTGTGATCTTATTGCTGATATAATAATTACTACTCGACTTAATTAAATTATTGTCTTACTTAATAATTACACCCTTGATTTTGTTGTTACATCTTTGCTGTCACAGTTGTGTTTATGTCTTCCTTTTTCACATATAAAATTCAGTGTTTATTATTTCACCAGATTCTCTATATCTTGATATTTATTTTTAAATTTATTGTTTATTGAAAATCACTGTTTTTTGAATATTATAGACCCCCAACTAGAGGGCCAGAGGGAACAAGGCCATGTGCGTTCATGGGACTATTCCTTTCATCACCAATACTTAATTATTTATATACGTTTATTACTTTTTCAAATTTTTAATTGAATCTTTATTCTACATAAATCTAATACTCATTCTTTGTTTCTAATTTTTCTTTTAGGTTAGTTTATGATTAGTTATTTTATGATTAAAATAATTAAATATAATATCGTGGTTAGATAGTTCGTGGTCATTGATTAATCGTAAAAAATTAATTTGGTTAATTGAAAAAAATATTGATAATGTGAAAAAAGGAAAATTTAATTACATATTAAATATTAAAGAATTGGATAATTGAAATAGTTACTGATAAATATAACCTAAGTAAGAAATGACCTCATCCTAGAACTGATACGGATCTCTTATACAAAGGAACAAGAATTTGGGATTCTAAGTGTAGGAGTTATTCTGAATAGAAACGGGGAAAATTAAAATAAGTTGACCCTTATTTAGCACAAAATCAAATATCCATTGAATAACTGGAAAAAGACCGAGCCCGCTTATGAAAAGTATAAATGGAAGCAGACCAATTTTGAGTGAATGGATACTTTGAGATAGAACGAGAAAAATTGAATTTAATTAATTCAACTTGTAAGACTTTGGGACAATTAGAAAATTATAAAAATGAAACAATTCAATTTTAACAAGAAAGGGCAATTAAAATTAAAATAAGTTGACCCTTATTTAGCACAAAATCAAATATCTTTCACAAATCTTTCACTCAATAGAAGCTCGCAAGTTGTGTGTAGCATGGTTATAAAGTAGGAAAGTTGAGAACCATTCTCACGATTATGTTTTCAGCATCATACTCTAATCTCCAACTCAATCTTGTCATTTCTCGTACTAAATTTCCACACTACAAAACAATTAAAAAAACTGTGAAATATGTGCATGCCAATTGATGGCTAATTATGCCTCTAGTGCATCTCATCCAGTGCAACATCTACAAACCACAAATCCACAAGAAATCAAATATACAACAATGAAGATGATCATATGTGCTGGCATACTACCAAAAGGCCAAAACTATGAACACACTTTTTGAATAAATATACAATCACCGTTTTTGTGTATAATTATCCCTGCACAGCTAGCTCTTGCAAATGCTCAATGAAAACTTGCAAGCTCACATCGTCAGTGAATATAAATTCCGAACCCTCTGCATACGTCGAATTTTGAGTGACAGATGGATTTAGCTTAGCAAGAAGAAACCTTGCCTGGCTGCTGTGCTGGTCACACTTGATGAATTTCGGGACTGGGATCCTTCCGGTCACTAGTTTCTTGGCATCAAGCTCCGGAGCTTCCAAGAGTTCCCTAAAACTTTCATGGCTCGGATCCTTATCGTACCCAAGCTTTCTCCATTGTGCAATCTTAGAGCCATGGTGAATGACGACGTGGAAGAAGGAATCGAAAAGTAAAATCACGTTGGGAGAGATGGAGCATACATCCAAAACAACTGGGACAGGTGGCCCGTCAAATGAATACTGGAACAGGGTTGGCTGGACCATGATGAGAGAATTGACCACCCCTTCACGGTTTAACATCAAGCGGAAATAGGCTGTCTCATCTGGAGTGCTGTTGAAGACATCCATAAATTGGGATCTTCTCAAGTAATACATGAACTGTGGGAAGAGGGAGAAGTTGGTGGAGAGGCGGAAGGTTGATGGATCTTCCGGCACATAATCACCAAATTTAGATGCAAAACGTATCAGCATCTTATCCAGCCATCTGATAACATCATGAGCAAACATTTCTTCTGTTTTGTTGATGGCGAGTCTAGCCATAACTGAAGCAGCTGCTTCCTGATCGAATCCTGAAGCAATTTCTGGGGAGTGTTTCACCACCCATCTTCTTGCAGCAGTGGTCACCCTTTTCCGAATTCCCAAGTTACTATATCTGTATTGTGTTATGAACTGAATAAAAAATGCAGAGCTCGGTTCAGATTTCTGTTCGTTTGCAACTTCAAAGAAGAAGGCAATGCATGTATTGCTGGTGATTGTACCAAGTTTCCAGATGTAGGTACCACCTTTACCAATCACTTTCTCGCTAACTGTATCATTCTTCCTTTGGAGAGAAATGCAAGGTCCAAGTGCTCCACAAATTTTCACATCTTTGGTTGTCACTATCTCTATGGTCACATCAAAAACCATCTCTAAATTCCCATCACTGTCACGATCAAACATCTGACACAAGCTTTTTCTGAATTCCTCGGATTCAAATGACTCTCCTAACATCATGAAACCATTGGAGCTTTCAACTGGGACTTTTAACTCAGCTACTCCAACCTGATCCAGAGAGCAGGCGAAGAGATCAAGAATGATGGACGACTCTGATAACCTGTCCGATATTTGCTTGTAATATTCGCAAGCTTTTCTATAGTAAAAGAATAACCATTGTTGAGCTCACGGTGAGTTCTAATAGCAGTGCCAAAATCTGAGTCAACAATCATTCCTGGGCCAATCGTTGCAGGTCCAGTTGTGAAAACCATCACACGCGAACCAGTATTTATCGAGCATCCTTCCAACATTCCAACAGCTACTGATATTGCAACCCCTGTACACCGTAAAGGTCGATGCCCTGGCTTGATCACAGGTGAACAGTGGATATCTTCAATTGCTGTGATGATATTGAATTCATATTCAGATACTGGAACTAGAAAGGCTTGCTTTTGTACTGATGAAGTCTTTCCAATAGATTGCTTCATGTGATGCATCCCAAGAAGCTCTTTGGCCTGATAACAGAAGTAGGTAAGCATTTCACCATAATAAACTAAGCATTCCACCATAATAAACTAACAGAAATATCTCATTATGTTACTATGCAAATGCAAATCTAATAAAGGAATTACAATTTTGTATTAAAGTTCTCATATGTGTATCCTTGCTTCTATCACCAGCAACCCCTAAAGTTTATTTTAGTTTATTTTTGGATGAATTAATGTCCTAACCTGAACCCATCATGTACACAATTCAGCAGTAACACAGACAACTGCCTAGTGTCCGTACAAAAGAATAACTCAATATTTTACAAAATTGCCACCTTCATCCAATAAATCACCAAAACTGTTACCAGCATTTAGCAGATAATTGCAAATTCACTCTGTAGCTGGTGGCCTGGGGTGACCAAGCACTATCTCATCTTTAGAGCTCATAATCCAACTGTAAAACACCACCTCAAACAATAAGTCTTTAACACACCTTACCCTTTCATTTAATTTACTAACACAACGTGGTGAATGTCTTAAGATGTTAACTTATAGCAGTATTAATCCAAATATCAAGAAAGTTTCTGTGATTCATTCTGAATCATTTTTGGTGGAAGCAATGTTTCTTTAATCCAATAGCTTAAAGCCAAGTGACAAATGATGACTACTCAAACAAAATGGCACAGACATGGATGTGGGTACTCTATGTAATCTAACACTGGATATCAAGATTTTGAATACTATATTTGAAGACATTGATGAAATTTGGCTAAACTTTTTCCTGTCACAAGACATTAAAGTAACTATTAATAATCAATATATTAAGGAAATCACCCGCTAATGAACATGCAAATCACAATCTCATATGAAGATTGGAGAGAGCATCCTTTACTTTAATCCCAACAAACAACGCAAGACAAACATGCCGATTTGAAGCATCTCATTACTTTATCTAATATTTTTTCCAAATCTACTAGCTAAGCAATTTAAGAAAAAAAATTGATCAACTGCAGAACAGCTGGAGAAACATCATTATGCATATTCGTTTAACACACATGTACTTGAAATCGTTGGAGGTAAATAAAGCACATAATACTGAGAATAACAACTTCATGGATTGAAGCAGACACTATATATAACAATTATATCATACAAGACTGAGAAACACTTCTGATTGCAGCCATATAACAAGATTTTTGAGAAGGCAACAATAAATTCTAATTGTCAAGGACAAAATACTGTACAGATATCATCTAGCATGAGGCACAAAAAGGAAAATATCCCTCTCATCACACAATTTACATGTGGAAGGTGAATTAAGTTTTCTGCTCCCAGCCATTATATCTGCATCAGATATGGAGACTGAAAAGGCAAGAAATGTACAACATATAAGGCTCGTTTTATCTTTGCAAATAGGTAAGCTTATCATATCAATGTAACTGATATCTCTGAGAATGGGATACTGCTCATTGAATTTAACTTTGAAATACACAACTACGCAACAAAAATAGAAGGCACGCATCTTGCATAGGAAGCAAACATAATATTTGCTCACACGGGCTTAGTTCAGTTGGTTAAAAGCTAATAGATTCGGGACAAGGACCAATGATTGAGTCCTAACAGTCTGAGAGTTTCACTCTCTTTAGGGTGGCTCCTTTTGGATACTATGCAAAAGTTCTCCTAGCTACTTAACCGTTGAGTTCCACTTTTGGGACAAGCAAACATGATATTTTGTACATAGGGAAATATATTACAGACAGAACACGTGCTAAGTTATAAGGAAATTATGAGACAGCACAAAAGAAATATCAGAAACCTACCAATTGAAGCTCAGATAACAACTATAAGAACCATCCTAACCGCTTACTACAAACATTTTGACGTGCAAATTCCATATCTTTGAACGTACCGTACCTTGTCAGACGAAACATCACGCCCTCCATGAAACAACACAGCTTTCAAACAATCTGTGAATCCCAAATCATATACCCTCACAAATGCATCAAAAACCACCAGACCTACCAATGCATCCTCCGGCAAACGCGCAATAATGTGTAGCAGCTCACTCTTCAAAGCCGCCAAATCCTCCTCCGAAGAGCAACCATCCACAACAAACACAAATGCCGGTCCAACCCCAACTCCAACACTAGCCCCACTCCGCTCCGAACCCAACCCCGGGCCTAAATATGCAGAAAAATTCGAGAACGAACCGCTATTCGACCTTAACCCCAACGGCCCACTCGTAGTCCGACCTAAGCCCGAATCCAAGCCCAATCCCGAGCCCAAGCCCGACGCCGGGCCCACATGATACTCAACGGTGCTGTAAGTGGGAAAGAGCTCCGCAGGGATATTGTTCTCGTTGATATGATCATACGATCTCGGAAACGGGTTTCTCCGGTAGCAGAATGGGCAAATCCAAATTTTTGTGGTGTAATCGACGCGGGAGTAGGGGTTCCATACCGCGCCGCATTGGGAGCAGTTCACCGGATCGTGAGCTAGGATCGGCAGCTCGTTGAAAGGCATCAACGGAGTGCACATTACCGATAATGGAACGACCAAAGCCGAGACTTCGGGCTTCGAGAGCGGCCATGAATGCCACGGCCAACGCAAACCCTCGATCGCTTCCAATTCGGTGAAATCCATCGAAAATTTAGGAGGCTAATTCGGGAGTTTTCATCGGGGGCAACATGAATTGATGAACCCCAATCGGGATCGGAGCCAGGAGTTTTGTTGTTTTGGGGATTTTATGAATTTAGGGTTTAATTTGTGTTTTATGGTTGAAATTTGGAAATTGAAAATGTGATGGTCGGCTGCCGACCGGAGGGGGAATAAAGCGAAGGGCAGAAGCAAGGTCTTCTTATATATAAAAACAGAATAGTTGATAAAAACAATTTAATTAAAAAGTTAAAATTGTCAATTACGATTAAATGAACAAAATTTTGTATACTTTGATAATAATTTTTTTACATATTGTATAGATACATAGTACCTTGAAAATATAAATTGAATTGGATTAAATTCTTTCAATCGATTCGATCATTAATATTTTAATATTATGACTAATTTACTCTTCCTATATTTGTAAAGATAATAAATTATGGATTTCATTTCTTAAAAATAAGTACAATCATCAATAAATTTTTGGTTAAGATAATTATACCTAATTTTAAGATAAATTAATTGTATTTCATAGATTATTTATTTACACTCTTATTATAGTTCTTTCTTTCTTCTTCATTGTTTCGTATGTAGGGAAATCTGATTTTTAACCATCTCCCGATGATCTATCTTGGATATTTAATTCACCATACATTAATTATATACCTAACATGCACCTATATAACTAAATGCAACACGTTGGTGTTTTTCTCGTGTTTACCTGCGAATTTGTCGGACAAATAAGATGATCAAGACTCGTGTTTTGATCTTCTGAACTGTATCCATTTGTCAAAACTCCAATGTTGAGTGAGAGCAATCTATGGAAGACTGCAAAAATTCGCTTTCTTCCTCACACTTGAAAATCTCGAAAATAACAATGATAACAATAGTAATTTTCAAAAATCTCTTAGCTTAGGATTAGCTTGATTTTCTCTCACCTTGTATTTATAATGCAACCCTAGAAACCCTTAGGACTTGGGGATTAATTTTATTATTAAGGAAAATAGCATCTCGTCCGTCGAATTTTAAAGGAGAATTACTTTAGGCTGCGTTTATAGTTACTGGTTTATAGTAAATGATCATTTTTATATGAGGGTGACTCGTCTAACATTACATGCATAAGTTATCTTTTGTTGAGTTTTGACGCGAAATCCTTTTAGGTTGTAATTTATAAGTTCTAAGCTTTACTCAACTTATATAGTTTGCGGCTATTGCAGATGAATGTGGATTTTACCCAATACACATCGAAGGTAGCGGTTTTAGCTTCTTTATGAATTCAATATATTTTTCTTAAAAAAACTTTATATTTGACTAGAGTTTAATCACCATAAGTAGTTGATTGTACCAGAGCATGATGGTGAAGCGAAACGATGAGAAAATCATTCTGAGTTGTTGATTGTAGCGAAACATGATGATGAAGCGAAACGATGAGACTAGAGTTCAATCACTCGGGATCCTTCATGAGGCTAGAATTCAACAATTGGACCTATCTAAAATGTATATACATGTACTCATGTTGAACTAGAATAAAAATTAATTTTAATACTTATTCTTGTCTTAAAAACGTATAATAATACCTCTTAATTACCTAAAACCATTCGAATTTATAAGTTTAAGTTGTTACAATAATTGGTTATCCATCGTAATAACAATCAAGATTTTAGAAAGTAAACATTAAAATATATAGACAACACTGCCACAAATCAACATCGACAACAACTCCTACAAGATCAATGTATTCTTTTGAGTTAGTTGTTGTATACAACGTACTCGTTTTTTTTACCTCGAGCTACTATCATGGCTCCTCTGGTGATCTTCCAACTGCCGCATCCAAACATTACTGAAATATCCTTCAATATCAAGCTACCCGAGTGAAAGTAAGTTTCTTTTCAATCCTGAAATGTGTCTCATACCATTCAACTTCAACAACGATTCGATTGGTGTAGTGATATGGACATTTTCCTTTCCCATGATCTTCAAGGGCTCGTCATTTGCAAGATAGATTTGTCCAAATTCGTAAGAGATGTAGTGCTCCATTATCTCAGCATTACTGCACAAATGGAAGGACGCTCCAGAATCCAACACCTACGATTCCAACGGACTGACACTCAATACCAACACATCTCCAATATAATTTGTGGTCGCATTTATTGTCTTCTTGTCGTTCTGACCCTTTATGTTCTTCTTTGATGTTGTACACTGACTTTTGTAATGACCGAACTTATCACAATTCCAGCACTTGATCGAGTCTTTATCTTTCTCGGATTGACTTTTGCCTCTAGACTTTGATCTCCTATGTTCTGCCTTCCCTTCGATCAGCCCCTGTCTTCTGTGTTCAATGCTGACCCTGAGGTAGATCCAGATTCATTCATACGAACCTCTTTGCTAATAATCAGATCCCGCACCTTGTCAAAACATAACTCTGTCTTTGCAGATGAAGCACTTACAACTGTCACCATTCCAGCCCAACTTTCTAGCAGAAAAGATATCATAATTATGGCACATACCTTATCGTCGAAGCTAATTTTAATCGAGCTCAATTGCGAAGTGATCATGTTGAACTTGTTTAGATATTGTTGTACCGGCGTACCCTCTAAAATCTTTAGGTTGGTTTAGATATTGTTGTACCGGCATACCCTCTAACATCTTTAGGTTGAATAACCGTCTCATCAGATGAACCTTGTTTGCAATTGATGACTTCTGGTACATTTGTTCCAGAATAGCCATCATCTCCCTTGCCGACTTGGCTTCAGTCGTGTGATAGGCTACGTTACTGGACAACGATAAACGTATCGCACTCATCGTCTTTCTATCCAATAGCCCCTACTTCTTCAAATCCATCTTTTCGGTTTTTTCCTTCAATGATAGATATAATCTTTACCGTATAGGTAATCCTTAATATGCATCTTCGAGAATCCGAAATTTGATCCATCAAACTTCTCGATTGAAATCTTCCCACCCATTGCTCCCTCTGAACCTGAAGCTCTGATACAAATTGTTGCGAAAAACACACACCACAATCATGAAAGAAAATAAAGAACATTAGAATTATTTACTCAGTTCGTCTTGTGACTACGACTAGGGTGATGCCAAGCCAGAGGTTTCACTATGATTTTTGGATATAGATTACATGGAGAAACGACTATTAAATAGGCAATAATCACCCTAACCATAAGCTCATTAGGATTCCGCTAGAGCCATAAAACATGAAAACTAAATTCCCCAATAACAGTCCATTCATGTTCTATACTCCAATACTAAGTATATTCCATGTCAAACATATATGAGCTCAATCTAATCTGATATCTAACAATGTAAAATTAAAACTAGGTTCTGCCCCTGTTACAGTGGTAGCGTTGTGGGCCACTATATTATTTTACAATGATTAAAATAATATGCTTTAAATAAAGTATTAAGGAAGATCGTCATTATTAAAAAAAAATCAATAAAAAAAATTGGAACATACTTTATTTCGTTTGCAAGAAAAAGATATGTAGATAGATTCTCCGCGCTCTTGTAAATTGTAATCATTTTGAACCTGACAAGGAGAGAGAATAAATAATAAAAAATGGTAGTAATTGTTCCTCAAAGATCAGACACAAAATGGTATCTTCGTAAATTAATCATCTATATTTTTCTAAATTGTCGAAGAAAATGCCTTTTATAATTAGTCAAAGTTATTCCGTGCTACCGAAGTTATTTCTTGATTAATTCACAAATTAAAGAAATGTTTGCGAAATAATTATGCTGGGGAATAAAATTTGCATGTTGCTGGCTTATTCTATTCATGTTGAACAACATTTCCTTTGCACCGCGTTTAATTATGGAGATTCCTGTATTAATTATACTCCTAGGTTAATATAATAAAATTAATCACCGATATATGAAACGAAATTATAAAAATTGTGGGGAATAAAATTTGCATGTTGCTGGCTTATTCTATTCATGTTGAACAAAACTTAAAGTCAACCGAAATTATAAAAATTGTAAAAACTTAAAGTCAACCAGATAGTCAGAATAAGTTAAAATTTTATATAGATATTAACAGATAATCAGGTACGCATATAAGGAATTCTAGAAGCGTAATTAGGGGTGTTTGGCTAAGCTTATTTTGAAGAGCTTATAAGATGTTTCAAGAGCTTATAAGAGGTAATGTCTCAAGAACTTACAAGTTGTTAAAGTGTTTGGATAATTGATCTTATAAGCTAGAGAAAGAATCGTGAGTTAGAGAGATAAAATTGATTAGAAATGAAGTTGGTAGTGTATATGTAGGAAATAACGAACTATAATAAGATAATTTTGGTAAATTCATGGTTTCTTATAAGCTTATGAAAAAATAAGTTGGGATTGAGCAACTTATTTTTAGAGGAGCTTATAAGTTGTTGGAGCTTATTTTCACAGCTTATAAACTGTTTAGGAGTTTATTTTGCCAAAAATTTTGCAATAGCTTATAAGCTGTTTTGAAGAACTTATAAGCTCAGCAAACACCCTGTTAGAGTCGTTTAGGATCTATTTATTTTACTATCTTTTCGTATTGCTCTTAATTATGTTTGTTTTATATATATGCTACAAAAAATATATGAAGGATTTAGTTGTAAAAAGAATTTAAAAAATAAAATAGTATATGTGTGTCTATAAATATTTACATACAAAAGGTTAGCTAAAATGAAAATTCTTTTTTTTTGGTCAAAACGTACGAAATAACATAAAACGGGAGAAAACATATTACAAACTGAACTCAGGCATACCCGAGGGGGGATACAACCCAGTTTCCGTAGAAACAAGGCAAGGGGTGGGATGAAAGACCTAGTAGCTAAAACAGGTAGGCCAAAGAGCGACTCGCTCAGCCTATGAAAGCGAAAAAGAAACAAACCACCTCAACAACCCCTAAGTGACGCAGTAGGGCGGCCTCATTAAAAACCCCATGATCAGTGGGGAAAATAGTGCCCTTGTGCATTGTGATCGCGGGGCATAAGGGGTGGGGTACGTGAACACATGCAATCCCATGAGGTGCACTGCTTTGGTTGTGCCTAAGCAGTCCCTCAACACACACACCCAAAAAACCACTAACAGTTATGAAATACAAGATAAGGCATCCCAAAAGTGGACCAAAAACAAGACTGAGACATCCCTCAGCTCACTACAAAGCCAACTCAAAATGAGAAACAACAAGATCCACATAATACATAGAATATAAAGCAGCATAAACATCTTCTTGAATGCTCTTCACAATGGTCTTCACATCGAAGGGGATGTCTTCAAAGTTTAACTTGTTACGCGCATACCAAATGTGATTGACCGTAGCTACTAACCCAATCGCTTAGCTCGAAGGATGATAGTGACCCCGCCTTCTTCTCCCTTTAATGTGCTTGATAGCACTTGCAACAAGAGTCATCCTCCCGGGAGGTGGAGCCATTCTTTGATATGTTTCCAGACCACCTCCGTGCCCTTACACTTAAAAAACAAGTGATCATGAGTCTCCAAATGGGTATTACAAACAGTACATACCTGTGAGATATTCATGTATCTCAGTCTATCCAGCGTCTTCCTCTCATGGCAAGCCACATGGTGATGGAAAACTTAGGCGGTATGTAGTCCTTCCATATCGCCTTGTGCCAGAACTGCCTCTCTCCCTTCTCACGGAGGTAGTGATAGGCAGCTCCCGTCCCCTTGGATCCAAATAAACTCTTAAGAAGATCAGCAGCTCTATCATGATCACCTCCTGAATCCTGCAAAAAACGATCACGTAGGGTGAGAATATTCTTAAGAAGGGGAGATAAACGAATGTGATTAGGATACTCCCATATAGTGGTGGTCGTCAAGTATTCAGCATGGATCCACTGGATCCATAGTGAGTCCTTCTTGGTATGGATGTTCCACAAGGTCTTTGCTAGTAAAGCTTTGTTCCAAGTCGAGAGATCTCGAAGCCCTAGACCTCCTTCATTCTTTGGTAAACAAACGGCTTTCCAAGCGACAGGACAGTGTGTCGAACCCCACAGGAACCTCCTTGCCATCGTATTGATGCGATCAATGACGGTGGCCGACAGAGGAAGAACCTGCAACCAGAAACACTCTACTCCTTGCAGAACCGAGCGAATCAACTCCAACCGTCCTGCAAAAGATAAGTTAAGATTAGACCAACGGTGGATACAAGATACTATCTTCTCCACTAGTCCACTATACTGAGTGACTCCTAGTTTCCTTGAAGATAGAGGGATGCCAAGATATCTTGTCGGAAGTTCTCCCAATGGGAAGCCAAACAGATCCAAGATCGCTGCTTCTCAAATGATCGAACTCCCGCCATAAATAACACCAAGTGAATTGAGTAGGTTTGTGTGTGTGTGTGTGAATTGAGTAAGTTTGTGGGTCATCACACCAAGTGAATAGGATAATTATATTGACAACTTTAATTAAGAAAAATTAGACTTAAATAACAAATTCTCTTAAACAAACCATTTCTATTTATGGTATTACGGTTAGTTGAAGTATTATTTTTCCAACATCTCTTCTGCACTTAAATTATACGTTTATCTATATTTGTAGGTTTTTTCTTGAATAACTTCGTCACAAAGATATCTTTATTAACGGACAAAGAATACTATAGAAGATAATTTCCCAACATGCAAACGCAAAGATGACATTCATATCAATTCCAATAAATGTACATACGAAAATAATTAATCCATACAGTTCCGAAATGTTTTTTCTTTTTTTGCACATTTTTATCATGAGAAACAAACATGGATTGTTTTTTGGTCAAAAAAGAGAAGCTAAAAATACAAAAGCAATGTTTAGTGTCCTTTGGAAAGCAATTTTGGCCCACCAATATATTTTTCATCATTGAAGACAAAACACTCAACCATCTGACTGCTTGTTCCAAATCTGCTATCTCTTAACTAACTGAGTTAAGTGTGTGAAGATAATCTTCTATCGAACTATTTTTTTGATTAGTTGAAGCAGGGAACGTTCATGATTCATGCATTTGCCTGATTCAATTATGAACATGTACATAGAGAGAGATATTAGTAGAGCCAACAAAATTGGTCCGGACCGGTGGGCCGACCCGGGGTAGCCGAAATTAGGGTCGGATTGGGATCGTAAAAATAGTGACCCGAAAAAATCCGAGCCTAAAAATCCCACCCACATAGCTCGACGGGTCTACCGGGCTTTGGGGCTAAAAAGTATGGGGTTTTCGGGCTAAAAAACTCGTCCGGGAACTGTTCATATAATACCTAATAAGATGCTTATATAAGCTTCTTATTAGGTATATATGCATTTTATTAGGTATATGAACCTTATAAGACGCTTATAAGTGTCATGTTACGTAATATATATGATATATTATAGTACCTAATAAGACGCGTACAAGTTTATTAAAAAGTTTCTTTAAGTATCATACTATAATACTTCATCCGTCTCATTTAAAGTGTACCTTTTTTTGGGCACGAGTATTTAGAAGACATGTATAAAGTAGTTAAAGTGATAAAAAGTGGGTATGACTCATACTTTTTGAAGGGATAATTGCTTCCTAAAATGGAATGAGACATTTGTAATGGGACAATCCAAAAAGAAAAATGAGATATTTTAAATGGGAAAGAGGGAATATCTAATAGGGTGCATAGAAATGTCATATTACCTTACGGCTGGGCTTAGCCCTGTGGCCCGAATGGGGCTGGGCTCTTAAATTTTGGGCCCGATAGCACTGTGCGGACGACCCGACCCGACCCACATAGTACTCGAAGCCCGATGGGCCGAGCCGGATCGACCCGACCCACCCATTTTGCCACCTCTAGATATTAGGGATTGTACACAAAAGATGTAAATGAGCTTACCATTTTTTCCTTGAGGAAAATACATTTGAGCTATGCATATCACTGCAAATTTTGGTTATTCAAATTTCAAATCATTCAAATTTTAACTTAGCTAAACCAAGTTTGTTGCAGCTTCTTTTCATGTTTTACTCTTGGATTAGTTGTTTTAAAATCAGTCTTAAGACTATTTTGTAACTATAATTATAATTATTTAATTACAACACAATCATTTTAATTACAATACCATCTTTAATAATTTTGAAATTACAAAACACCCTTTTTTCGAAACTTGCCATTTAATATTTTCAGTCCACATGTGTAACATTGACCATATTGTAGATTGAGAATAAGAATATTGTGTTCGCCATCAAAATTTTGTAATAAACAACGCCGTTTAATCTTAAGCAAATGACAATTTCTTAAAATTCGCATGAATTTTTATGTGGCGCGCTAGCTGTAATTACAAAATTTTTAAAAATAATGTTTTAATTAAAATAATTACAAATGATGATGTAATTATAAAATGACCGAAAAATATAATTTTTAAGGAAATTAATCTTTGAACAATTTTTTTTCCGGTCCAAACGCAAATAAAACTCCACACAATCTTTATAGAAGTTTTGCCAATTTTTTTAATCCGCTCCATGAAAATAAATTTGTAAAGAATTAACTCGTGACCATAGGATAGCTCCAAATTAATATATGTTGCAAATATAAGCCATTGTGATTTATAAGTTAATTTTAAAATGTTTTCTCAAGACATAACAACTATTTTGATAGATTAAGTTATGTTTAAAGTAAAAGGGACATTATTGAGCGCGTTAATGGTATATTTCGGTCAAGAGTAAGTGAATTTAGAATAAATGTTTGTGTTACTTTTGTACATATATGATGGATAATATAATTACTGATTACATAATTGGTACCACATGAAATATATTACAGTATTATCAGGGAGCATCTACTTTTGGACGATAGTTTGTATAGATAAATATAAGAGCTTAATCTATCATATATTTCGATTATTAAATAAACTATGAGTTCATTGGATCATTTAATAAATAGAAAACTATCATTATGTCGTTAACTATAAACTAATCTAGTGCATAGATTTTTATGAAGGATGGTCGAGATTAATTTTCAAACCGAATGATTTTTTTGACACATACAATAATATTGATTTACATATATATAGTTAGCTTCAACTAAGAATAATTTTTAATGTGAGAATTAAGAACCACAAAATTTGCTATGAACAAAATAAATTCGTTATGAAAGTTTATGCATCTGTTGTGAAAGTTATTGAATCAAAAAATTCGATATTCACTACAAGAATTTACGCGATTAACGACGGAATTTTCCATCGTTATACCGAAAAAGTCCGTCGGTGATCTTAAATAACGACAGAAACAGCCTGTCGGTACAAACATAGTCGCTATTCCGATCTCGTTGAATCACCGACGGATATAGACGGCGCCGTTGAGTACGCACGACCGTCGTCGATCAACGACGGACAGTCCATCGTTGATTAACGACGGATCACAGTCCGTCGTTGATCAACGACGGAATGACTGCGTTGATCAACGACGGACCCTATCCGTCGTTGATCCATCGTGAATGTTTTAAAAAATAAACCCTTTTTCACATTTATCGTACCCAGTTATCGACGGTCACCTGTTTTATCCATACCTCAACAAACTCAACAATTCATCATTCAATTCAATAATATCTCAACAAACATGAAATCTAAATTCAACATTCAATTCAAATACATTAAAATAACTAAATTAACTAAATCGTACAATCCATACAGAAAGCATATAAATATAATCCATCATCCAAAGCAAATAAAAACAAAGTGTGCAAGTCCAAAGTGTGAAATAAACAAATAAAAACAGAGTATGATCAATAAGGAGGAGGAGGTGGTGGTGGTGCAAGCCCAGAGTGTGCTAGAAGTTGATCCAGTATGCGATGCTGAGCTTCTAAGCGTGCCCTCAATGCGTCATGCTCTTCGTCTTTCTATCGTTGAAGCTCATCTATCTGCATTCGTGCCTCCCGTTCCTCCTGCAGCTGCTTCTCCATATCTAAGAAGCGTTGGTCATATACTGGGGACACGAATTGAGATGTGGCAGTTGAAGACTCGCTTCTCAAACTCCTTGCAAGTGCACCAACACCGAACATCCGTTTCTTCTTATCTAGCCCACCCACGGCATCCACATAGATTTGGCTCATGTCCAAATCTGGCGAGTCACTCGAACCTTCTATAGGCTGGCTTCGCTGGATGACTAGCTCTTGGACTCTCATCTACATTTATAACGTACAGCTTATATAGTAGATGTAAGTTCATATAAAGTATGTGAATTGCAATTAAACTAACACATACCCCAATAGATCTGGATGTCTCGTCAATATAAGATCCATCCTTGTTGACGTGAAGGATGTTATAAGCATCGTAGAGACAACTACTCGGATGAACTCCTTTCTGTGCAGCCTTTTGCAACCAAACAAAAAATATAATCATACAATCTATGTAGCATTAGTAATAAAAGAAAGTCATAACATCTATATATAAACATTACCAACTCAGCAGCATACTGAAGAATCGGTTTGGAGCCTCTCTTGTGCTTCACCTGTCCTGTTCTTGGACCTGCAGGCTCTGACATGCGACACTGCCTCGCAATCTCTGACTTCCCCTTCACTTTTTCAGTGTCCCAATAAGCAAGCCAAGCATGCCATTCATCCTCGTGGATGCAAGGAGGTCTCGCCCTACTCTCGTCATACCTTGTGGCCTTGATGCCACAAACAAAGTCTCTGTAGCGCCGTGCGACAATAGGATGTCAAAGGTCATATATGACCTTATCTGGGATAGCCTCGTCCCAACAGAAACGTTTCTGTTTCAAGTGAAAAACAAATTCCAATTCAATAACAAATTATGACTATATGTTTATTGACAATTAATAACCGAATGAGCATCAATTAGCAAACAAAAAAACTACCAATATAATTCTAGATCCTAGATGAATTAACAATCCCCACAAATATTAGAACAACTAATTAACAATCACAAAAAAAAGGTGTTTAAGTTACTGCATAAAACATAAATATCATTCTGTTTGTTACCTTGAACTCATTGAAATAATCATCCTTCACTGACTGTGGCGTCAGTCTCCAGCTAAAACCATAGGGGTTCCTGACTTGCTTGAATATACGAGTGCAGACGCCAGGAACCACATTATATGGGACTAAGTTACTGCATAAAACATAAATATCATTAGTTCAACAAAATAAAAATACATATTGTAATTGAAAGTATAACAAATACCCCATATCATCGAGCGAAAGCCTAGTCCGTCATGTCCTCGTTGAGACAGAACCCGACCCCAAAGCTGAACCTGAAGCTCCAACTGCATCAGGGATATGCTCATCCTCCAGTCGGATGCGATCAACAGAGGCATTGATGCCTCCCTCTGATCCCGATGAAAAATGCGATGAGGACCCACGTCCTCTAGCATATGAGGATCCACGTCCTCTAGGCATATAGCAAAATAGATCAATTGAATAAGAAAACAATTCATATGTCATATGAAAACATACTATCGAAACATATTTCTATCAAATTGATTCATATAAACCTTATATTAATCACTATCGTCGTCATAGCCATCATCATTGTTATCTTTCTCACTCGTCAAGTATGTATCTTCGTCTTCTTCACTATTATTTTCATCTATGTCTATCAAGCCATCACCAGAATGTATTATTATGTCGTCATCGTCTATATCTGGATTAGTTGAGATGATTAAGTCATCTTCCTGATATGGTTGGTCTAATGGTATTTCAGATGTTAATGTTTGAAATGAGACTTCAATTTTGGATCGTGCTTTTATCTTACAAACTTCCCACCAATCCTTCTTAGACTGATTCATACTCGGATAAGTACAAATATACTTGGATGGCTTGGTCAGCTAGTACGAATGGTTCGTACTTATTATACCGACGTGTATGATTTATAGAAACCAATTTGAATTGAGGATGCACTGAAGTCCCAGACGTAGATGGATCAAACCATTGACACTTGAATAATGTAGTCGTCTTTTTAGGTAGACCGTGATACTCTAGCTCACACACCTCCAACAAACGTCCATAATAATCGAGTTCACCATTATCATCTGAACCATAACAATCACCTTTTATGCGACACCATCGCTCATAGTGGATCGAGATGACCCATGAGACATCGTATGAAATTTATATCCATTCACATAGTATCCTGGATATGTCGTGACTAATGTTAATGGACCTTTTGCAAGATTAATCAAAAATTGATTCTCACCATTGCTTGTTGGATTTAAGACCTGTAATAGTAAAATAATGTGAAAATAAGACTTCTCATCTACATTTAAACCATGATTGTAGTATTACTATATAAAGACTAGATAATCTCACTAGTGAACGGAACCACGACGCAAATTGTGCTTCCATCTGATCGTTTATTCCTTGCTCTGAGATAGAGTACGCGTGCAACTGATCCACAAATAACCTTAAACATAGTATATACGTTACATATAATAATCTATATACAAATAAATGGTAAAATTTAGCAATAGTACATACTTGAGATATGTCTCTGTAACTTCTACACAGTTGAGTAGAACATATGTGTGAGCTGCATGTTACTCTTTGTCATCCAAGTATCTCTTCGACATTTTCCAAAATAATGTCATTTTGTTTGAATATCGATAGTCTATCCGGATGTTCACGATCTAACAAAGATCTACACCATCAAAATTACGAGGCACATTCGTATGTATTGTGCTCACATGTTCCTCAAAGTAATATGAGCAAAAAGTGGATGCTTCTTCCACTAAGTAAGCATTACAAATAGAACCTTCCACTCTAGCCTTGTTCCTTATATTGTTTTTCAACTTTCGTAGGTATCTATTCATGGATGGAGTTAGTTTACATATACATATAAGATATAAGGGCAACTTTGTTATTTTCAGTTACCTTTCAAATGGGTACATCCATCTATATTGAACAGGTCCTGTAAGACGAGCTTCGTCAGCTAAATGAACTGGAAGATGCTCCATTGAATTAAAAAAACTGGGTGGAAAGATGCGCTCAAGCTTGCATAAAGTGATAGGGATATTGTCATTGAGTCTGCACATGTCCTCACTTTGTATATTCCGAGAGGTTAAGTCTTTGAAAAATAAACTCAGCTTTGTGACTACCTTCCACACATTTTTTGGGAGTAGTTCACGAAAAGCAACAGGTAGAATCCGTTGCATGAACACATGACAGTCGTGACTTTTCATCCCAAACATCTTAAGTTTACTCATGTCGACACATCTTCCCATATTTGATACATAACCGTCTGAAAATTGTAGGGTTTTCACCCATTCAAACAAGACTTTCTTCTCGTTCGTGTCAAGTGTTTAACAAGCTTTTGGATACTTGTTTGTCACGTCATTCTTTTCAAAGATGGCACGGAGCGATACATGTTTAGCTCCTCCCTAGATTTGGTCGTATCTTTGTCTTCCCCAGTGCACGCTCAACCTTGTATTGAACACATTATCAAACACATTCTTCTCAACGTGCATGACATCCAAGTTGTGACGAATTTAAAGGTGTGGCCAGTAAGGCAAATCCCAAAATATACTACGTTTTTTCCATCCAGTGCCAAAACGACGAGCTACAACCTTATTAATTGTATCACTATTCTCTTCAGTAACTTTTAATAATCCCATCATCTCTATTTCAGCCAATACATCTTCTCCTGATCTTGCCAGTGGAGGTTCTGCTTTGTAATAATCTTATTTTGAGGAAATTTTTCTATCTCTTGAAATGGATGGTCCTCGTAAAACTTTCGATGGTTATCAAACCATGATTGTTTTCCACTATGTGCTAGGGTGAAAGCTTCAGTTTCATTCATGCAATTCGGACATGCAAGTCTTTCGGCGGTACTCCACCCAGACAACATAGAGTAGGCAGGAAAATCGCTAATTGTCCACATCAACGCTGCTCGCATTTGAAAGTTTTGTTTCACCGACACATCGTATGTAAGAACACCTATATTCCACAACTCTATCAGTTCAGCTATTAGCGGCTGCAAAAAAACATCTAATTTCTCATTTGGATTCCGTGGGCCGGGGACTAGGATTGTAAGGAACATGTATTGTTCCTTCATATACATCCAAGGTGGTAGATTGTATGGTGTAACGATGATCGGTCACAAAGAATATTGTTGGCCCGACTGACCAAAAGGTTGAAAACCATCCGTGGATAACCCTAATCTAACATTTCGAACCTCTTCAGCAAAATCAGGAAAATTTTCATTCAAGTGTTTCCATGCAGGTGAGTCCGCAGGATGACACATAACTCCATCATCTACTTACGAAGCATGCCAATGCATGTCTGCTGCTGTAGCTTTAGATGCATACAATCTCTGTAGTCGAGGAGTAAGAGGAAAATAGTACATCTTCTTTGGTGCTACGAGTGTTTTTCCACTGATCCTCGATTATTTTCTTTGTAACGAGGAGTACTACAGAATTTACATTGAACGAATTCACAATCCTCGCGCCAATAAATCATGCAATTATTAGGGCAACAATCAATCTTGTCTACGGGAAGCCCCATGCCACGTAATAACTTCTTCGTACTGTAGAAGTTACTAGGAACCAAATTATTTTCTGGCACAATTTCCTTGATCAATTCAGTCCATTGATCAAAATTTCTCTCAGGCATGTTACCCTCAGTCTTCAAGGACAATAGACGAGCCACAAGCGACAACTGTGAATGAGACTTGCAACTTGGCCACAACTCCTTATCCGCAGCATCCAACATATCATATAGTTGTTATACTTCCGGATTAGGCAACTCTTCAAAGTCTTCAAAATTTCTCTGAGACATCACAACGTCCGTCACCATAGTATGGTAGCTACTTTATTCGTACTGAACATCTTCTAAATTATGATAATTTTTCGTTGGTATTTCAGATTCCCCATGAAACCTCCAAAGCTCGTAACCTCGCACGAATCCATTTTTTGCAATGTGATATTGAACTCGTTCTTTTACATGATAATACATATTATCACATCTTCTGCACGGACACTTAACTTTGTCCCCATCCAATAACATTATTTGAGTCATTGCAAAATCCATGAATTCATTCAGTCCGCTAAGAAATTCGAGATCGAAGGTTCCATCTGGTTGAAACCGCCTATATATCCAAACACGATTTGTACTCATTTCTTGAAGATCTATGTAAGTTCTATATTATGTCCTCTGTTTCCTGACCTAATTAAAGATCTATGTAAGTTAATTCGCATTTGCACCATCTAATCTCGTCCCATTTGTTGCTATAAAAGCCGAGAAAAAGTTAAATTTCTCTTCATTATCATATAACGGCAAAATATCAAATATATTAAATGAACTTACTTAGCATAAAAATGACATGTAAATGAACTAATGAACTTATGTAAATGAACTAATGAACTAATGAACTTACGTAGCATAAATGAACTAAATGAACTAATGATGTGGATGACCTAATGAACAAAGAATTTGTTTATGTTCATATATTAGGCAACTAATTGACACCTAATTAAAGAGATATCAATTTGAGAGTTAAATAAGTTAGGCGTAGAATATTCTTGAAATTCTTCCATAAAATAAGTGAGTTGGGCCAATTTGGTGAAAGTTTGCAAAAACTCGTGAATTATAATTTGTCGTTAGTAAATTATTCGTTTTTGCGTCAGTTGGGAAGCATGATACCAAACCCAACGAACCCAACACAAACCAATTTTTACAATAGCCGTTAACATGGGTAATTTTTCAAAATAATTTAGGCATTATTTTAATTATGTTGATTTACATAGTTGGTCCTTATATATATTTAAATAGTTTAATATGTATTGACATATTTTTACAATATATATATATATATATTATGTATCCATTATTCCTTTCATATTATATATTATTATTTACATAGTTGGTACTTATATATAGCTAATCATTTTGGCCGGAGTGTTTTGAACTTCAGTTGGCTTTTACTTTGGCAGATTTATGAAAAAGAGTGTGTTTGTACAATAACTTAGAAGAACATTCTAATGATTCAAAGCAATGGCATATAAATTTTGGTTTAACTTGGGTTGAAGATATATGTTAGTGGAAAGTAATTTGATTCACCCATTGTTCCTACTTCCTAGAATTACAAATATGTATTTTTTTAAAATGTGATTTATATGTTTTATGTAGTCCATTGACTATTATACAATAATGTGATTTTTACTTTAGAACAAAAAGTTAATTTATCCATAACGATAAAGTATATACTTTTTCTACCCCAAAACTTAAATTTGCTACTCTTTTTATCCAAATATATAAAACCAACCCTAATGTCTTAATCAGTCAGTAATTCGGGACAAGTTCTTACAAGTCTTATATGTTTTTCTCAGTTTTCAATGTTTTTCTACTATTCAGTGTTCACTTTTTGACATTTTTGAATTTTTCGTATATAAAATTACTAGGGCCGGCAAATCCTCTCTCTCACACAGTCTCTTGCAACATAACTCCCCTCTCTTATTTTAAACATTAGCGTCAGTTACCCCTCTCTCTCATATACACTTTCTTAATGACGGTTTACAATGAGTTATGTACTAGTTATTTTTAAGTTTAAATTGGTCAAGATTCCCACAACACTAACGCAACCTGTTTTCTCTTTGAATTCTGAAATATTTCTTACATATTTGATGCAAAATTCTTCTAAAAATCTACACAAATTCAAGATATTTGTCTAAATGTTGATTTTGATAGCAAAATTTTATATGTATGTAAATTGAATAGGTATGTTATGGTTGCAGGTGTATTGAAGTAACGACTACTGATACTAAATAAATTCAAAAAAATTGCATTTTTCTCAGTACCCCCACGACTATTTATCCATATTCAATATCTGACTACGACTATCATTCTCACCTCAAATTTACAAATCGACCTATATGGTGTTAATATTTGTTTGTGATAGGTTGGAATTCGAAAAGTGGAGTTCTAAAAGCAAATAGAACTATTCAAATTATATATAACTTTAATTAATGATAGTTTATGGTCAACTTTAATTTATTTTTTAAATGAACTCAACTTTACAGTTTGAAGACCCGAAGATAACAATCAATAACATATTGACCACGATGAATTTATCATCCCAACAAGTTAAAAATCAAAACATTTTAAACATATGCGTCGAAATATAATCACATATTACTCAATCTCATCACATATTGCTCAATCTCATCACATCACTTATTGCTCAATCTCATCACATCATATACGATAAATTCACGATAAATTCAAGCTCATATACGTATACATATACATCACATAAATTCACGATAAATACATCTACATTCATACATACACATCTACATTCATACATACACTGCCAATGCATATACATACATATACATACATATACATATACATATACATATACATATACATATACATATACATATACATATAGACATACCTAAACAGGGAGGGGGCTGACGGCGATGCGAGACGGGGTTGACGACGAGGCGAGCGGAGGACGGGCCGACAACGACGGGGGGCTAAAGCAGACGGCGGCGGCAGGGCTGCGGGGATGGGGTGGGGCGACGCGACACGGGTCAATGGTGGGATGACGACGGCGTGGTGTACACGGCGGGGTGCAGTGCGAGGCGGAGCTGGCCGACGACGGCGGCGAAGCTCTGACGGCATGGTGAGGCAGTGGCGACGTGAGGCTGGGCTGGGTAGGGGTGGCGCAACGCGGCGAAGAGCGGCGGCGATGGCGATGGAGAGGTGAAGTCGGCGGCGAGGAGGCGGCAGGCGAAGCTTAAAATTCAATTAGGGTTCGGGCGAGGGAGGGAAAATCGCGTGAATGAAAAAACTGGGGTGGAATCCCGTGTTTGTGTTAAAACTCAACGACGGATCAACGACGGACAGTAGGTCGTCGTAATTCCATCGTTAATCAACGACGGCATTATTTTCGTCGTTGATCAACGACGGAATTACGACGACCTACTGTCCGTCCTTGATCCGTCGTTCATTTTCTCCGTCGTCATTCCGTCGTTGATTAACGACGGACTTCGTTCCATCGTTAATCAACGACAGAATGAAGACGACCTATCTTACATATATTTTAAAGTATAATACCGTTTCTGATCCGTCGTCGGTCCATCGTTGTTAGCCGATGGATAGTTTTCCATCGTGTTTCCGTCGTTGTCCGCGCGTTTTTCTTGTAGTGATTTTTCACCCGAGTTGGAATCCCTTGAGGGAAGAAAATCTATTTTTTGGATATTTTTTGATTCAGTAACTTTTTCGATAGATTCATTAAATTTCACAGTAAAGTCTTCATTTTTTTATTCTCACGTTCTCACATTAAAAATGGTTCTACTCCTCTATATATGAGTATAGTTTTTATACATTATAATAATATTTTATCCACAATTAACAAAATAAATTTTTTTTTATAGGAATAAGACCATATAATAAAAACCATACATTATATTATTACTGGATTGCTCAAGCACCATATACGATACACAAAAGCTAATATAAATCTGTTTGCACGATGCGAACGCTATAAACCACCGCTAGCTAATTAATTTTATTGTATCATGTGCATACACAATACGGATAGATATACAAAATACCAGTGTTACACCATAAATCTAATACAAGTGAAGCACTAATACAATTCTAATCCAAATCAAGGCGACAAAACTAAATAATCAAGCCTGGCTAGCAAACTCTATTGATTATTAGTGATTGTTTAAGCATAAACAAAGAAAAAAAGAGAAAAAAAGAAAAAAGAAAAGAAAAGAGAATGTTCACATGGGGTGCACCTCGACCCCCAAAACGCATCTCCACCGTGGGTTCCCAGAAAAGTCTTCCATCTAGGTGGCTGTGCTTGTCTCCTTTTCCCTCGACATCTCTTTCTCCTATATTCATGCACGCACAACCACCTTAACCTTAACTTCTCCTATATATTTCCTTTTCTCATCTCTTACAACACACTTGACTTAATCATCACACCTATATCTATGCACATTCATTAATCCCTTCAATCTCTAATCATCATCTTCAATTGTTATTAATTTGAGATAATCATGGCCACTGACCTAAATTTGAAGGCGACTGAGCTAAGATTGGGCCTGCCCGGCTCCGACCAGTCTGATGACGTGGCCAAGAGTAACAAGAGAGCCTCGCCGGAGACGGTGGAAGACAGCGCCTCGAATGGGGTCCCCGCCGCCAAGTCCGCCGTCGACCATGAAACTGCACCCGCGCCAAAGTAAGTTGATTTGCCCATATTTGTTCAATAATTTTTTTGTGATGTATGTATTTATATTTATATGGTGTGCAGAGCGCAGATAGTGGGGTGGCCGCCGGTGAAGTCGTACCGGAAGACCACGGCGGCGGCGGCGAAGAAAGCGGAGGCGGAGTGCGCGATGTATGTGAAAGTGAGCATGGATGGAGCGCCTTATCTCAGAAAGACTGATCTGAAGCTTTACAGTGGATATCCCCACCTGCTTTCTGCTTTGGAAGACATGTTCAAGCTCTCTATAGGTACTGTATATTCCATTCATTTCTTTCTTCAAATCATTAATTGCTTTAAATTAAACAAACATTTGCCCATTTTTAGTTTTGCACTCCAACTTTTATTTTTTTTCTCCAAATACACATCTGATGCTATTTTTTCCTTATTTAACCATTTTGCCGAATCAAAAGTGCTGTGGCATCGACATAACTATTTTCAAATACACGTATATAGTCCAAAATCATATAGTATAGGAATAAAGTAAGTATGCACATCTATTGATTGTTTGCATTATATTTTTGCTCAGGTGAATATTCAGAGAGAGAAGGCTACAAAGGGTCAGAATACGCGCCCGCGTACGAGGATAAAGATGGCGATTTGATGCTCGTTGGTGATGTTCCATGGGAGTAAGTCCTCTCTCTCTCTCTCTATGTATAAATATTTATGAATTTGACATGCATGCTAATTATGATGTGTTTGGCAGAATGTTCATGTCGTCTTGCAAGAGACTGAGAATCATGAGAGGAGCAGATGCGGGAGGATTGGGTAGTGCTCAGTAGTTGATATACATACATACATATATATATATATGTGTGTGTGTGTGTGTGTGTGTGAAGAAATTAAAGAGGAAGATGATGATGATGATCTGAGAGGAAGATATGATCATCGATCGATTTGTTGCAGCTTGGGTTGTCGAAGAATTAATTAATCTAGATTTTGAGATTGATTGATTTGCAAGAATATTCAAACAGTTTTCTCCAATATATACCTTGTTTGAGAGGTCGAACTCGAATATATATAAATATATATATATATATATATATAGTAATTAATTAAATTACGGTTTTCATTTACAGTGTGAAAACCTCGGCGGTTTTATGATCATGTAATGTTTTTGTGTTTTGAATTTGCTTGTAATAAATCGGTGAAGCCAAAAGATAAAACATATATACTTAGGCGTAGTGGAATACAGAGATATACATATTATATGTTTTCGTTGTTTCAAGTTTGGTTTGTGTTTTTTGATCATATTGTATTCATTGTTTCAAGTTTGGTTTGTGTTTTTTGATCATATTGTAATGCAATATGGTTGATTTTGTTGAACAATTCTAGTTTTTCTTGAATAGTATTTTGGCTCTGTTTTACATGTATTGTCCCACAATATCTAGACATTGAGGCAAAATTAAAGATTGCTAATTTATTATTATTATTATTATTATTATTATTATTAGCATCTGCACATAGGAATGTCAATGGTTTGGTTTTACTCGTACCAGAATTAACAAATATGTATCGGTTCTAGTTCTGGACCTGACCCATTAGATATCGGATCCGGACCGGACCCAGATCATCAACTATGAGTCTGAAACGGTTCGGATCTGGGCGGATCTAGAACCAAAACCGGATCAGGATCGAAAGTGGAATCGAAACCATTGCTTTAGAATTTAATGGGCTATGAGTGATTTCAGATCGATATAGGTAAAACCGACTAATTTGACAAGCCTACTTAAGTTTAGGTTTGTCAATTGACAGGTTTTACTCGAACTAAAATCAATAAATAAGTATCGGTTCTGGTTCTGGAATCGGAACCGACTGGACCATCAAACTATGAGTCTAAAATGTCGGGTCTAAAGTGGATCTGGAATCGAAACCAGGACCGGAACCGTTGTTTTAAAATTTAATGGACTATGAGCGGTTTCGAATCAATCCGGGTAAAACCCACCAATTGACATCCATATCTGCACCATAACCATTGTTTAGTTTACCTTCTTATTAATTAGAATCATCTCCCACAGCAATATAAATTAGTTGATGAGATAATTTATAGGGGCAGTTGATGTCTTCCTTCATTACAAAAATCTTCAAAATCCAATGTGCTTTACCTAACAGTATATCATGATTCGAGGATCTTAAGCATAGATTTGTTAATCATTGTTCCAGCTCATTCACACTATTATTTAAGTAAATTTCCTTAAACAATTTGTCAACTATGGTAATTAATAAAATTGAATAACATTTACCTAAAACACATTCACTAAGAAATAGCAGCCTAAGTCCCTTTGGGCACACAATTCAAGCGATGAACTTCTGTGTAAAAAGATCAATGCTTAGAGTTCAATTTTCACAGTCCTCCTTCTACAAATTTAAAAGTAATAAAAATATTAATATTTGTAGCCTTTAATTTGTCCTCATCACCCAAAAATAAAAACTTTAGATAAATCGTGCATAGATTAGATAAGTCATGTTCAAATAGCTTTACAGTGCTACAGTTCACAATTATGCAATAAGCTATACCTAATTGAGAAAATTAATATCAGATATGATTTGGGAAATTTTTAACACTATCTAAATATTTTTCATGTACTACATTTTAAATGTTGGAATATTTTTTAGAATAAATTTAAATTTGGAACAATATTAAATATCTTCGCCACCTAATTACATATGCATATTACAGAGATTTTTTTTTATAAATTTATATCCATGGGATATGCAGTAATTCAGATATTAGATTAAAATAAAGAATAAGATCTTTGATAGGTTAATAATGGGCTCGAACCTAGCCCTGTTTAGGTTTAGCATAGTAAAATACAATTTGATTTTTTTAATGGGAAAAAAAAGCATTTCAATAATGCAAGGTCATAATCTCACAGCAATGATAAAGAACAAGATCAAGAACAAAAGATGCCATGTCCATTAACTTTCATGTGATGAGAATGTCATTTAATGTACTATATATTGTTTATGGGGAGAAAGAATCCATAGTAGTTCCAAATGAAAAACAATCATATAGGTTATTGGCAAGCATGATAAATAGTGTCACTATAATCTTTTGCCATAAGAATCCTTTTGAGCAAAGGAGAAAATATTTTGTGCTTTGTAGACTTTTGAATATTAAAATCATGGTGCAGATAGTGTAAGATTTGGAGTACATATTTGGAGTCCTATGCTAAAAAAATCATGACAAGATGTATTACATATAAATAATCAATTTTATTATCTTTGAGATATGTGTTGTAACTTTGTTAATTAGAGGTTCATCGAACTTGAGAGCATTACACATGTTAGGAGTATACAATGTAGTATACACGTTTCAATACATGTTTCAACTTTGGAAAACAAGCCGACACAAAGCTACAGAATAACTAGATTATGATTCTAAAACTTCTTGTCTTACAGTAGATCTTATATATATTGGAAATAATGCAAGTAGGAATAATTCACTATTTGGTGTTTCTGTTTTAATTAGTGTTTTTTCTCCTTGACTGGAATTAGCATACTTGTCATTTATGAATAGAAATAGTTATTGTTATTAATGGTTCTGTGGAGGGTTCTAGTCATGTATGGGGTTGGGAGAAAATATACAGTTAAGACAAAATAAAACTTTTCTTTAAATAAGATTTGACCTTCTATTAGTGTCAGGAGATATTAGCTAACTAATGTCAGTTAGTACAGAGAGTTGTATTAATGATCAGTTCAGATAAGGAGAGTTTTGTGCTAAGTACAGTCAGTTACCAATCCTACGGATAACTTGTCAGTTGGACTAATGACTAACTTAGGTGTAGAATATGGTGGGTTTTTGTTTTACTTACTGAAACTAATATTGAAAAAAAAACTTAATCAAATATTCGCTTAGTTAGTATTAGTTTTTCTCTACAGTAACAAAGAGTTACTAATGGAGTTTTTCCAAGCTATGTGTGATGAGTGTGATGATAGTAATGACAGTTCAATAACATATAATTTAAAGTACTGAATTAAAAGGAGCACACTTAGGCCACTTTTGGTAGGTTAGTTAGGTTTCGTCTAGTTAAAATGTACTGTTCAAATGAGTTTTGTAACCCACCACTTTTGTGGGTTACAAATCCTAAAGAAATAGTGCAAAACAGAGCTACCAAACAGCAAAATCCACCAAGCCCGCATTAAAACACGGGCCGTAAGGATACGAAACAGAGCTATCAAACAGACGCAGGATATTAATATGGGCTACCAAACAGACGCATAACTTTGTTATCCTGACGAAACAAGGCTACCAAACGAGGCCTTAGAGTTTTACGTGGTTCTAAGAGATCAACTCCTACATCCATAGACTGATAAATCAGTCAATCCACTACTTGGGATTGTCTTGCTTATGAGTGCAAGAATACCTAGGTACAAAAGTTTACCTTATTTGTACCCCGACTTACTTGTCGTATCTTCCTTCGCTTACTGTTGCAAGGAAACCTACTGCTTTCGGCAACTAACACTTCGTTGCGTACTTGCCGACTTCTTCTAACTCCTAGTTACAGTGGTTTGAAAGAGGCTTCGGTTTTTTCAACTAATGATTAAGATGTTACAGGCAACAACTTAATAAAATCTAAGCATAAGAATTTTATAATAGAAAGCCTAGAGATCGGTGAAGTCCTTTCAAAAAATGAAAATGAAAGGCATCGAACTATGCCAGTCAATTATCTATAATGATGATTCATGTAAAAAAGGTTATGAGTTTGAACTCGACAAAAGATGTAATTTAGAAAATAAACTTAGAGGTCTTAAGTTTAACAAATGAAAGACAACATAGAATCTACTTCATAGTGGAAGCAAAATGTGGAATGGAACTCTAACCTTGGCTCTGCCCCGTTAGCACCCGGATCAACCTGAAAATATTTGAAAAGATTTTAAGCGGAAAACTAATGTACTTAGTGCATTGCATTTTATTAATAGTTTGCAAAATTTTTGAAATATATTATCCATGATCAAACAGTATGACTTAGAAGGTTTTAAAACCAAAAGTCTCTTCTAAGCATACCAAAATATTTTTATTTTCTATTGTTACTCTTAATGATTTCGAACCTCTAACCATCGTCAGATCCATTTTCTCCCATTATTTGACCCCGGAACGAATCTAGACAGGTCGACCTTAGAACATCATCCAATCAAGTCACATATTTGAAACTATGAAACTGTGCTTCAGAACATATCCATCCAAGCATCCTTATAACTCGTCTTGCTTTAGTGAGCAGACGATGGTGATCAACCCACCGCACTACTAACAAGGTGTACACAATTCTCTCACGATGTTTTAGGCAGTTCTAGAATCTTAATCGATCTTCAAAAAGCATTAAACATGTAAAAACATGTATAGAAAATATTTTCATGGATAATAAGCAGTTCATTAAGCATTTTAAAATTTAAATAAGTCAATATACATTAAAATAAAGCACAATTTGATAGGTCAAAGCTTGAAGAATTAAAATTGGTAACTTGTCTCAGGGAAGCAACGCTAATCTCCTTGGTCAACAAGGCCTGCAAGACAAACTAATCTTAATAGGTCTCGTGATACTATTCTTAAGACTAAGAGGGTGTTTGATTAAGCATAAGCTCTTCAAAACAACTTATAAGGTATTTAATGACGAAGATCTCACGATGATGGTGACCGATCGATCACATATCAAAGGTATCGTCGAAGATGTGTTGGTAAGAATTGGGATTTTGTTTTCCTGCGACTTTGTTATTCTAGATATTCGAATTCAAACAACAACCTCTAATCCTTGGTGAACCGTTTCTATGGCGGTCGTGCGTTGATTGATGTGCGGGAAGGAAACCTCACGTTTCGTGTTAACGATGAGAGCTAAAATTTCCATATCTGACGCCATCAAGCAACCCGACATTGAAAGCCGGAAGATTGTTGCTCAATCATAAGCGCTCGCCGCTCACGAGGGTTCTCGACCTATTGAGGAAGCGAGAGAAGAAAAGTGGACTCGGCATGGAACTCCGAGTGTTTCATTCAAGTTTGGGGGCCACTTCCATAGTCCGTGGTGGTCATCCGTGAATCACGAAGTTTAGAAGGTTCCACAAGTCGGAAAGATGTCAAGTGCTACTAAAATGCCGTTAGCGAGGTTAGTGATGGTCAGCTAAAGGCGTTAAAGTAAGCACTTGTTGGGAGGTAACCCAGCGTTTTCTTTGTTTTGTTTTCGTGTTTTGTTTTTGTTTTCGTTTGTGTTGCTTTTGTCGTGTCTCTGTTTTTCTTGTCGTTTTAGGTATACATCGATCAACGAGTTAAGTGAAGTGTGTTAATCCATGTGGCCAATGATAGAAATTTTTGTGGAATTTAATGATAGTGCACATGATTTGTTAGAAAATGACGCATGAATGACGTGAGATGGCTTAGACTTGTTGTTTTCACCATTTTGCTTAAACCGTGAGACTTGAACTTCTTGTATAAACATCTTGATCTGTTTCTTTTAATTGTGTGATATCGTGCATGTGATTATCTTCTAGAACTTGCCGTGTTTACGTGTCGAGGCTATGATATGTGTTTAATTTGGAAAGGATAAAGGCCGTCTTTGTTAACCACATTTTCACCCAAACACTAACCCGATGATATATACCATTTGTCGCCTTCTTTGAGCCTTTATTAGACTTTTCCTTTCGATTAACCGGATGATAGGAGGTGAGGATGGATATGGGAATCAAAAGGGGTTGAAATTTTGATGTAGTTATGATGAGAAAAGTTTCTTTTAGAAAAATGCATCTGTGGTGAAGAATAGTACCTTGTTCGTGAAAGTTAAACCCTATAAGCTCTAGAAAAGAAAAGAAAAGAAAAATGTTAAGTTCACTATGAGTGTTGAGCATAAAGGGTCTTTAAACAAAGTATAGGTACCTTATGAGGCATAGAACGTCAATTTAGCACGTTGGGAAAGAAAGAGAAAAATGGACAAAGTCCATATGTGTCGAAATATATAAATGGTGGTGCTTGGAGTTTGCTTGAGTCACTTAGCCATATATTATCCTACCTTAACCAATGTGCCTACATTACAACCTATGAAAAGTCCTCTTTGATCCTCGTTTGAACACATTTGTGTGGTGGAGATGTTAGAAAGCAGCAAGCCTATGGTAAGATGTTGCATTGCATTGATCTTTGAGTGTATACCGTCCTTAATTTCTTTATGAGCTTGAGTGTATCCTATATATATTTTACACATGCCTTTGTGAGGTTGAAATAAATGAGTTTTGCCGTAAATTGTTGTTTGTGTTGAGTGGACTAACGTCGTCATGTGCACTAATGTTTTGGCGTTGATATGTTTGGAGGCCTAGAATGGTTATCCTCTTTGCTACGCTCGTTGATCTTTCGTTTGTCTTTACATTACATTCTTGTTTGAGGACAAACAATGCTTTAAGTTTGGGGGTTTGATAAGCGCATTTTACGTTTATAGTTGATATTTGAAGATGTGTTTAGCTTTCGTTTAATGTGCGTTTATGTATCGATTCTTAATGTTTTATCTACTTAGAAGATATTGCTCTTGGGTGTTATTTTGGTGTTTTGTAGGGTTATGTATTGAAAATCGAAGCAAGGA
Source organism: Salvia rosmarinus (assembly GCA_036937905.1). Classification (NCBI taxonomy): domain Eukaryota; kingdom Viridiplantae; phylum Streptophyta; class Magnoliopsida; order Lamiales; family Lamiaceae; genus Salvia; species Salvia rosmarinus. The sequence continues at coordinate 57,268,596 of CM072822.1, read as the reverse complement.
GCGAAGCACGAGCAAAGCGAGCAAAAGCGACCTATTTCTAGCGACCAGCCTAGCGGTCGCTAGCTGGCCGCTAAGCAAGCCGTGACACCCAGAAGGACCGGCGCAACCTCGTGCCAGCGGCGAGGCTGGCGTCGAGAACTCGGCTGGACGATTTCATGACCGATTCATAATGGCTAGCGACCGCTAGCGGTCATGAGTTCAAAGCGGCGCAAGAAGCGGCGGCGAAATCGGCAGCGAGATTACCTAGCGATCGCCCTAGCGATCGCGAGGACCGATCGCGGCGGCGACGGAGGCAAAAGTGGGGTTTCACCCTTTTCTATAAATAAGGCAAGCCATCCGCGCCTCAAAGAACCAGCAGGCCCCAGACCTAGTTTTACTTGATTTTCCTCGGTTTTCAATTCTTTGTCTTTAGTCTTCGTTTAGTTTAATTCTAGTATTGTTTTACGTTATTCTAGTTTAGTTTATCGTTTCGTTTTCGATCGGAACGTTTTGTCCGATCGTTTTCCTTTGTTTTCCGTTCGTTTGCTTGGATTGGATTCAAGACCAACCATTGTTCATCAAGCGCTTCCCTACGGGTTTTATATATTTAATTTACATTTTTATGGTTAAATCGTATTTCATTCCGTTTATGATGTCGCTAGTTTTCTATTCTAATCTAGGGTTTGCATGATCCGATCCTATATGTTGTGATTCTGCTATTGTTATTTACCTTCGGGCATTGATTCATGATTCTTGGTGCTTATTTATATGTGTTGATTTCTAATCAATCTTGATGCATATCTAGTTGTCGGTTAATAGCGTAGCGTATTAATTGTCAATCGATCTTGAATGCATGATACGAATAAGCCTTGAGTCGTAACTGAGATAGGACATTCGTAGGAAGCATAGTCTTAGTGATCCATTGGGAGTTGCTTATTTTCCTCTAGAGACGTAACTGTAATAGGGAAAATTAGTAATCAACTGCCGCAATTGTCGTAACTGAAGTTGTTGGTTATATATGTGATCTTACATCTTATGCGGATTAAAACGGTTAGTAATAAGCAGGATAAACATCGTTGTGGATAGGATTGGTGCATCCCTAGGGTTAGTCTTTCTTTATAGTCTTCTATCGTGTTTTTATTGCGTTATTTATATTTCTGTTTGGTTACCTTTTGCTTTGGATTAAATTCCGAAGCCCTAAAACTTCTCACCCTTTATCTGTGCTTGAATAATGATGAATAGTCGTTGAGCTAGCTTCTATGTTTTCGTGATACAATCTCTGTGGATACGATACTTCGCTTACCCTATCATTACACTTTTTACGTGTGAAAAAGGAGCGATCAAATTTTGCAGCTCGTTTAATATAGTTGATATTTGATGTCTGGCTAGTTTTCTATTCTAATCCTAGGGTTTGCATGATCCGATCCTATATGTTGTGATTCTGCTATTGTTATTTACCTTCGGGCATTGATTCATGATTCTTGGTGCTTATTTATATGTGTTGATTTCTAATCAATCTTGATGCATATCTAGTTGTCGGTTAATAGCGTAGCGTATTAATTGTCGATCGATCTTGAATGCATGATACGAATAAGCGCGAGTAAATGGCGAGATAGGACATTCGTAGGAAGCATAGTCTTAGTGATCCATTGGGAGTTGCTTATTTTCCTCTAGAGGCGAAGCGTAATAGGGAAAATTAGTAATCAGCTGCCGCAATTATAAATGAAGTTGTTGGTTATATATGTGATCTTACATCTTGTCGGATTAAAGCGGTTAGTAATAAGCGGGATAAACATCGTTGTGGATAGGATTGGTGCATCCCTAGGGTTAGTCTTTCTTTATAGTCTTCTATCGTGTTTTTATTGCGTTATTTATATTTACGTTTGGTTACCTTTTGCTTTGGATTAAATTCGAAGCCTAAAACTTCTCACCCTTTATCGTGGCGAATAATGATGAATAGTCGTTGAGCTAGCTTCTATGTTTTAGTGATACAATCTCGTGGATCGATGCTTAACACCTATCATTACACTTTTACGTGTGAAAAGGGCGATCAAATTTTGGCGCCGTTCGGGATTATTAAGATCACATAGGAATAATTTGTGATTTGGATTTATTAATTCAAGTTATATATATATATATTATTTTATTTATTTTTGTCGATGCTAAATTCTCTCGTTTCTCGTGGTTTATGCGTACAAGATCTCGGGGACCTCTGAAATATTTTTAGATCTCGAGATCGAAAGTTCTCAAAGGAGAAGAGGACGAGAGAGAGGCGAGTGCAATGGCGACAAATCCATGAGCAGGGCATTCCTCCGAGCAAGTAGACGCATGCTAGGCGACTTTGCTAATCTTGACGTCGGATGGCGAACATGGGAATCGTTGTCCTGCTCGGAGGATAAACCTCTGAACCACATGTATCGACATCCACGAGCAGTTCAAGGAGGCGGTTGGGGCCCTTGCGTGATGCAAACAATTTTGAGCTCAAACCGCCGTACGATCGGTATGGTCGAGGAGAGCGGTTTGGGGAGGAGTCACGGAAGACCGAATCGCATCTCGAGGCGTTTCTCGACATTTGTGACACCATCAAGCAGAATGGGGTGCCACAAGACACAATCCGGATCGCATGTTCGGTTTCTCATTCTTGTGACCGGCGAAAGATTGGTTCAAGAGTTTGGACCGGTGGTATCGACACTTGAAACTTTGCGAAGTTTCTTTCGAAATACTCCGCCGTGAGCGTGAAGATCATCGCGAAATCTCTCATTTTGCCAAAACCACGGCGAATCATTATTCGAGGCATGGGAGAGATTCAGAGGTCTATTGAGGCGATGTCCACAACATGGGTTCTCGAGGAGCAACAAATCACACAGTTCTCGATTGGTGACATGGCGGGCGAGGGCATGGTAGATCGTCGGCGGGGGTTGCTTATTAAGCCGACCGATCGGCCAAGCAAGCCGTATTGTAGAAGAAATGGTACGCCAACGACTATCGATGGCCCAGCGGAGAACGCCATCGTTCAAAGCATTTCTTGTTGAGTGATTGAAATATGACGACCTAATGAAGAAGTTCACTCTTTTGAAAAGTCGATTGAGGCGAGAGCGTTAGCCACATCAATCGGAGGAGTCACTCGAATTTCCGGCAACCCTCGGTGAGCTTCAATAGTGAATTCGATTCAAGAGCCGAGGAAGCCAAGTCTCGAAGACATGATGCGGCGGTTGGTTGTAAGCAACCAACAATTAGCCTGAATCGAGTCGTTCATCGGCAACACCGGCGAAGATAAATCACTTGGGTCGACTATGACGCTATGGAAACACATAAAGATGTTGGAAGCTCAAATCGGTCAAATTGCCGTACAAGTGAATGCACTACAAAAGGCGGGCCAATTTCCGAAGTGTCTGGAGGTGAACCCGAAGAGTCGATGCTTCGCCATTCGGACGAGGTGGGCGAGCCTGCCGAGCCCTACCGAGAAAGAAGAGCAAGAGAACATTCGGCGAAACTTCGCGACCGAGTTCGCGACCGCGGATCGATCGCGAGCAATCAAAATTTTGTCCACGAGACATTCGCGGCGACCAGCGCCAGCGCGCACCGACCCATGAGCCATCACGCGTGCGGCGCGCGGTTGCTCGCGGCGACCTAACGCCCATAAGCTCGCCGCGAACAAGGAGATCGCGCGCGGCATATTCCTCGCGACCATCCGGCGGTCGCGAGGTCGACCGCGAGCACGCCCGAGGCTAATCCTCATACGTACATTCCTCGGTCCCGTTTAAGTCGACTTGTCAGTCGAAATATGACGAATTTGCTCGTTTCAAAGAGGTATTTGAAAGTTGAGATAATTTGCCTCTCTTTGAGCGTTGCGAAACATGCCGGGCTACATGAAGTTCTTAAAAACGCACTTGCAAGTAAGAAGAAGCTTGGGAAATTTGAGAAAATTTCTCTATCCGAAAGAGTGCGATGCCGTCTTGCAAAAAAGCTCCTCGAAGCGAAGGATCCGGCGGTTTCACGTTAGAGTGCGAGATCGCGGCAGATTTTCCCAAATGTTTTGTGCGATTTGAGGCGAGCATCAATCGATGCCATTGAGCGTTTTCAACCGGCTACACCTTGGAAAGATGAAGCGACGAAGATCTCTCGATGATGGTGACCGATCGGTCACATATCAAAGGTATCGTCGAAGATGTGTTGGTAAGAATTCGGGATTTTGTTTTCTGCGACTTTGTTATTCTAGATATTCCGAATTCAAACAACAACCTCTAATCCTTGGTAGACCGTTTCTAGCAGCGGTGATGCGTTGATTGATGTGAGGAAGGAAACCTCACGTTTCGTGTTAGCGATGAGGAGCTAAAATTTCCATATCGACGCCATCAAGCAACCCGACATTGAAAGCCGGAAGATTGTTGCTCAATCATAGCACTCTTGCCGCTCACGAGGGTTCTCGACCTATTGAGGCGTGAGAAGAAAAGTGGACTCGGCATGGAACTCCAGTGTTTCATTCAAGTTTGGGGGCCACTTCCATAGTCCGTGGTGGTCATCCGTGAATGCGAAGTTTAGAAGGTTCCACAAGTCGGGAAAGATGTCAAGTGCTACTAAAATGCAGTTAGCGAGGTTAGTGATGGTCAGCTAAAGGCGTTAAAGTAAGCACTTGTTGGGAGGTAACCAGCGTTTTCTTTGTTTTGTTTTCGTGTTTTGTTTTGTTTCGTTTGTGTTGCTTTTGTCGTGTCTCTGTTTTCTTGTCGTTTTAGGTATGCATCGATCAACGAGTTAAGTGAAGTGTGTTAATCCATGTGGCGATGACGATAGAAATTTTTGTGGAATTTAATGATAGTGCACATGATTTGTTGAAAATGACGCATGAATGACGTGAGATGGCTTAGACTTGTTGTTTTCACCATTTTGCTTAAACCGTGAGACTTGAACTTCCTTTGTATAAACATCTTGTCTGATTTCTTTTAATTGTGTGATATCGTGCATGTGATTATCTTCTAGAACTTGCCGTGTTTACGTGTCGAGGCTATGATATGTGTTTGAATTTGGAAAGGATAAAGGCCATCTTTGTTAACCACATTTTCACCCAAACACTAACCGATGATATATACCATTTGTCGCCTTCTTTGAGCCTTTATTAGACTTTTCCTTTCGATTAACGGATGATAGGAGGTGAGGATGGATATGGGAATCAAAGGGTTGAAATTTTGATGTAGTTATGATGAGAAAAGTTTCTTTTAGAAAAATGCATCGTGGTGAAGAATAGTACCTTGTTAGTGAAAGTTAAACCCTATAAGCTCTAGAAAAGAAAAGAAAAGAAAATGTTAAGTTCACTATGAGTGTTGAGCATAAAGGGTCTTTAAACAAAGTATAGGTACCTTATGAGGCATAGAGCGTCAATTTACGTTGGGAAAGAAAGAAAAATGGACAAAGTCCATATGTGTGAAATATATAAATGGTGGTGCTTGGGTTTGCTTGAGTCACTTAGCCATATATTATCCTACCTTAACCAATGTGCCTACATTACAACCTATGAAAAGTCCTCTTTGATCCTCGTTTGAACACATTTTGTGGTGGAGATGTTAGAAAGCAGCGAGCCTATGGTAAGATGTTGCATTGCATTGATCTTTGAGTGTATACCGTCCTTAATTTCTTTATGAGCTTGAGTGTATCCTATATATATTTTACACATGCCTTTGTGAGGGTTGAAATAAATGAGTTTTTGCCGTAAATTGTTGTTTGTGTTGAGTGGACTAACGTCGTCATGTGCACTAATGTTTTGGCGTTGATATGTTTGGAGGCCTAGAATGGTTATCCTCTTTGCTACGCTCGTTGATCTTCGTTTGTCTTTCATTACATTCTTGTTTGAGGACAAACAATGCTTTAAGTTGGGGGTTTGATAAGCGCGCATTTTACGTTTATAGTTGATATTTGAAGATGTGTTTAGCTCGTTTAATGTGCGTTTATGTATCGATTCTTAATGTTTTATCTACTTCTAGAAGATATTGCTCTTGGGTGTTATTTTGGTGTTTTGTAGGGTTATGTATTGAAAATCGAAGCAAGGAGCGAAGCACGAGCAAAGCGAGCAAGCGACCTATTTCTAGCGACCGCCTAGCGGTCGCTAGGCTGGCCGCTAAGCAAGCAGTGACACCGAAGGACGCGGCGCAACCTCGTGCCAGCGGCGAGGCTGGCGTCGAGAACTCATTTGGGCGATTTCTCGCGACCGATTCATAATAGCTAGCGACCGCTAGCCGGTCATGAGTTAAGCGGCCAAGAAGCGGCGGCGAAATCAGCGAGATTACTAGCGATCGCCCTAGCGATCGCGAGGACGATCATGCGGGCGACAGAGGCAAAAGTGGGGTTTCCACCCTTTTCTATAAATAAGGCGAGCCATCCGCGCCTCAAAGAACCCAACAGGCCCCGGACCTAGTTTTACTTGATTTTCCTCGGTTTTCAATTCTTTGTCTTTAGTCTTCGTTTAGTTTAATTCTAGTATTGTTTTCGTTATTCTAGTTTAGTTTATCGTTTCGTTTTCGATCGGAACGTTTTGTCCGTCGTTTTCCTTTGTTTTCCGTTCGTTTGCTTGGGATTGGATTCAAGACCAACCATTGTTCATCCGGCGCTTCCCTACGGGTTTTATATATTTAATTTACATTTTATGGTTAAATCGTATTTCATTCCGTTTATGATGTCGGCTGGTTTCTATTCTAATCCTAGGGTTTGCATGATCCGATCCTATATGTTGTGATTCACCTATTATTATTTACCTTCCGGGCATTGATTCATGATTCTTGGTGCTTATTTATATGTGTTGATTTCTAATCAATCTTGATGCATATCTAGTTGTCGGTTAATAACGTAACTGTATTAATTGTCAATCGATCTTGAATGCATGATACGAATAAGCCTTGAGTCGTAACTGAGATAGGACATTCGTAGGAAGCATAGTCTTAGTGATCCATTGGGGTTGCTTATTTTCCTCTAGAGACGTAAGCGTAATAGGAAAATTAGTAATCAAGCTACCCGCAATTATAAATGCGAAGTTGTTGGTTATATATGTGATCTTCCGTCTTATGCGGATTAAAGCGGTTAGTAATAAGCGGGATAAACATCGTTGTGGATAGGATTGGTGCATCCTAGGGTTAGTCTTTCTTTATAGTCTTCTATCGTGTTTTTATTGCGTTATTTATATTTACGTTTGGTTACCTTTTGCTTTGGATTAAATTCGAAGCCTAAAACTTCTCACCCTTTATCGTGGCGAATAATGATGAATAGTCGTTGAGCTAGCTTCTATGTTTCGTGATACAATCTCGTGGATACGATGCTTAAACACCTATCATTACACTTTTACGTGTGAAAAGGGCGATCAAATTTTGCTGCACTCGTTTAATATAGTTGATATTTGATGTCGGCTGGTTTTCTATTCTAATCTAGGGTTTGCATGATCCGATCCTATATGTTGTGATTCTGCTATTGTTATTTACCTTCCGGGCATTGATTCATGATTCTTGGTGCTTATTTATATGTGTTGATTTCTAATCAATCTTGATGCATATCTAGTTGTCGGTTAATAGCGTAAGCGTATTAATTGTCAATCGATCTTGAATGCATGATCTGAATAAGCGCTTGAGTCATAAGCGAGATAGGACATTCGTAGGAAGCATAGTCTTAGTGATCCATTGGGGTTGCTTATTTTCCTCTAGAGGCGTAAGCGTAATAGGGAAATTAGTAATCAAGCTGCCATAATTGTAAATGTTGAAGTTGTTGGTTATATATGTGATCTTCCGTCTTATGCGGATTAAAGCGGTTAGTAATAAGCGGGATAAACATCGTTGTGGATAGGATTGGTGCATCCCTAGGGTTAGTCTTTCTTTATAGTCTTCTATCGTGTTTTATTGCGTTATTTATATTTACATTTGGTTACCTTTTGCTTTGGATTAAATTCGAAGCCTAAAACTTCTCACCCTTTATACGTGCTTGAATAATGATGAATAGTCGTTGAGCTAGCTTCATGTTTTCGTGATACAATCTACGTGGATACGATGCTTAGCTTACCCTATCATTACACTTTTACGTGTGAAAAAGGGCGATCAAATTTTGGCGCGTTCTTGAAGTTATTAAGATTACATAGGAATAATTTGCGATTTGGATTTATTAATTCAAGTTATATATTATATATTATTTTATTTATTTTTGTCGGTGCTAAATTCTCTAGTTTCTCGGTGGTTTATCGTACAAGATCTCGGGGACCTCACGAAATATTTTTAGATCTCGAGATCGAAAGTTCTCAAGGAGAAGAGGGCGAGAGAAGAGGCGGCTGCAATGGCGGCAAATCCATGAGCAGGGGCATTCCTCCCGAGCAAGTAACACGCATGCTAGGCGACTTTGCAATCACGGCGTCGGATGGCGAACATGGAATCGTTGTCCACTGCTCCGGAGGATAAACCTCACGAACCACATGTATCGACATCCCGAGCAGTTCAAGGAGGCGGTTGGGGCCTGCGTGATGCAAACAATTTTGAGCTCAAACCGGCCACGATCGGTATGGTCGAGGAGAAGCGGTTTGGGGAGAGTCACGGAAGACCGAATGCGCATCTCGAGGCGTTTCTTGACATTTGTGACACCATCAAGCAGAATGGGGTGCCACAAGACACAATCCGGATCGCGTGTTCGGTTTCTCATTCTTGTGACCGAGGCGAAAGATTGGTTGAAGTTTGGACCGGTGGTATCGACACTTGGAAACTTTGCGAAGTTTCTTTGAAATACTCGTGGCGTGGCGAAGATCATCGCGAAATCTCATTTTGCCAAAACCACGACGAATCATTATTCGAGGCATGGGAGAGATTGAGGTCTATTGAGGCGATGTCCAACATGGGTTCTCGAGGGCAACAAATCACTGCAGTTCTACGATTGGTGACATGGCGGGGCGAGGAGCATGGTAGATCGTCGGCGGGGGTTGCTTATTAAACCGACCGATCGGCGAAGCAAGCCGTATTGTAGAAGAAATGGCGCCGACGACTATCAATGGCCAGCGGAAAGCGCCATCGTTCAAGCATTTCTTGTTGAGTGATTGAAATATGACGACCTAATGAAGAAGTTCACTCTTTTGAAAAGTCAGTTGAGACGAGCGATAGCCACGTCAATCGGAGGTCACTCGAATTTCCGGCAACCCTCGTGGGCTTCAATAGTGGTCGATTCGAGCCGAGGAAGCCAAGTCTCGAAGACATGATGCGGCGGTTGGTTGTAAGCAACCAACAATTAGCCAAATCGAGTCGTTCATCGGCAACAAGGCGGAAGATAAATCACTTGGAGTCGACTATGGCGACTATGGGAAACACATAAAGATGTTGGAAGCTCAAATCGGTCAAATTGCCGTCAAGTGAATGCACTACAAAAGGCGGGCCAATTCCGAAGTGTCTGGTGAACCCGAAGAGTCGATGCCGCCATTCGGACGAGGTGGGCGAGCTACCGAGCCTACAGAAAGAAGAAGCGAGAAGAACATTCGGCGCGGCTTCGCGACCGAGTTCGCGACCGCGAGCCGATCGCGAGCAATCAAATTTGTCCTGAGACATTCGCGGCGAACCGGCGCCAGCGCGCCCGACCATGAGCCATCCCGCATGCGGCGCGGTTGCTCGCGGCGACCTAACGCCCATAGCTTCGCCGCGAACAAGGAGATCGGCGCCGACATATTCCTCGCGACCATCCGGTGATCGCGAGGTCGGCCATGAGCACGCCGAGGCTAATCCTCGCGCGTACATTCCTCGGTCCGTTTAAGTCGACTTGTCAAGTCGAAATATGACGAAATTTGCTCGTTTCAAGGTATTTGAGAAAGTTGAGATAAATTTGCCTCTCTTTGAGCGTTGCGAAACATCTTAGACTATATGAAATTCTTAAAAAGCGCTTGCAAGCAAGAAGAAACTTGGGAAATTTGAGAAAATTTCCTATCAGAAAGTCGATGCCGTCTTGCAAAAGCTCCCTTTGAAGCGAAGGATCCGGCGGTTTCATGTTAGAGTGTGAGATCGCCGGCAGATTTTTCCAAATGTTTTATGCGACTTGGGCGAGCATCAATCGATGCCATTGAGCGTTTTCAACCGGCTACACCTTGGAAAGATGAAGCGGCGAAGATCTCGCGATGATGGTGACCGATCGGTCACATATCAAAGGTATCGTCGAAGATGTGTTGGTAAGTCGGGATTTTGTTTTCTGCCGATTTTGTTATTTTAGATATTCCGAATTCAAACAACAACCACTAATCATGGTAGACCTTTTCTAGCAACTGGTCGTGCGTTGATTGATGTGCGGGGAAGGAAACCTCACGTTTCGTGTTAGCGATGAGGAGCTCAAAATTTCCATATCTGGCGCCATCAAGCAACACGGCGTTGGAAAGTCGAAGGCATTGTTCAATCAAAGCGCTCTTGCCGCTCACGAGGGTTCTCGACCTATTGAGGAAGCGTGAGAAGAAAAAGTGGACTCGGCATGGAACTCGAGTGTTTCATTCAAGTTTGGGGGCCACTTCCATGAGTCGGTGGTGGTCGTCCGTGAATCGAAGTTTAGAAGGTTCCACAAGTCGGGAAAGATGTCGAGTGCTACTAAAATGCAGTTAGCGAGGTTAGTGATGGTCTAGCTAAAGGCGTTAAAGTAAGCACTTGTTGGGAGGTAACCCAGCGTTTTCTTTGTTTTGTTTTAGTGTTTTGTTTTGTTTCGTTTGTGTTGCTTTTGTCGTGTCTCTGTTTTCTTGTCGTTTTAGGTATGCGTCGATCAACGAGTTAAGTGAAGTGTGTTAATCCATGTGGTGATAGCGATAGAAATTTTTGTGGAATTTAATGATAGTGCACATGATTTGTTAGAAAATGACGCATGAATGACGTGAGATGGCTTAGACTTTGTTGTTTTCACCATTTTGCTTAAACCGTGAGACTTGAACTTCCTTTGTATAAACATCTTGATCTGAGTTTCTTTTAATTGTGTGATATCGTGCATGTGATTATCTTCTAGAACTTGCCGTGTTTACGTGTCGAGGCTATGATATGTGTTTAATTTGGAAAGGATAAAGGCCGTCTTTGTTAACCACATTTCACCCAAACACTAACCCGATGATATATACCATTTGTCGCCTTCTTTGAGCCTTTATTAGACTTTTCCTTTCGATTAACGGATGATAGGAGGTGAGGATGGATATGGGAATCAAAAGGGGTTGAAATTTTGATGTAGTTATGATGAGAAAAGTTTCTTTTAGAAAAATGCATCTGTGGTGAAGAATAGTACCTTGTTCGTGAAAGTTAAACCCTATAAGCTCTAGAAAAGAAAAGAAAAGAAAAATGTTAAGTTCACTATGAGTGTTGAGCATAAAGGGTCTTTAAACAAAGTATAGGTACCTTATGAGGCATAGAGCGTCAATTTATACGTTGGGAAGAAAGAAAAATGGACAATGTCCATATGTGTGAAATATATAAATGGTGGTGCTTGGGTTTGCTTGAGTCACTTAGCCATATATTATCCTACCTTAACCAATGTGCCTACATTCTGACCTATGAAAAGTCCTCTTTGATCTCGTTTGAACACATTTGTGCCGGTGGAGATGTTGAAAGCAGCAAGCCTATGGTAAGATGTTGCATTGCATTGATCTTTGAGTGTATACCGTCCTTAATTTCTTTATGAGCTTGAGTGTATCCTATATATTTTACACATGCCTTTGTGAGGTTGAAATAAATGAGTTTTGCCGTAAATTGTTGTTTGTGTTGAGTGGACTAACGTCGTCATGTGCACTAATGTTTTTGGCGTTGATATGTTTGGAGGCCTAGAATGGTTATCCTCTTTGCTACGCTCGTTGATCTTTCGTTTGTCTTTACATTACATTCTTGTTTGAGGACAAACAATGCTTTAAGTTTGGGGGTTTGATAAGCGCGCATTTACGTTTATAGTTGATATTTGAAGATGTGTTTAGCTTCGTTTAATGTGCGTTTATGTATCGATTCTTAATGTTTTATCTACTTCTAGAAGATATTGCTCTTGGGTGTTATTTTGGTGTTTTGTAGGGTTATGTATTGAAAATCGAAGCAAGGAGCGAAGCACGAGCAAAGCGAGCAAGCGACCTATTTCTAGCGACCAGCCTAGCGGTCGCTAGGCTGCTTCCGCTAAGCGTGACCGGTGACACCGAAGGACATGACCGCAACCTCGTGCCGCGGCGAGCCTAGCGTCGAGAACTCCTTTGGGCGATTTCGCGACGATTCATAATAGCTAGCGACCGCTAGCGGTCGCGAGTTAAGCGGCGCAAGAAAGCGGCGAAATCGGCGAGATTACCTAGCGATCGCCTAGCGATCGCGAGGACCGTCATGATGGTGTGACGAGAGAGCAAAATTGGGTTTCCGCGCTTTTCTATAAATAAGGCGAGCCATCCGCGCCTCAAAGAACCCAGGGCCCCGGACTAGTTTTACTTGATTTTCCTCGGTTTTCAATTCTTTGTCTTTAGTCTTCGTTTAGTTTAATTCTAGTATTGTTTTACGTTATTCTAGTTTAGTTTATCGTTTCGTTTTCGATCGGAGCGTTTTGTCCGTCGTTTTCCTTTGTTTCCGTTCGTTTGCTTGGGATTGGATTGAAGACCAACCATTGTTCATCAAGCGCTTCCCTACGGGTTTATATATTTAATTTACTGTTTTTATGGTTAAATCGTATTTCATTCCGTTTATGATGTCGGCTGGTTTTCTATTCTAATCTAGGGTTTGCATGATCCGATCTATATGTTGTGATTCTGCTATTGTTATTTACCTTCCGGGCATTGATTCATGATTCTTGGTGCTTATTTATATGTGTTGATTTCTAATCAATCTTGATGCATATCTAGTTGTCGGTTAATAGCGTAGCGTATTAATTGTCAATCGATCTTGAATGCATGATACGAATAAGCGCGAGTCGTGGCGAGATAGGACATTCGTAGGAAGCATAGTCTTAGTGATCCATTGGGAGTTGCTTATTTTCCTCTAGAGGCGTAAGCGTAATAGGAAAATTAGTAATCAGCTGCCCATAATTATAAATGCTTGAAGTTGTTGGTTATATATGTGATCTTCGTCTTATGCGGATTAAAGCGGTTAGTAATAAGCGGGATAAACATCGTTGTGGATAGGATTGGTGCATCCCTAGGGTTAGTCTTTCTTTATAGTCTTCTATCGTGTTTTTATTGCGTTATTTATATTTACGTTTGGTTACCTTTTGCTTTGGATTAAATTCCGAAGCCTAAAACTCTCACCCTTTATCGTGGCGAATAATGATGAATAGTCGTTGAGCTAGCTTCTATGTTTTCGTGATACAATCTCTGTGGATACGATGCTTAACACCTGTCATTACACTTTTTCGTGTGAAAAGGGCGATCAAATTTTGATTGAGCAGCGTTGTGCGTTACTAGGTGCAGGGCAAAGAATTGTAGTATTTGAGGCCCCGGACCCTTCTATATATAAGCTCCCGACGGCGCAAAATTTGATCGCTCCTTTTCACGCGTAAAGTGTAATGATAGGGTGGCCAGTATCGTATCACGAAGTTGTCATCGAAAACATGAAGCTAGCTCGGCGACTATTCATCATTGTAACACGGATAAAGGTGAGGGGTTTGGGGAACGGATTAATCAGCAGGTAACAGCAATGCGCTGCGATGAAGACTATGAAAGACAACCTAGGGATGCACCAATCTATCCAGCGATGTTTATCTGCTTTACTAACCGTTTAATCGAACGAAGGCGAAGATCACATATAATTAACAACCGATTACGACAATCCGGCGATTGATTACTAATTTTCCTAATACGATGCGTCTCTAGAGAAAATAAGCAACTCGATGGATCACTAAACATCTTCCTCGAATGTCTATCTCGATTCGACTCGAAAGCATTCGTATCGTGCATTGAATCGTTGACAGTGTCGATTGTCGGCAACTGAATATGCGTCGAGTTGATTGAAATCAACGCATATAAAACACGAGAATCAATGAATCGATGCGGAGGTAAATAACATGGCGGGAATCACAACATATGGGATGGATCATGCAAACCAGGATGAGAATGAAAACTGGCCGGGATCATGGCGGAATGATGCGTTTTAACGATAAACGGTCGTATGAAACCGTGAGGCGTCGGATGATGGTTGATTGATCGATCAAGCGAGCGGGCTGAGAAGCGATCGGACAAACGTTCGATCGAAAAGCGATAAACTAAACTGAATAACGTAACTGAATGCTAAAAAGCGACTAAAGACATGAATTGGCGAGGGCGGTAAAACAGATGCAGGGCTGTTGGGTTCTTTGGAGGCGTGGATTGCCTCATTTGCAGAAAGGGATTGAAACCAATTTTGCCTGCGTCGCCGCCTCATGTGCGGTCCTCGCCGATCGCTAGGCGATCGTGGTAATCTCGTGTGGCGTGACTCTGCTCGCCTGCTGCGTTCGCTTTGAACTTCGCGTTTCGGCTGGCGATGGCTGCCGATGAGCTGGTGGCGAGATGGCGTCGATGAGTTCTCGACGTGGGCTTCCTTCAGCGAGCACGGCTGTGTGCGGCGGCTCTGGTGCCATTGGTTTGCCTCGCGACCAACCTGGCGACCGCTGGGTGGTCGTGAAATAGGTCGGTTGCTGGTTTGCTTCGTTCTCGTCTTGAACCTCTATATATCAAATACCAAAATAACGCAGTGAATAGACGTGAAGATGCATTAAGAATCGATGCATAGCGCATTAAACGAGCTAAACTCGTCTCAAATATCAGCAAATCGTGTGAAATGTGGCGTTTATCGACCCCAGGCAAAGCGTTGTTTGTCCTCAAACAAAAGCGAGACGAAGGCAGCAGACAAGGCATGACAGGAGGATAACCATTTTGGGCCTCAGGCGCATATCAGCGCTCAAAGCATTGAAGTGCACGTGACGGCGTCATCCGCTCAACACAACAAATTCGCGACAGCGTTTATTCGACCTGGCATGTGTGTAATATATAGGATACGCTCAAACTCATCAAAGAAATGGGGCGTGTATCACTGGTCGATGCAATCGACGACATCTTACCATGGGCTTTGCCGTTTCTAATCTCCACCGGCGTCGTTGTTCAAATGAGGATCAAAGGTCTTTCGCGGGTTATAATGTAGGCGTTGGTTGGTAGATAATATATGGCTGAAGTGACTCAATATTCGAAGCACCGTTTATGCTTTTCGACACATGGACTTTGTCGTTTCTCTTCTTTTCAGCGTGCTAAATCGGCGTTTTATGCTCATAAGTACTATACTTTGTTTAAAGACCTTTATGCTCAACGCTCGTGGTGACAACATTTTCTTTTCTTTTCTTTCTGGAGCTTATGGTTTAACTTTCGCGAACAATGCTTCTGCGAATGTATTTTCAAATAAACTTTTCGTCATCCTACGTCAAATTTCACCCGTTGATTCCGTATCATCCTCGGCTCTGTCATCGGTTAATCGAAAAGAAAAAGTCTAATAAAACTCGAAAGAGGTGACAATATATGTATCATCGGGTTTGTGTTTGGGTGTAATGATTGGAGGATGACTTTTCTTTCAGGTCAGGCACATGTGCGGTCTTGCAGGCTGTGACGGGTCTAAAGATAATCACATGCATGATATCACGCAGTTACGGCGGCTGTCGAGATATGTATCGTTGAGCTCAAGTCTCGCGGGATAACAGGTGGTGAAGAGACAACTGGCGCTCGGCGTCGTCGTCGCGTCATTTTCTAACATATCATCGCTTATCGTTAAATTCACAAAAATTTTCTATCGTCATTGGCCTGCGTGGATTAACACCCACACTCGTTGATCGACGATCGACGGCGAAAAGAAAAGCGAACGACGCGACCGACGAAAAAACGCTCGCTGCAGTAAACAGCAAAGCGTTGGGTTACTCCCAACAGTGCTTGCTGCGTCTTTAACTGACCATCGCCTGGTCGTCTGGCGTTAGTACACGACATCTTTCGACTTGTGGACAATTCTAACCGCGTTCGGATGACCTGCGGCTATGAAATGGCCACTAGGCTGAAATGAGCACTCGGGTTCATGCGGTGATCCTGCTTCTCGGCTTCCTCTGGGTCGAGAACTGGTGGTGACGATGCGTTATGATTGAACAGGTCTTCGGGCTTTCGGCGTCGTGTGGATGGCGTCGTGCGTGTGGTGAGCTCCTCGTCGTAACAACGGCGTGAGGTTTCGCTGCGTCAATCGCGCCGCGACGATGCTGAAAGGTCTACCAGATTAGTGGTTGTTGTTTGAATTGGGGAATATCAAAATAACAAAATCGGGCGGCGGTCGAAGTCGTCTGCGTCTTGCGTCGACCGTTTGGATATGTGATTGATCGGTCGGCCGTCATCGATGGATCTTGGTCGGCTTCGTCTTTCAGGTGTAACCCGGTTAACGTTGATACATCGATTGATGCTCGCCCTGAAAATGCGCGACATTTGGAAAATCTGCTCGGCGATCTCTGCTCTAACTGGGATCGATCACTCAAGGAACTTCTTTGCAGGCAGCGCACTCTTCGGATGAGGAAATTTTACCAGGTTCTCAGTTCTTCTTGCTTGCAAGTCGTCTTCAAATTTCATATAGCGGCATGTTCCTGGCGACGAGATATCTCGACTGCTACTCTGAAACGAGCAGTCTCGTCATGTTCGACGACAGTCGACGGCGGACGGAGGAATGTGATGCGGTTAGCCTGGGGTGTGCCTCGTGATCATTCGCGACGGCGGGATGTCGCGAGGTCGCGTTGATCTCCTTGCGGTGTCTTGACGACTTCTTGGCGTTCAAGCGTGGCTGCGCTTCGCATCGCGTGATGGTCGCGATGGGTCTTGGTGATGGTGGCTCAGCGATGTCTGTGGACAAGTTTGGATTGCTCGCGATCGGGGCTGTGATCATGTGTTCGTGTGATTCGTCGCATGCTTCTCTGCTCTGCCGGGTGATTCGTGGTCGCTATCCCTCGTCGCGGCAATGACTCGAGTTCCTCCATGTTGCTCGGAATTGGCCGTCTTTGTGGTGCGTTCACTGTGCGCGGTGACGTTGACTTCCATCATCTGTGTTTCCCCATGTCAGGCCGTCGACTCAGTGTTATCGCGCGGGTGATGACAGTCGTTAAGTGGCTGGTGATGATTGGCTCGACCAGCGTGCATCATGCCGGTGACTGGGCTCTCGACTCGGTCCGGTTGACTGGCTGGTTGGTGTTTGGAAGTCGGTGACTCCTACGATTGATGTGTGCGTTCTGTCTCCGTCGACTTTAGGTGAACTGTCTTCATTGGGTCGTCATATTCGATCCTCTCGGCGGTTGCTGGCGATGGCGTTCCGTTGACCGTGGATGGCGTTGGCGACCGTTTCTTCTACAATCTGTCGCGGTCGACCGGTTTAATGGCAACCCCACGCCGTCTCGTGCTCTCGTCTGCCGTCGATCGTCCGTAAAGCGTGTGTTGTTGCTCATGGAGGTATCATGTTGTGGACATCGTCTCAATACCTCGGATCTCCCGTGCCGAATAATGATTCGTCGTGGTTTTTAAATGCGGAGATTTGGCGATGATCTTCGGTTCGCCGGCGAAGAATATTTCGGCTCTCCCAAGTTTGTCGATGCCGCTCGGTCAAACTGTGAACAATCTTCTGTTTGCTGATGAAACGGTTTCGCGTCGGTTGTGTCTTATGGCACCCGTTCTTTGATGGTGCGAAATGTCGGTCTCGAGATGCGCTTCGGTCTTCATGATCTCACTGCTGCTCTGGACCGTCTGATGGGGGCGGTTGAACTCAAGTGTTGCGTCTCGTGCGGGCTCGACCCGCTAGAGCTGACCGGTGGGATGTCGTACATGGTTCGAGAGTTTATCCTGCGGGCTGACAACATTCCCCGTGAGCCATCGGCTGCTGCATTTGCAAAGTCGCTAGCATGTCTGCTGGGAGGTCCCAGTTCTGCGATTCTTGCATTGCGACTCGTCTCTTCTCGTTCTCGCTCCTCTTTCGATCTCGGATCTGAACGGGGAGATCACGGATCTGTGCGCATATAACCACAGGCGGCGCAACAAATAAATGAAATGATATATAAATGTATGGCGGTTAATCGTCAGTCGGTCATGTTCTGTGTGATCTTAACAGTCGACGGCGGCGTGATGGCTCACTGCGTGGTGTCGATGATGGATGGCGTGTCGTATCGTGTCACGCGGCTGGCTCGACGTTTCGTCGTTCGACGCGGATAGTGGTGAATGGGGCTTCCGTTAATCGGCGGGCGGCAACCAAGCGATAAATAACGCGATAAACACGATGAGGCTATGAAAGAAAGACCACAGGGATGCGCCAATCTATCCGCGATGTTTATCTGCTGCTACTAACCGTTTAATCGACGAGCGGAAGATCACATATATGCAACAACTGGATTCCGACGGTGCGGCGATTGATTACTAATTTCCTAATGCGATTGCGTCTCAGAAGAAAATAAGCAACTCGATGGATCGCTGGCCATGCTTCTGATGTCTATCTCGATTCGACTCACATTCGTATCGTTCGAATCGATTGACAATGTCGATTCGTCGTTAACCGACAACTGATATGCGTCAAGATTGATTGAAATCAACACATATAAATAAGCGCCAAAATCATGAATCAATGCACGGAAGGTAAATAACAATAGCGAGGAATCACAACATATGGATGGATCATGTAAACTCTAGGATCAGAATAGAAAACTAGCGGATCATCAACGAATGAAATGCGATTTAACCATAAAAGCGAAATTAAATATATAAAACCCGTGGGAAGCGTGGGATGAACAATGGTTGGTCTTGAATCGATCCCGAGCAAGCGAGCGGAAAACAAAGGAAAAGCGTCGGACAAGCGTTCGATCGGCAACGATAAACTAAACTAGAATAGTAAAAACAATACTAGAATTAAACTAAGCGAGACTAAAGACAAAATTGGCGAGCGAAAAGCGGTAAAACTGAGTGCAGGGCTGTTGGGCTCTTTGGGCGCGGATGGCTTGCCTGTTATGAAAGGGTGGAAACCTAATTTTGCTCTGTCGCGCCGCCATGACGATCTCTCGCGATCGCATACGCTATCAACTTTACCTACCCCGTCGATTTTGTCTCTCTAACTATGATTTTCTCTCTCTAACGCACGATTATTTTTCTAGCTTATAAGCTCAATTATCCAAATACTTTGACAACTTATAAGCTCTTCAAACATTATATATTATAAACTCTTGAAATAACTTATAAGCTCTTTAAAATAAACTTAGGCAAACACCATCTAAGTAAAGTAAGACTACCATTTCTTGATGGCGAAACATATACAACTACCACCTTTTGGCAAATTTAGTACTGCCAGTATCCAATACTTAAATTTACTACACTACATAACAATTCAATTATTTTAATGGTTTTGAATTAAAAAGTGGTCGATGTCAATCAATCTGCAATATCCACATTTATTTTACCGAACAATTAGTGCCAATAGAATAATTCTAAATGATTGCCCAATTAACTTGCAATTATATTATCAATATAAAATTTATCTATCGTTAATCATTGAATCATGTTTTAAAAATTAAAATTACCATAAATGAATCAAAAAATTAATTACAGATTAAAAATAACTGATTCCGGTCTAGAATTAGCATGTTTTCGATTGGAAACAGACTAATTCTAGACCGGAATCAGAAAAATAAATTAAGAATACACTTATTAATAGTTGTTATTTATGGATGTTTCCGATCGATCGGAAACAAGAATTTATCGACCGAAAAAGGATGATACTCGACCGGAATGAGAGAAGAAAAATTAAGGATAAATTGATGAATACTAATTATTTAATGATGTCTCCGATCGACCGAAAACAAGAAATTATCGACCGAAAACATCATATCAGCGACCAGAGTGAGCTTTTTGCATTAGAAATTAATTTTAAATAAATGTATGATATTTAAATTAATATTTACAATAAGAAAAACTGAAATTTTAAATTAAAATGAAATGAATAAATGCAAAAATAAAAATTTATATTCCAATCATTGTATATTTAGGTGGATTTAGATTAAGTTGTGCATTTTAGATTATTTTGTATGTTTAGGTGAACTTAGAATTAGATGTATTTATATGGTTATATCATTTATTATTTGATAAAAGTATTATTATTAAAAACACCTAAAAGGATCAATGTAAATGGATTCCTCAAATATTTGACTAACTAAAATTAATTAAAAACATGATGGTTAAGTATTTATAAAGAAATAAATTCAAATTACAAAGAAATATAATATATATATATATATATATATATATATATATATATATATATATATATATATATATATAATGTTGCTACTAATATAATTGGCTTTTTATAAAATTATACTAATATAAATTATTTATTATAATTAATTTACGTATTTTTATGGTACTTTTAATTTATTATTGATATGAAGATATTAGTATTATATTTAGTTATTTAAAAGCTATTATATTATTATTATTATAACCATTATTATTTGTTATTGATATGAAGATATAGTATTATAACTCGTTATTTAAAAGCTATTATATTATTATTATAATGCTTATTATTTGTTATTGATATGAAGATATATTAGTATTACAATTAGTTATTTAAAAACTATTATATTTTTTTTATTGATATGAAGCTATTATATTATTATTATAATTTGTTATTGAATACGTATATATTATTATTATTATTAGTCGTTCGACAATATAATATAGTGAATTTGTTATTAATATGATAATATTATTATTATTAATAGTCGTCAGATGAATATATATTTCAACTCAATGAAATAGCCAATTCAAACTTCAATTATAAGGTTTGGTCTAAGAGTCGTCACACAACTTATAAATACAATCAGCTACATATTTTCTATACGATCCCACATAACCATTCCCATATGTAATACTTGGTGATCCGGATATGAGTTGTTCTACGTACATGCAAAGAAATTGACCACAAGCAACCAGACTTTTTTGGGTGAACTTTTGCTCGGGTGGAGAGACAAACGGCGTCAATGGGTTTTTCGTCCCCGTTAGGCCCAAAATATTGTTGTTCCAATATCCACTGCATTGCAATACAAAGAAACAAATATGTCAATGGGGCTAATTGCTCTGCGCGTCTCTGTTGTGCCTCTGTATATAATATATAGTACATGGGATCATAGAGCTCCCACTCCCACTCCCACTCATGCAGTTTTACACAAACCATGATGTAGTGTGCATTAACAAGGATCGGAACATTCAACTATAACAAATCAACAAAAATAAACAAATTAGTACATCCGTGCAGGTTTTTATCTAAAACAACTAAATAATCATAGCGAATCACCTGATACATGTTTCTCCACGGCCTCATAGTGGATGATCTCGTGGATCCCTTAACCATATCGATAATACCTTCTGGGACTTCCCAATCACTAAAACTATCGTATGAACCAGGCATGTAGTAATTAAGTCTGGCCGATCTGAAAACTATATCTCATCCGAGGCTAACGTATTGCTATTGAGAAAAACAAATTAAAAATAATAAAGCTTAGTATTTGAACAAATTGATTTAATCATTGTATAAAAAAATTAATACTTGCAAAAAATCACAACCCAAAATGATTGTGTTATCAGCTGTCAAACCGGGCAGTATGTGATCGTTCCTAATCAGTCTCGCTCTACAACTCATCATGAACAAATCAACAGCCTACAAGAAAGACCATAAAATTAGCTTAGCTTAAAGATTGAAAATACTTATAAAATTAGAAGTACTTAGGTCTGTAGAAAATTTGCTATTCGGATTTTCAATATCAACAAAAAACTTTCGTGTAATTAGTACACTGCAACTCTCTGTGAGAATCGCACTCCGTGGAGGCTTTGTAGCTAGATAAGCCTTATATCGAGCAACAATTCTTTCCGAGAGTACACGTGGTTCACCGATAGTAATGTAGGAGGAAGATAGAGCGGTAGAAGGTAACTATTGTCGATCACTCCGTCTGGGCAGGGCCTGTGGTGTCACAACAATATGTAGGGAAATATGATTTTAACCCTCTCCCGATGATCTATCTTGGATGTTTAATTCACCATATATTGATTATATTCCTAGCATGCACCTATATAATTAATTGCAACACGTTGGTGTTTTCTCGTGTTTACCTGCGAATTTGTCGGGCAAGAATTGGATCAAGACTCGTGCTTTGATCTTCTAGACTGTGTCTCGATTGCCTAAACTCCAATGTCGAGTGAGGACAATCTCTGGAGAGTGCTGCAGAAATTCGTCTTCTTCCTCACCTAGAGATTTCGAAAATTCTAACTATATGGAATAGTATATTTTGAAAATTTCTTCTCTTGAATTAGGGTTTGATTTTCTCTCACCTTATATTTATAATGCAACTCTAAATCCTATCAAGATAGGATTTCTGCATATCTAATAAATATAATAATATCTCTTCAGATAGAGAGGATCAAAACAGAGTTCCAGTGGGACTCTATATGAGGGGGACGAAAATTCTCAAGCTACAGGCCTTGATGGGCCAGCCCAGGGATCAAATGCAAGGAATAAAGATGGGACTCAAATAAATTAATTATCTTATGTTCAGCCCAGAACATAAATTAATTCATAAATATTTATTCATGTCACTAGAGAATAAATGCTGACTTACCCCTTTATTTCCGAAGTCGAGTCGGGCTCGCACTTATACTTAACGAATCCCCGTATTTAAGATATCGTACGTCCATCAATTATTTACAGCTTTCTGACTGCTTAAAATAATTAATATCTTTAATTCCTTAAGTAGTACCACTCAACCTTATTATTGTACTTGAGATAACTCGACTGCGGGGTTTAGTACAATAAACCTTTGAGCTCCTTAAGGGGCGTCATCATCCTAAGCGGATACGGTGACTCGACACGGTAATTAGCATGACATACAAGCACCGCCACCACCGTGATGTAGAGAATCTTGGGTTAACTCATGTAACCTCACCCATAACAAGTCAAAGTGATGGTCAGCAACTCATACTCACCTAATACCTTATCGAGGTTTAGATCAACGTAAAATCACCGAGATCTAGGTTCTTCACGACGGTCAGATAGAAGAACTCATCTCACTGTGATCCATCAATACGTCAGAGACGTACCAGCGTAGACAAGCAACCAAGTCAAGTCACTTCTTATCTATACCGCAACCTATACCGACAACTCGTCCTTAAGTTATCTCAGCTGTGATTCTTTTATATCTCATTAAGCTTGACCAATCATACGGACACTCGTGATCTACAACACACTGTATGATCTAGCTTATATATGAGATAAATGGACATACATATGCAATCAAGTAAACAATTCAGATATGAGATTGTAATAGTGGTAACAGGAAACTTTGTATACAAGCTCAACCAAAACTACTTCTAGTATACAAATCCAACAATCTCCCACTTATACTAAAGCAAACTTTTAGTATACAATGTGTCTCTCTACTAGTTATTACAAACAACACCATCACTTTGCTTCTCTCACTTCTACAAAAGTTTCCTGTCTAAGTGGGTGCCATCTTGCGCAATCCAAGTCCTCGAATATGCTCTTCGTAGACTTTTTGCGGCAGGCTCTACGTGAATGGATCAACTAGGTTATCCGTAGTACCAATCTTCTCAATCAGCACATCTCCTCGTCTAACGATTTCTCGTATAACATGGTACTTTCTCTCTATGTGTTTGGTTGCCTTGTGGGTCCGTGGTTCCTTCGAGTTTGCCACTGCACTTGAGTTATCACAGTATACTATGATACTCTTGGGTAAAACAGGTACCACATCTAGATCCATGAGGTAGTTCTTGAACCATACAGCCTCTTTAGCGACCTCGAAGCGGCTACATATTCGGCTTCCATGGTAGAGTCCGCAATGCATCGCCGCTTTGCACTCGCCAGATACTGCCTCCTCCCAAGGTAAACACATAGCCGAGGTAGACTTTTTCTCATCACGGTCACTTGGAAACCGAGTCCAATAACCCAAATGCATTAGACTATCGCTTGGTAAACTAGCCTATAGTCTCGAGTCCTTTTCTGGTACTTGAGTATATGCTTTACCGCAGTCCAATGAGCTTGTCCAGGGTTAGAGTGATATCTAGCTACTATGCCTACCGCACAGCGGATATCGGTCCGGTACATAGCATTGCATACATGAGACTTCCTACGGCTGAAGCGTAAGGAACTTGTCTCATTTCCTATATCTCCTTTGTAGTCAGTCATATGTGATCGCCTTAGATAAAGGAACACCATGCCCGAAAGTTAGCAATCCTTTCTCGACGGTGTGCATACTAAAACGAGTAATTATGTGATCAATGTAAGACGCCGAGATACGCCAACATTTTCCTCTTGCGATCTCGGTAAACCTCGATCCCAAGAATGTATCTGCATCTCCTAAATCTTTCATTTAAAGCGATCGGATAACCAACTTTTACGCCCGATAATGACTTCACATTGTTGCTAGTAGAAGGATGTCATCTACGTAAAGTGCAAGAAATACCACATCACCGCTGACATCTAAACGATACACACAACTTTCGCTAGGTAACGGGTAAATCCATAGGACTTTACCACCTCATCAAAGCGTAAGTTCCATGATTGGGAAGCTTGCTTAAGTCCATAAATGGACTTCTTAAGCTTCCATACTAGATGCTCTTCACCCTTCACCACATAACCTTCGGGTTGTTGCATATAGATGTCTCTACATTCTACATTTGGCAAACCTCAAGGTTTAGGTAAGCTGCTATTGCCAGAAGAATTCTGATGGACTTAAGCATTGCTACAGTTAAAAGATCTCATCGAAATCGATGCCCTCAATTTGAGTGTACCCTTTCGCCACAAGCCTAGCTTTAAAAGCCGAAACCTCTCCATCTAAATCTCTTCCTCTCAGATACCCACTTACTACCTACGGCTTCTTTGCCATCCGGTAGAGGTGTCTTTTCAGATACATCCATAGTCGTTATGGACTCAATTTCTAAGTCCATAGCGGTGTGCCATGATCTTGCATGCTTTCAGATCGCCTCACCGTATGTCTATGGGTCGATTACCGCTGCGTTCTCGACTAAATCAATATTCACCCACGAACATAAATCGCTCGGGTTGACGAACAACCCTCCCACTACGACGAGGCGCCATCGCACAATGGCGGTGGGTGCGATAACTTGTGGTTCTCTATCTTGCACAATTTGCTGGATAGGTGCCACTTATGCGATCGGTATCTCGGTGGAACTCGACCCACTTCAATTTCTTAAAGTATTTGGTGTCGATCCTCCCACTGATTACCGACATCTCGCACTTTGGTTTAATCGGTGGCGGAATACGATCATCTTCTAATTCTTGAAGTATGATTTCACTTTGATTTATGGTTTCTCATATAATCCTCTTCTAAGAATCGGGCGTTAGTGCTAATAACGACCTTCCGATCCTTAGGACTATAGAAATAACCACCTTCGTTCCTCCAGATAGCTAATAAAATGACCTTGCTTCGATCTAGCTCCAACTTGTCGACTTTCTTGTTCAAACACATGTTGGACTTCCCTATATCCTTATGTGGTTTAAACCAGCTTGCGCACAAACCATAACTCGAAAGGGTCTTATCGATCGACTTGGGCGGTACTAGATTTAGCAAGTATGTCATTGTTTCTAAGGCATATACCGTAAGCGAAATAGGCAATGTTGCATAACTCATCATTGATCTAACCATTTCAAGATAGTCCTATTTCTTCGCCCGACACACCCTTTTGTGTGGTGTGCCCGGTAGTGAAATGAGGTAATCCCACACCGCACCAAATAGTCCATGAACTCACATCGAGGTATTCGTCACCGTGATCGCACCGCAGTGACTTGACACTCTTACCTAGCTTCGTCTCCACTTCCGCCTTAAATTCTTTGAATTTCTCAAAGCATTCAGACTTGCGGTGAAGCCGGTATATGTATCCGTACCTTGAGTAATCGTCAATGAAAGTGACAAAATACTCGTACCCTTCACAAGCTTGTGTGGACATAGGTCCACACATGTCAGAATGGACTAGTTCCAATACTTCATTGGCTCTATAACCCTTCGCTTTGAAGGGTGTGATCGACATCTTTCCTTCTATACAGGATTCGCAGACTGGAACGACGTAAGGGTAATATCACCCAACGCTCCATTCTTAGCCAGTCTTTGGATCCTATTTAGATTGATGTGACCTAATCTAAGATGCCAGAGAAATGTGGTGTCATCTAGCGAAGAAGACTTCCTCTTCTTAAGGTTTGATGTAGATGCAACATAATTAAAGGTATTATGCTTGGCAGAAATAGTATAAAGCGAATTATATAAAGTGCCTCCACAGATAACTTCGTTATTTCTTATGATATAAACACCACTATCTAGAACAACTGAATATCCATGAATAAATAGTTTGGAAACAGAAATAAGGTTCCGCCGAAACTCCGACACATATAAAACGTCTTTTAATACTAGAACTGTCCTATCAAAACATAAAGAAACATCTCCCTCATCGCAATAGCCTCGACTTTCGCCGCGTTGTCCATAGAGATCATTATCTCGTCATCATGCACTCCTTGTTCATGGAACCCCGCAAGGTGTAACAAACATGATCAACACACCTGTATCTACTACCCATGAATGAGTAGAACAAGTCGCTAAACATGTTTCCGTTACTAAAGCAAATGACGTACCTTGAGCCTTGAGCATAGGGCACTTAGCCTTCCAACGCCCAGTCTTGCGCACTTGAAGCACTTGCCCATCTCCTTTGGCTTTTTCAAGCGTCCGGTGGCAGCCATGTTCTTGCTCCCACTGCTCCCAATGGTTCCTTTGCCTCTACCATCTTTGGTGCCCCTTTTTCTTCTTCCATTTTTCAACGAAAAATTTGGGCCCCTAGATGTGCTAGCAAGGGCATGTGCTCCTTTTCCCATGACACCTTCCGCGGCCACGAGATCATTTAGCAACTGACTAAGTGTATACTCGGTCTTGCTCATGATCGCGTTCACGTGAAAGTTCTCAAAAGACTTGGGGGCAGTGTATTAAGGATGATATCGACCTTGGCTTCGCCGTCAATACCTCCTCTCAACTGATCAAGACTATCCATGAGTTGAGTCATGTGGGAGACATGTTCATGAACCGAACTTCCTTCTTCCATCCTACATGCCAAGATTTCTCTCATTGTGTGGAAGCGGACTGTCCGATCCGACTGTCCAAACTTACTCGAGACTTGACCATATTTCATCGCATCTACCATCGATCGATGTCAGACTGCAAGCCTTTGGACATAATAGTCATCATATAGCATTTAGCCATATTATTCGACTTATGCCAAAGTCCGCTGACTCGCCGCTCATTCGTCGATCGTCGATAAGTGGCATCGGGTTTGGGAGTAGTGAGAACAAACATGTGTTCTTCAATGATAAGAACATATTCCATGTTTCGCTTCCACTCGATAAAATTTGGACCGGATAGAGGATTTTGTGTGAGCATATTGATAATCGATTGTAAGAGACATATCCGAAAAGTAATGTAAACACATAAGCATACGATCGCACATAATTCGTAACAATAATATTGTAACCTTTTGATAAAACAATATTAATGAAACCTCCAATCGCCCAAGGAATCCACATGCAAGCCACGCGTGTGGGCGTTACACATGAACCTCGACCGCACTAAAATATACATTTTAGTCGTTTAATTTCAATCCATGTCAACTTATCCTTATGATAAATGAAATTAATGATTGGACCTTACTATACCACATCACTGTCGCAAGAAGGGACTTCGCGGGAAGTTGTACTTGAGGTGATATCTAAGCAATGACCACAATTTTAACAAAGAAAATGAATTCTTAGAATTGGCATACTCACTCGGACCATGCCGCCCAATCCAAATTCTTTTGTCTTCTCATTTTAAATCTATCTCTAGAGAACTTATGAAAATCGATATGCAAGCCGCGCGTGTGGACGCGTTTACATGAAACTCCCACTTCTCAATAGATTAAAATGTTTTATTTAGAAATCTCATCTAACAAACTTATGATAAACAGTGCAAGCAAGCCACGCGTGTGGACGTTTACTCACAATGCGTATCACTTTGTTTAGAGATAAAAAAGTGGATGTCTTGACATTTTAATTTTAAAATTAATATGTCGGATTTCTTGCTTAGTCTTTTGTTTCAAAAGGTTTGTCCATGCAGATCACGTAATCCTAGCAAGCCTTCTATAGAACTCAACATGTAAAACATGCTCGCAGAATTCTAAAATATGCTTGAAAAACGCGATAAACCTAGCATGCTTACTATGTGCATCCAATCACGAAAACATACAACATGTTTATCTACGTAATTAAACATACATATAATGCTTCTGCATAATTTAAACATCCACGACATGCTTTGAACGATAAAAATAAAATAAATTTGTTCATCGCGACCCACTCGTGGATCCTGTACTTCCCTGCCTAATTTATTACATAAATTTGCAAAGTACAAATCTTCAAAAATCTCAAAAACGGGCCTTGCGTGCACGGGCACGGACCGGATTCGTCAAAACTTGATTTTGGCCGAAAATTTGTAAACGGGCCGGGCCGGGTCGGGTTGAAAATCTGGAACTGAGTCGAAAAAAATGGGTATGGGTCGAAAAACCGGGTTTGGGCTGAAAGCGTCTTGGGTCGCCCAAGATGGGTGGGCCGCACGCCAGGCATGCCCCGCGCCCAAAGACCATTCGATGCCCTACCTACGCCCGCCCGCTGAGAGTTGGCGAAGCACTGGGCGTCACACACGCCGGGGCGAGAGGCCCTACGCGATGCCGCCTGTCCTCGCTGACTCGTCGCGCCATCGCCCACCGCCCGCGTCAAAGCCGACGGAGCTACCGAGCGAGACCGCCGAGGCCGCCAGTGTTGTCGGGATGCTGCTGCTGGCGACGCTACCTACCGGGCGCTCAGGCGCTGCTGAGGCCCTACGCGCGTCTTGTCGAGGCCTGTGCGCGCTATGCCGAGCTCGCCGAGATGCGTCCGGCATCGCCGAGGGCTGCTGCGCGACCCGCCGAGGCGTGCCAAGGCGTCCTCGTGGAAACAGCGCGCCTCGCACACCCGGCTGTCGAGGCTCGCCGCCGCCGTGCCCGATGCCCCGCCCGCCTGCACTTCGTTGCTACCGAGAAGACGCGCGCACGCTGTCTTACGGTGCGCTGCGAGCATCGAGCACGTCCGCGTGCCGTCGCCGCACACCCTCGACCGTGCGTCCGATTTTCCGTTAGCCTTCCGTCGCGCCTTACGATGGGACTCCGTCGTCTCGTTCTTCATGTTTTTCGTCTTCGTTTCTCTTTTACATATTAGATTTACAAGAACAAATTCTAATCTAACCACGGATTTTCTCGTGGTAAAAAATGAAATCCGACAAAAAAATAAAATGAGCCACGATGAACGATAGATCCACAATTAATTAATTATGCACGTAATAATCAAACGTGAATTAATCCAACAGAGCCAAGATACTGATCCCAGGCTCTGATACCAATTGTAGGGAATTTGATTTTAACCCTCTCCCGAGGATCTATCTTGGATGTTTAATTCACCATACATTGATTATATTCCTAGCATGTACCTATATAATTAATTGCAACACGTTGGTATTTTCTCGTGTTTACCTGCGAATTTGTCGGGCAAGAATTAGATCAAGACTCGTGCTTTGATCTTCTCGACTGTGTCCTGATTGCCTAAACTCCAATGTCGAGTGAGGACAATCTATGGAGAGTGCTGCAGAAATTCGCCTTCTTCCTCACCTAGAGATTTCGAAAATTCTAACTACATGGAATAGTATATTTTCAAAAATTTCTTCTCTTGAATTAGGGTTTGATTTTCTCTCACCTTATATTTATAATGCAAGCCTAAATCCTATCAAGATATGATTTCTGCATATCTAATAAATATAATAATATCTCTTCGATAGAGAGGATCAAAACAGAGTCCCAGTGGGACTCTATATGAGGGGGATGAAAATTCTCAAGCTACAGGCCTTGATGGGACAACCTAGGGATCAAATGCACGGGATAAAGATGGGCCTCAAATAAATTAATTATCTTATGTTCAGTCCAGAACATAAATTAATTCATAAACATATATTCATGCTACTAGAGAATAAATGCTGACTTATCCCTTTATTTTCGAAGTTGAGCCGAGCTCGCACTTAAACTTAACGAATCCCCGTATTTAAGATATCGTACGTCCATCAATTATTTACGCTGCTCGATCGCTTAAAATAATTAATATCTTTAATTCCTTAAGTAGTACCACTCAACCTTATTATTGTACTTGAGATAACTCAACTGCGGGGTTTAGTACAATAAACCTTTGAGCTCCTTAAGGGACGTCATCATCCTAAATGGATACGGTGACTCGACACATGTAACTAGCATGACATACAAGATCGCCACCACCCAAGATGCGAGAATCTTGGTTAACTCATGTAACCTCACCCATAACAAGTCAAAGTGATGGTCAACAACTCATACTCACCTAATACCTTATCGAGGTTTAGATCAACGTAAAGTCACCAAGATCTTGGTTCTTCACGACGGTCAGATAGAAGAACTCATCTCACTGTGATCAATCAATATGTCGAGACGCACCGGCATAGACAAGCAACCAAGTCAAGTCACTTCTTATCTATACCCGACTATACCGACAACTCGTCCTCAAGTTGTCTCAGCTGTGATTCTTTTTATATCTCATTAAGTTTGACCAATCATACAGACTTCTGTGATCTACAACACACTGTATGATCTAGTTTATATATGAGATAAATGGACATACATATGCAATCAAGTAAACAATTCAGATAGAAGATTGTAATAGTGGTAACAGGAAACATTGTATACAAGCTCAACCAAAACTGCTTTCAGTATACAAATCAAACACAATACACGTCATCCCTGAGGTCATCTGAGGTATTTCCGATTACCCATATTCCAGCTCTTGTCCCTATTGAAAATCGAAAATCAGAATTAGAACATATATTAAATATATATTAAAGATGTCAAATATATTAAATACGTGCTATGATGTCAAATGTTTACATGTCCAAGATTAGTAAGTAAGTCAAAATCTCTGAGGCATAACTGGTCGGCTGCTCGAGTAGAGAACTACGAGGTGGGTCATGATGAGTATCAAGTATGGCTATGCTTCCAAACTCGTGCATAGAATGTCTAGTTGGAATCTGAGATGACTCACCATGAATTCCAGATGGCTCACCATGAAGCACGCCCAAGTCATCACCGCATGTTGGCCCTCCCTCAGGTAAATCAATAGAATGTCGAGCCTCCAGATGAGGAGTGTGGTGAGGGCCGGGCGAATATGCATACGAGCGCCATGAACTGGAACAACAAAAGACGTTTAATATATCATCAAACCACCTCTTCACCTTCATCGTCAGACGCTCTTCCATAGCCTCCATATGCTTTCTCGATAGTTCATCCACCCTCTCTACTACTCTGTCACAAGTCATCTAGGCCAGATTCTCTAAAAAACACCGATCTAGTCATCGTAAATAGTGATCACCGCTGCTGATGAAAAATAAGTGGGATGCTGAACACACTTTCCCGTATCTCGACGATGGTCTCTGACGACTGATGTGGCTCTGAGGGCTGCTTTGATGGAGGTTCTGAAATATCAGACATGCTGTTGTGACTCGAATCCTGAACAGATCGTGGACCCCTCCTCTGAACTTGACATCTACGTCGAGGCTCATCTATCGAATGAGACACCACCGATACCGATACAGCACGACGAGAAGTGAACTGTCGTCCCTTCCTCAAAGCATTTGATGGTGTCAGAAAATGCACACCGAGTTGAGAGGGGTATGAGACAGACGCCCAATAAATGGTGTTAAGCTCGAAATCGTCAGGCATGATCGTAGTGGGATGATAATCGACCCAGAATAAATTGAAACATGTTATTTAATATTCTAATAAATATAATACCTCATTCATGATTTAAAATTCTAATAAAATTCAGTACCTCTTGCTCAAACAAAGGTTGTACGACTACGGGTGTGTAATAACCCGAAAAATTTAAAACTTTTATTAGCAATGCTTAACCCAATTACTTAGAGTTCTAAAACCTTAATTATGTTTAAGGTGACCAACGAAACGAATTAGAATCGATTCGGAGATCGAAAACTAGAGAAATAAAAAACTATTGTCTAGTCCTACCGGATTAGGGTTTTTTGAATAGCCTGAACATAGAATGAAAGATCGAGAATGAATCTCAACAAAAGGATTTCATTTCTAGAATCGTCTCGTGAAAACATGTGAGAAGCCAAAGAATTGGAATTTTCGGGCATACTCGCCCGGTCAGTCTCAAAAGTATCATTCACGAGCCGGATCAACTTCCAGTCCGTGCTATTCATGAAAATTTATGATAACAATCAAAATCACGAATGAATATATTATTATGAATTTAGATTTCATAAGAATCAATTTCTGAACGAAATTTCTGAAGAACTTAACCGAACGCCGGAATATATATAGGAAAAACCCTAAACTGATCCGAACAAACCGAAACTAGAACCAATGGTCTAAATAAATAAGAAATGATTTATAATACTCAAATAAATTATGAAAGCTCAAGAATTCAATAGAATTTCAAATGAGCATAATTTAATCGTCGGACGCTGTTTTTTAGCGATAACTCGGAATTGACTTACCGGATGTCATCCGAACTTCATGAAATTATTATAAACTATGAAATAAGTCTTTTAAGACTATTTAATAAAATAAAACCTTAAGGTACCTAGAAATCAATCGAAAGCGCGATAAAACTTAAAGAGTCGATATTAACATGCCAAATCGGGTAATTTGACTAGTCTCCTCCCAACCATAACAATGGGCACTCCATATAGGATGAAATCAGCTCATTTGGATCAGATTTACAGACCCAAACCGTGCCCTCTCTCTTTCTCTCTATTTTAAAATTTCTCTCTTTTGTTCTTCAAACTTTTAAGCTTAATCCTTATTTCCCAACCATTTAAACCCTCAAATAATTATTCTAAGAACATAAAAAGGTAGTAATCATCATTCTCTTCATTGTTAATGGATTAGAATTTTTATATTTTTTGAATTTATTTCATGAAGAACCCTAGTTTTGTTCTTCATTTTCTTCATGACTTTTGAGCCACCAAATGCTCTCAAGATATGAATGAAATATGCTTATAAATGTATTCTAAGATTGTGTT
Organism: Salvia rosmarinus; assembly: GCA_036937905.1. Classification (NCBI taxonomy): domain Eukaryota; kingdom Viridiplantae; phylum Streptophyta; class Magnoliopsida; order Lamiales; family Lamiaceae; genus Salvia; species Salvia rosmarinus. The sequence goes on along the minus strand of CM072822.1, from coordinate 57,235,440 downwards.
TAAAGTTTGAGAATTTTTGGAGCATGTTTAATATTTTCAATTTTTGTTATAATTTGTTTTATAGAAGATGAAGCATGATTTTGTGAATATTATTTGAAATTGTTGCTTGTTGATGTATTAGAAGTATGTAGAATAAATATAAAAATTTTGGAATTTTTCTTGAATTTTTTATGAAGGCCGAGAGTTATAGCTCATTTTTGGGCCATTGTTTTAATTTTTTTGTTGAAAATAGTTGAGATATAGTGTTTAATATATGATATGAACATCATATATTAATTTTGAAATTTTTGAGACACATCTCCTATTTCTTCAAAATAACCGAAACATATATATGTATTTTGGAAATTATTTTGATTTTATTTGTTGAAAAATAGTTGAGGTATAGTGTTTAATATATGATAAGAACATCATATATTAATCTTGAAATTATTGAGACACTACTCCTAATTTTCTATAGAAACCAAAAACTATATATATATATTTGAGATTTATTTGATTTTTATTTGTTAAAAATAAAATGATATGTGATGTTTAGAAATAATATGAATCTAATATGCATTGTTGGAAATTTATTGAACACATATGTAATATATGTGTGAGGGCAAAAAGAATTTCAAGCATTTGATTCATATTATAAGTATTAGTTGATATTTAATGTTATATTAACATGTTTATTGCATAATATAAACATATTGTGAAGTGAATGGAATTTATTGAATATATATGCATATATTTCATAATTATCGAAAACATATATATAGTGATAAGCATATGTTTTAATTTTAATGTATGATATGAGATGATATTTCAGGTTTAGTACATGATATAAGAATGATATGATTTTTGTGGAATTTATTGAACACCAATGATCAATAAACCCTAATTACCGAAAACTATATGTTTAGTTACTCATGTTTTTAAATTTTATTTGATGGTATTGAGTTGATAATTAAATTCTATAGTATGATAGGAGTATAACATGATTTTATTGGAATTTATTGGATACCTATGCTAATTATTGCTAATTATCGAAAAAATAGCAAAATTGTTAAGTTTGAGTTTAATTTTAATGGTAAATGATGTTATGATAGTTAAACTATAAGCTTGGAATGAATGGTTGCGATGGTGATGAATGAATGAAACACTTATGCACACATACACAATGATTGTGTATTATGTTAGAAATTAGGGTTTTCTAATGCTTTAGTATAATATATGTTGTGTATGGTGTTGAATGGTTATATATATGTTGTGCCGACAGATAAACCCCAAACTTAAACAACATAATACTTTATGTACGAGAATCTAAAAGAAATCGACCAATTTCGATAACTTAAGAAGGAATTAATGAGAATCGAAGTTAGACACGAGTTTGGGTTTTTCTATTAATAATAGGATACTCAAACGTGAGTTCCTAAGTTAAAGGAACCAAAAGTCGAGTTACAACGTTAATACTCAATAACGACAGCCTAATACGATGTTAGATTGAGCGTTAAGACAACTCGACAACGAATAGCGATTATACAACTTATATAATCTCCGACGAGTTAAGAGAAACAAACAATATCGTAAAGTGTAAACAAAGATTCGAACATAAGATGTCGATCCTTATGTCTCAAAGGTCGAGTTAATATTCCCGAAGAAATTCATCTATTCCTAAGTACTTACTTACATGATTGCATGTGATCACTTAATCATAAGTCAAGACTTCCATTTTATTCGTCGTGCTAATACGACAAGTCGTCAAGCATAACCTACTAGGACGTAACTACAATTGATAAATCTAGTTAGTGGCTTGAGAATATCCTAACATACCAATCACAACTTGAATACTAACAATCTATAACGTAATAACGTTTAGAAGAACACTAAGTTTAAGAGTCGAAGATAGACTCGGAGTATACGACTTATAAGTTGAGGTTCATCTATGAATGAGGAAGTAAAATAGTTTGGGAATTTGGGAAGTAAAATAGTTTGGGAATTTGGGAATGTAAGATAATAGAAATTATCTTAAAACCATCACATGAAATCATAAAGAAATCCTAATTGGGAACTTTAAGTCGTAATTTATAAATGACCTTCGATCGATAGAAAGAATCTAAGAAAGACTATTTTCTTATGAAGGATTTGATCGTACGTAGTCGGCGAGGAATGACAATCACACATGCTCACTTAGAACTACTAGCTTCGGATTAGCAGGTGGGCTCTCTTGAAACAAAAATGACATACATGTCTATCTCAAAGCATGATTTACAAAAGCTTTATGAAATCTTATTCCATGAACTGTTATTGACTGCCAAATGTTTATGTTTTGTTGTGATCCTATCTGAGATTGGTATATCCAATGTGGTATGTGAATCTGTTGGTCCACCAACGTTAAAAAGGGTAACGATCGGATCCGACTTAGTTGAGGACTAACTCGGATTGTGTACACGTGTGACTGTGTGTTAAGGTTAGCTACCTCGACCGGTCACGGCAACTATGTGTAGGTGGCCACCTCCATAGTGCGCGAACGAATGAATGCATGAATGATCAGATATGGAACAACGTGGATGAAATAGTTTGGCCGAACACTTTTGGAAAATGATAAAATGTTTGATAGGTATGAGTCCTTTAACTAAAATCCTCATGCGCTATTGTGGGCAGTTCAATAACTTACAAAGAAAATGTTTTTGGCAATGAGTCCACTGAGTACTTTTGTACTTAGCCCTGCATCTCGTTTTTGATGTATAGGTTGAGCAGGGATTGATGATGGGTGCGAGACGGTGCATAGTGGTAGCTGTTTTATCGCTTTAGTAGAATGATTTCTAGAACCTTGGACATGTATCGTCATATGCATGTCCACACGTTTATTGCTGCCTAACTTTGATATTGTTTGGTATCTTTTGATTATAACTGCTTTTCATATCATATTGAACTTGAGGTCGTACCTCATTCCTTGAATTGTGCCCTGATTGGGTTATATTTGAACATTGAACCTCTTGGCAAGTCCTTCTTTGACTCGAGTTTGTAGTGAAACAGCTTATTCCTTTCAGTCTATGCATTATTGAGTAGTTTAATGGTTAATTATATTGATTAGTTATGTATATATTCGCTGCTTTATCATACCAGTGACGATCCATATGATCCGTACTTCTTTGAGAAGTCGGGTCGTCACAGGGTGAGGGCCTACTCTTGAACTTCCACCTCAAGAATCTTGGATGTGTTGTGTGGTTAACGTACTTCCGAAATATACTCCCCAAGTCTGGTATGATCTCGAGTGATCAAACATATAATGCCCATACTAGTCCGTAGAAGTGGTACTGAGTATTTAATTGGCAATGTGTCGTATAGTGTTTCAAGATCTAGTAAGTATATGCACCCCACTAAAATCAGCAAAATGCATCAAGATCATCAACCAATGCCCAAACCCAATCAACTATGATCTTGCTCGTCTCGTACCCAAATACAAATCCATAAAGGATAATAACGTGGGCCACACGTAAGTGCAAACTACCATCTACATCATTAACACTACCGCTACAAAATATGTCTAATAGATTACTTAAGGTTATTTGTGTGCCCTGGCAAAAACTCCTATAGACCTCAACGTTACTCAAGTCGTGGTCTACTGTGGGGTCAAATGATGATATCCCAAATTGCAGGTCGGTCACTAGAGCATAATCTTTAATCGAAAAACATATACTTCTTCCATTAATGAAAAACCACATTTCTGGTTGACTTTGTTCTATTTGACGGGAAACAATATGGTGCAAAGATAAATTAGATTTAGGCCCGGACTCAAATCTAAGATATAACCAAAACAACCTCCCATAAATCTATTGAGCAACTCTTGGCCACTATTCTCTAGTAATACTTTCTTAACATACTTTAAATACTATGTCCTGTAATATGTCTTCACATCTGCCACAATATTATTTGTAGTATGCCTTAAGAAAACAGGACCGACCTACAATTATACCATTGTCATTACATATCGTACAACAAACCGACAAAATACTACAATAATTATTACATATCCACTACAACATAATTGAGAAGCATAATGAAAATATTTAATTGTCATCTATAAATTAATTATTTCTCAATGCACGAAGGATTTCAACTTCGTAATTCATTTCTTTTACATAATATTATCCAATGCCGATGCTCTAAACTCATGATTGAAAACATATTTCTAGAGATAAATTATTTATTTTATTTTCCTTTTATATTGGATTTCTTATATTCATTTTTCTATAATTTGTAGCAATAGACATCCTACTTAACAAATATCACAAATAATTAGAAACTTAAATTATATACTACAAATATTCACCCAACATTTTATTAAAATCACATTACTCATATCCAATCACATTATCTAAAATATTTAATCAAATCAAAAAGCACATCATTTAGCAATATTTATTCATATTTATGGATTGTAAATACACATACAATCCATAACCCTTTCTAAAAATAAAAATAAGAATATAGTTAAAATAATAGTATATGTTTTGATAATTATGTCACCCTAATAGTGCTACTATTAATTTCTTAATTTTAGACTATAATGTACTAAAACATAATAAATGATTAAAATATCATAATTACTAATATTGTGATGAAAAAAATCAAACTATATCATATAATTAATAATTCATTATAGTAACAAAAAAATTGCGATAATTTTTCTCCATCAAATTAATTATGATATAAAACTAACACTATAATGTTTTTTATTTGAAAAAAAAAATGAACATTTGGAAGATAATATCAAATTACATAATTAGACATTTGGAAGATAAAATTAAGTTGGAATTTTTTTATCTTTAATTGGGGAACAATACTAGGTGAAATCATGACAAAACTTAGAAAGTCAAATTAGCATAATTAGTTAAATTAAATCATGGAAATGTTTTCTTATTTATCGCAAAAGCTATGGAATTGGACATTGGAATATTGAATTTCCATTAATTTTACTAATATACTAATATATTCCTATTTTTTGAGTAAAAATTATCCTTTACTCATTAATATATAGGAAAACATATAATAAATATCTACATATTTTTTTCTCTATTTGAACTTTACAAAGGAAATAACGTGAATTTATACACAACAAATAAATAATTATGGTATCTATTTAAGTAGTTATTTGACAACAAAGGAAATTTATACACAATAAATATCACTACGAGGAAATCACTATATGAATAAATATCAACATATTTTTGTTTTATTACATTAGACTATAAATAATTCCAAAGTAAACCACAATTTCACATAATTCATATAAAATTTATCCATATGAATTTATACATCACAAAATACAAACAAATCTATTAATGAATCCAACATTTTACAGAATTTCTCTCCAAATGAACACGGAAACTTATTTGTGCAACTTGCGACATCTTGTTTCACTCTCTCCAAAATAGTCTTCCAAATTGTTAAAACTTAATATTCAAAAAATCAATTAAAAATATAGGAGACAAATTAAAACAAAATGTCATTCAAGTTGAAAAAAATAATGAAATTCCAATTGTAAAATGTAAATTACCGTTTAGAATGGTGTTTCTGGTAGAGACGATTGTCTTCGGCTAGATAATCTTCTAAAATTATTTTCTTCTCCCGTCGCCAAACCTGAAATATAGAAACGAAGAGTTCAATTAAATTATTAAATTAAAACATAAACTCTCTCTTCGGTCGAAAAAACTAGCAAACAAAGTTGAGAATTTCATATTTTTGCCTAGTTTCCGGTCATTTTCGCATGTCTCCGATCGATAAACTCTTACGATCGATCGGAGACAACAAAGTCGAGAATTTCATGTAAAACTAAGATTCCGATCGACTAAGGCTAGTTTCCGATCGGTTTTGCCATCTCTCCGATCGAGAAACTCTCTCTCCGATCGATTGCAGATATAATGTCTCCAGTCGACCGGAGAGAGAGTTTCTCAACCGGAGAGATGGCAAAACCGACCGGAAACTAGCCTTAGTAGACGGAATCACGTTTTTTGACTTAAATCTCAAGTTTTAAACAACTTTCCAACGCTTAAATTCAAGTTTCCGTAATGAAGAACTTACCTTGTTTGAGAAAATTGATATGCTTGAATTCTCTTCTCCTTCTATCTCGATCGAAAAGCTAGAACTTCTTCTCCAAAAATTCAAATTTATCTTCTCTAGTCTCTCCCAACAGCAACTTCTCTTTTGATAGTGAAGTAAAAGGAAAGAATAAAAACAAATATTAGGCGAGGAGAATAAATAAAATTTTTCTTGTCTCTTCTCTGCCAAAATTCCATTTACGACAAAATTTAATCACATCACCCCTTTACTTTTACAATTTTCGAAACCCATTTTCCAAACAAACATAATATGGCAGAAGACTACTGCCAAAACTCTGCAATTTTCGAAAGTTGTTCATTCAAAATATATTTATTTAATAGGTTGGGTATAGGTTGTAGTGAATTTTAAAAATGGGTATGAGTTGTATATATATTATCAAATATGGGTATATAAGTTGGGGCCCCTTTCTTGATTCACTATACCCGAGTTTTCAAAATTCAAAATAAAAACTTGAAAACCAAAATCTCGGCTAAGGACACCGCGATACTCTTGCTCATCTTTTATTTGAAAATTAACTTAACTTGATTTCAAAAATCAATTCATCAAAACTACTTTTATTGTAAAAGTATATAAAACTTTAGTTTATTCCATCAAATCATTCTCAAACCATAAAAACTAAGCATTTTACACTTAATAAATTCCATTAATTATCATTTCTTAAATTAAAATGCTTAACATAAGCATAAATAATTTTTATCTAAGCCTGTTGATTATAAATTATTCTACAAACAATATAATCACTTTAGTATAATTTTTCAAATTATATTCTTTTCTTGGTAATAAACATGTTCATTATGCTAATTAAATCAAGATATAAAATAATTAGGCACAATATTAAAGTCTAATTTCATCAAAAAAACAACTCAATACAATTAATTAAGTCCAGCATAATTAAGCCTAGATCCCAAATCAACTCTTTATTTTATCAACCCAACCATTATTTAATTTAGGTTTAAATGAAAAATAGATACTCTCTTCGTTCAATATATTCGTTTCTTGATTTTGATGGCACGAGTTTTAACAAATTGCAATAAATGTAAAGTGAATAAAAACAATAAATGAATAGACTAATAGATAGTAAGATTAAAAGGTCGGTCATATACATAATAAAAAAATATATTAATTGATAGTGAAAGTAAAAAGGTAAATCATGAATGATTTTTTTTGTAATAACTAGACGGATTTATGATAAAAATTATGGAGTTGATATTTTTTAAATAGAAAAAATAAATATTATTTATATATATATTAAAATAAAATTAAATGAATATATTTGATAAACAGATATATATTTAGCCCAAAGAACCCATAATGACTACAGCCTAATTCTTTGAACATTATGAAAGCCCATAGTTGAGCCCATCAAATAAATGTTGAAGTAAAAGAAACCTAAAACCACAAATCCATTTGTTATCTCATTCTCTCTCTCTGCTCACCGTCTATCTTCTTCCCCCTAGAGCTAGAAGACCCAAACGCAGAACACCCTCCCCTATTCCTTTCTTTCTCGCTGCGGCCAACGACAGCGGCGGCCGACCGTCTTCGCTCACCTCTGACCCACCTTTCTCTCTCCTCTAGCCTGTATTTCTCTCATCTCTTATCAGATCCCTCTCCCTTTCTACCCAACACCACACGCTGTTCGTTCCCTCGGCAGATCCAACGAGGCTGCTGCCGGGGCAGGCACCACTTCTTCCTCCCTCTGATCTACCACTCTCTCTCCTTTTCCCCCTCGGTCAACAGCCAACGGCGAAGAGCTGCTCATGCCGCGGCTTTTCTTCCTCCTCCCTGACTAGCGGCGCCGCCCCAGCCCCAGCCCTGCTCCCAGTGACGGAGCCAGAGATTTTACTCTGGGGGATCCAATTTTTTTAAATAAAATTAAAAGTAAATAATATTGTTTAAATTATACCACAATGTTAGAAAATAAAAGTTAAACACAATCACCATCATAAGTTTATCTTATATTCTTTATTTTTGAAATCGCGATAATAATTTCGTTGGTAGATCAACAACACACATCATTTTCAATGTCGAAATTAAGGTCATTCAATAGTTTGGTTCAGTTTTATATTTTTAAAATAATAATCATATATTCAATCGATCTATATTTTGATTGTTTTATCATCAATGTTTTTAGACGCTTAAAATAAAATTAAAATAATTTAGACGCCTTCATTGATTGTTTTATAATAATTTATCATAAAAATTTAAATTAGATTGATCATATTAACACATATAAATCGCTATATTTTTAGATATATTTTATTTTATCAACATAATACAAATAATGAAAAAGAAAAAAAAAAAAAAAAAGCAAAAGTAGTAGAGACAAGAGAATATAATTAAATTAAGAAAAGAAAATGAAAAATAAAGAGGAAAGATGAAAAGGAAAAAGGAAAAAAGGAAAAGGAGAATGAAAGACTGATGGGTTTCGAACCCAGGTCTACAACATTAGAGGTAAGACACCCGACCAACTGGGCTACACTGAATCTATGTATTATCACTAAATATATACTGCTAATATTCAAAAATTCTGGGGGACCCAAGGGCCCCTCAGGCCCCAACGTGGCTCCGTCACTGCCTGCTCCCTTTTCCCTTTCTCGTCGCGAACAGCGACAACCACCGGCTGCCGCCGCCGCGCCGCTCATAACGGGATTCAATAATTTTGTTAAAGATTGTGCCAACTCATTCAGAAGAGGAGCAAAAGGAAGCTACTAGCAATGATCTTCGGCGATATGTGATTTGAGAAATTTTAGGTAAGAGGAGGATTGTTTTAAAATACTAGGCACTCAGGAGAATTTCTGGGAGTTCATTCTTGAGTTTTGCATGCTAAACTTCCAAACCAAGGTGGTTTTGAAGGGGTAGAGAATACATATCATAGTGGTGGTATGTAATACCCGTAAGATTCAAAATTTTAATTAATTATTATATTAAGTTAAAGCAGGATTTGCATTCCTCGGATGGTTTATTTAAAACAAAAAAACGCTTGAGTTTCGATTTTATTTCAAATAATAATTAATTATAAATTGTAGCACGCTTGTTATTTGTAATTGAAAATTTATGGTTCAACCGTGATAAAATTTCAGAATCGAATTAAATACTCATTCCATCTCCAAAATTCCTTCATGGTATCTTGAAAGCTAGTTTTAATGTATTGTGAGTGGAATAAAATTTTATATTAATATAATATTAAATTAGTTAGTGATGGATCATATGTATTAAAATATATAAATAAATAGATTGTTGAGAGTAAAAAAAGGAAATAATAAAAGATATAAATAAATAGGTTGTTGAGAGAAAAAAAAAGAAATAATAAAAGATATAAATAAATAGATTGTTGGGAGTAAAAAAAGAAAAATAATGGTGGATCATGGATGATAAAAGATGTAAATAAAGAACATTATTGAGGTAAAATTGAAAAGATAATTTTCATAAATAAATAGGAAAAAAATTAGGGGACGTTAAAAAGAAAAACTAATAAAAAAATGGGGGGACGAATGTAATAAAATTTAATAAAAATTGAAGAATTAATACAGAAACATAAATTCATCACGTCTACCTCCTCACTTATTTTTTTCAACCATCTTTACCATCACATCCTAACTCGCTTAGGAACCTATCTCTCAATTTCTAAAGTTTGTCACACCTGATTTTTTAATTATGATTTGCTTGTTATGTGTGGTATTATATCTAATTTTTCAAGTGTGATTTACTTGATTTTTCAAGTGTGGTTTACCTGTCATATGTAGTTTGTAGGTTATTGCACAGAAACGTGAGGTTTACCCAGTACGCACTGTTTTTCAAGTGTGATCTACCTGTCATGTGTGGTTTGTATGTTATTGCATAAAAACGTGAGGTTTATCCAGTATGCACCGTTGATAACCACTACGGGCTCCCCATAATACAAAAAAAATATATGATTTGTATACACTGAGGTTTATCCAGTAGCACTCATTCATAGCACTCATTCATCTCCTTCACACTCGGCAGCTTTCAAAGAACAAAAATGAGAGGATCCTCCTCAAGTAATTCAAGAATTTACTACCCACCAACAAAGAACAAAATCCAAGTAGGACAATCCCAAAACACAGCGGCTTCATCACAGGTTTACTCTAACTTAATTTCCTTCCTCAAACACTTATTATATGTACATTTATTTCACAGGTCTAATATAAACAATCTTTGTCTCACAAACGAAATCGCCTCAAACTCATTTCATGTTTATCTAAATTCATCTTATTAGCATTCTTCTCATGCGATACATGGGTATCATATTTTAAAAATTTGTAACATTAAGTATATGAATATTTGTTATTTATATAGCAAATATATCAAATATAAAAAGATTATTTTAAAATAATGGCATGAATTTTGACCCGGTAGTGACTTTTTGATCAAAATTTATTTAAAAATTACAAACATAGCATGTATTTATTTTCGTTTTTAATTAACAGTCCACCTCAAATTTTTCGGCCAGTTAATGTATCATCGGAAGCTGATAAAAAAAGAATATACACATAAAATAAAGTAATTATTTTTAAAAAAAGATAAAAAGCATTTTTTTTCCATGTCATGCCCCCTCCCTCCTCGGTTCTCTTTCTCCTGCATGATCCTTTCGCGGGGATATCATATGATTAAAAATATTTTGTTTTTGATGTTCTTATGGATCAAAACACAATTTATCACAAATAACATGTTTACAATTTTTTCAAGAAATACGCATGTTATTTAATAAATAATCAAAATTAACTATATAATTAAAATGAAATATTGGCATTAAAATTAAATTTATATAATTAAAACTATATTTAAAATATAAAAAGAAAAATAATTAAATTAGTCATGTAATATATAGAATTGATATATACTAACACTAGTGGGCGAAAATCTAATATAACCAATATGTTAAGTTTGCTATCATTTTTATCCCATATGTTAAGTTGCTATTTTTTTTAACCATTTGTACAATTTTATCCTTAAATATAAAAAATCACACGGATTCACACGCACAGACACAATCCCGACGGCCAACCCTCCTCCCCTTCCCATTCAGTTTCCGTGCCAACCATCCTCCTCCCATCTGCCGGTGACCAACCTCCTCCTCTCCTTTTTGGGCGACCAACCTTCCTCTCCCTTCCCATCTGTTTCCGACGGCCAACCATCCTCGCCTCGCCGGTGGGTGTGCATCCTTCCTCCCTCGTCGACGGCCATTCCCTCTCTCCCTTTTCCGCGCCAATCAGAAAATTGCAAAGAAAATTGGTTGACCGCCGAAAATGGGTTGACCGCGGTTGGCCGCCAGAAACAGAATGGGAAGGGAGGAGGTTGACCGCCAATAAAAGGAGAGATGGGGGTTGGCGCCGGCGAGAGAGGATGATTGATCACGGAAACAAAGTGGGAAGAGAGAGAGGTTGGTCACCGGAAAAAGGAGAGGAGGGTTGGCCGAGAGGAGGAGGATTGGCCGGAAAAGGAAGAGGAGGGTTGGCGGCCGTCGGGAAACAGAGGGGAGGATGGTTGGTCACCGAAATGGGTCGACCGCGGGTTAGGCGGGATATTCGGAGGATCATCCTCCTCCTCTGCCGGGTCGGCGGGAGAGGAGGAGGATGATTGGCCGTTGGAAACAGATGGGAAGTGGGAGAGGGTTGGCACCGGAAAAGGAGAGGAGGGTTGGCGACCATCTCGGGGAAACGTGGGGGGAGGATGGGTGAAAATGGGTTGACCGCGGGTTAGGGAGGATATTTTTGTAATTTTAATTAAAAATGGATAAAAAAGTAACATGTTAGTATATTGGTTAAATTAGATAGCAATGTTAAGAAATGTGGCAATTCTCCCCATTAACACTAGTATATATGTATAGGTTTATAGATATAATAGATAGTATTTAGTTTATTTTTAAATATTTAAAATAATTGTAACTTATTCAGATTATATCCATCTTTTAAATATCATATATCAAATTAAAACTCTTGATGTGATATTTAATTCAAGTTGTATATTGCATACATTTTCATGAATTAATGAATAAGAAAGAGAAAGGACAATGAGAAGGAAATTATTGAATGATAAATACCCAATAAAATTAAGATTTCTTTTGATAAATAAATAATATTGCAATTAATACAAAAACTTTAGGTAGAAAAATAATATGGGGAATGATTTACCTTTAATATATATATAGATTAGAATTTAATAAAAACGGGTACCTGCGAAAACCGATCCAACTGTCATTCCTATTTAGGATGTATACTATAAATCATATTTTAGTTAAATACAAGCAAGAAAAGAAATACTACTAAAAAAAGAAAAGAAATAAAAAACAAGAAAATAAATAAACGTGCTAAAATATACTATAAGAAAAAGATGCACTTATTTTTTGCCAAACCAAACATATCCTCATAGGACTCATACCGTCATACGCTTTCTGTCCTCACAATTTGGAAAATAGCCTGTGTGTATATATTACGCACTCGCAGAGCAGAGATCTATCAAATATATAGAGAATTATTGGCATCAATTCTCCTATATCTACGGCCTATTTCTGCATCCGTAGTAGAATCATCTTGAGGTAATTGATTATTGGCCCCTTTAAATCTTGAATAGTTTAGGCTAGTTTTTTCAAATTTTGTATATTTTTGTTTATTGTTTTGAAAATTCATGTCTTTTACGTGGTAATCTGTTTCTTGTTTTGTTGAGACCCTTCACTCGTGAGTTAGATTTTGTAAAATTCATGCCTTGTAGCGCTGTTTCTCTCTTTGATTGATGGGTTAAGTAATGGCTTAGAATTCCAGTTGTTGTTTTCTCTCCACCGGTTTGAGTGAATTTGCAATTTGAGCAGCATTTTTGTATGTGTATATGATGTGTTTCTTGGACATAACAAAGGGAAATTTTTCGTGATAACCTTTAATGATGAATGGAGTTGTAGGTAGGACTTTTGCACTCATTCCTGTATTTTACTCATTTCATTTTTTCTGTTGAAAGAAGTTGTGTAAGCTGTTAAGAGTGTATTTTTTTTGCATTATCTGTGTAATAAGTGTTATGCTCTAATTTCCATCATGTAAAGTTGAATGTTAAAGCTTTCAATTTTCATCATTTCCTTTTCATAATCATATTGGTGGATATGTCTTAGGTTTCTCTTTGGAAACTTGTGGAGATAGTAACTTTGAGTTTTTGCACTGTAACAGTCTTTCAATGATTTTAATGTTTCTTGTTATGTTTCTTATACAACTCGTAGGTAGTGAACCACATTCGGTCTCCTATAGTTCGGTTTTTCAAGGATCCAGTTATCTGACATTATTATGTTCATGATTGGTGTTTATTCATTTTGTTTGTTTGTATGTTCATTAGTTCGACTTATTCAATCCGACTTTGGTGTTAGCTCCGATTTGGTTGCCATTGTTCTATTTACTTCATTGGTGATAAATATTTGCTCGTTGTGATGGCAGAATGGGAACTGTCGGTGAAACCATTTACGGGGCATACACCTACCAAGAGCTGGAGAGGGAGCCCTACTGGCCCTCGGAGAAGCTCCGGATTTCCATAACAGGCGCTGGCGGGTTTATTGCCTCTCACATTGCTAGGCGCTTGAAGAGCGAGGGTCATTACATTATTGCTTCCGACTGGAAGAAAAATGAGCATATGCCTGAGGACATGTTCTGTAACGAATTCCATCTCGTGGATCTGAGGGTGATGGATAACTGTTTGAAAGTTACTGAAGGAATCAATCATGTATTCAATCTTGCTGCTGATATGGGCGGGATGGGCTTCATCCAGTCGAACCACTCGGTCATCATGTACAACAACACAATGATCAGCTTTAACATGATTGAAGCTGCAAGGATTAATGGGGTTAAAAGGTCTGCTTTCTGACAACTGCTATCCTTAATCTAGAATGTAGTTTCAAAGTGAAGAATCACCTATGATGCAAAACATGATTTATTAACCTTATGCTTGTGCAGTTACTGTCTATTAGCAAATAAGAAAATTACATGTAGAAAGCATGTTACTGCTTTTGATCTTTTTCTATCATTTAAGATGCATTTAATCTTCCGTTTATTTGCAAATTTAAAAACAATATATATAAATAAATCCTTTCTTGCATTGAAGTTAGATATTTTGTTCAAATAGGAGAAAGTCTCTCTCTCTCTGTCTCCCCTCTCAATTAATAGAAATATATTATGAATGATAAAGAGTCATGACTGAAGAGATTTACTTGCATTGACCACAATGACGTTTTCAGCGCTTTTTGTTTTTCCCAATTGAGTTACCGAGATATCCATGAGTGTAACATTTCAGTTTCTGCTATGTAATTCGAGATCAATTCGTTTAGACGAAAAGCTTCTGGCACAATTACAGTGTTCCCTTTTTTGACTTTTGATATTCGATTCATTTGCGAAAATTGATGCACTAAGGCACACATTTGAAGCGAAGAACTGAAAGGGACTTTATTTTTGGGGTATAGGTTTTTCTATGCCTCTAGCGCTTGTATTTATCCTGAATTTAAGCAGTTGGAGACGACCAATGTGAGCTTGAAGGAGGCTGATGCATGGCCTGCAGAGGTTTTCATCTCTTATCTTGACTTATTCATTTTTACCTTTTATTTTCTATGACTGACATGAGCTGCATTTTTGTTATTGGGGTAGCCTCAAGATGCTTACGGGCTAGAGAAGCTGGCTACAGAGGAGTTGTGTAAACACTACAACAAAGACTTTGGCATTGAGTGCCGGATAGGAAGGTTCCATAATATTTATGGTCCGTTCGGAACATGGAACGGTAAACTTGAATGTTAATTTAATAAAATGAAAAGAAAAAGGTTGTGTAATAATTACATCATCTGTTGGTATAGGTGGGAGGGAGAAAGCGCCCGCTGCCTTCTGTAGGAAAGCCCTTACTGCTACTGACAAATTCGAGATGTGGGGAGATGGCAATCAAACGCGATCTTTTACCTTTATTGATGAATGTGTTGAGGGTGTTTTAAGGTATGTTTAACGAATAAGTGGAGCTTTGTTGCATAATAGTGTGCTCTTTTTATACCATAAAAACTGAAGAATACCGCAAGTAATATTGTTTGTTTCTTTCTACTTGCTTGAGAGGAGAATATCTATATCTTTAAAATACCTCAGATAGGAGGCAGGAAATATGGTAGAGGCACACAAATTGCCTTCAGTTCTGTTTCCAAATTTTAAATATGACAAATTCTAGTTTTGGTTTATGCAATCTGGTAAGATTATCAGTAATAAAAACAGTAATGTTATGAATTTTTGTACCATTTCAGATTAACAAAATCTGATTTTCGGGACCCAGTAAATATTGGTAGCGATGAGATGGTAAGCATGAACGAAATGGCTGAGATTGTCCTGAGCTTCGACAACAAGAAGCTTCCCATCCATCACATTCCAGGACCAGAGGGTGTGCGTGGTCGAAATTCTGACAATACTCTAATTAAGGAAAAACTCGGTTGGGCACCTTCTATGAAGCTCAAGGTACCCTTTTCACCCACATTTTCTGGCTTATTGACTTTCATTTTATTTCAAATCCGACACCCCACTCTCTTTCCTCATCTTCACAGGATGGATTGAGAATCACATACTTCTGGATTAAGGAGCAACTCGAGAAAGAGAAAGCTAGGGCATCGATCATTCCACCTATGGTTCGTCCAAAGTGGTGGGGACGCAAGCTCCTGTCCAGCTCGGGTCTCTCCGTGCTGCCGATGGCAAAGAATGAAGCAGAAGGCGCGAAAAACATTCCACCTTCGATGTTTGTGAGCCACGTTCTGCATGTTGCATTTCGTTACCTGTCTTTCCGGCTCTGAATTTGCTTTCCATTCGAGTACAGTGCATCTCTATCTAAATAACCACGATCTGCTTGTATTGTGAATTTGCTGCTGGTTCATTCTCTGTGCAATGTTATTACATGCTTCTCATCTCGTCTGAAGATTTATTTCATTGTTGTTTAAGAGTGGCTTTTCTTGACAAGTTGGTCTCTAATCAGGACATCTCATGTGAGGATGCATAGGATCATACTCAATTAGAGTTAATAAACTCTATTTGGGGATTATTAAATTTAATTTGAACTAATAAATCCTAATTAAGTGTGGTCTCGTGCATCCTCATGTGATGACATTTTCACAAGAGTTTTTGTCAGCAGAATAAAAACTTGTGTGCATTTGGACGTATGGTGCATCCAACCTAATTAAATCCGAATAGGATAGATTAATCACAATTAGAATTTATAAGAGGAAATAAACCTACAATCCGAAGCGTGCCTCATTTAGCTGGTGTCAAAGTCTAAGAAAGTGCAGTTGTTGTGGAGTGGAAGATGTATCAAGACAAAATCCCATAATTGTTGCTTTTGAGGTGGTCCAAGAAAACAGCAGCTTTGATGAGCCATTTAGTTTAGATAAGGCTTCCACAATCTGGATGAGCGCATACGTCTTGACTATTGATAGATCACAGTAAGACGAGTTTTTTTATTTGACCATCATAAAGAACTTAGGTCTCGTTGATCTAAACTTGATAAGATTTTAGACCAGTATGAGTTGTTGACCATCATTTGACTTGTTATGGGTGAGAGTTACATGAAATAACTCAATATTATCCGTATAGGATGATGACATCCCCTTAAGGAGCTCTAAACCCTCCAGGTTGAGTTAATTCAGATATGATAATAAGGTTGAGTGGTACTACTTAAGATTAAGAATTTAATTTTAAGCATTCATATTGTTATAAATAATTAATGGACGTACGATATTTTAAATACATGGT
The DNA here is from genome assembly GCA_036937905.1 of Salvia rosmarinus. Lineage (NCBI taxonomy): Eukaryota > Viridiplantae > Streptophyta > Magnoliopsida > Lamiales > Lamiaceae > Salvia > Salvia rosmarinus. The sequence continues at coordinate 57,218,581 of CM072822.1, read as the reverse complement.
TTTGTAAATTTAAGTACAAGCCCGATTCAACTTCGGTAATAAAGGAATAAGTCAACATTTATTCTCTAATGAAATGAATAAATGTTTATGAATTAATTTATATTTTAGGCTGAACATAAGATAATTAATTCATTTTAGGTTCATTTTTATTCTTGTATTTGATTGTTGTACTGGTCCAATAAGGCATGCAACCATGGAGTTTTCGTACCCCCTTAAGAAGTCCCAGTGAGACTGAGCTCTGTTAATTGTATTATTAATACATTTTCTAATATAGATATGATTATCTAATATCTAAAGAAACTAAAAGATAATTATTCTAGAACTGAATTATTATCTAGATAGAAGATATTATTATATTTATTAGATGTGCTAGAATCCTGATTAGATTAAGATTTTAAGGAGAGCACTATAAATACTAGGTAAGAGAAAACCAATATCATCACATCTACAATAGTAGATTCCGGAAACTACATAGAGGGGGAGAAATTTGGTAATTTTCATAGATTGCTCTCACTCGACATTGAAGATTAGACAATCAGGACACAATCCAGAAGATCAAAGATGAAGTGAGTAATTGATCAATTGTGCCAAAAATTCATAGGTAAACATGAGAAAATCACTATATGTTGCAATTAATTATATAGAAACATGCTAAAAATATAATCAATATATAATGAGTTAAACATTCAACATACATCCTTAGGTACACGAAAATCATATTTCCCTACAGAAGTTTTGTTAGCATACCCTATGAGTTTTGGCTTCCACTCCCAATAAGGTCATTTTGTTATGATTTTAAGTTTTTTGTATTAATTGTCTATGTTGTAGAGGTTTCTTTGTTCTTAACTAGTTTTTTCCCAAAATTATGACCGGTCTTTTTTGTTTTAATTTTAAGTTTTTTTGTCATAATGGTTATGTAGTAAAAATTATATATATCTAACTTTTTTTGTATATCTCTATTTTATTTTCTTAGATCTCTTTATAACTTAGTTTCTATTATCAAATTTGTCTTCCATATCGTTATACTTATTAATACAAAATAAATTTAAAAATAAGTCTATAAATTAAGTTAAAACATCAGCTTCTCAAAACAAAATTATTATAAAATAGAGCACTTGGTTTTATTACAGATAATAAAAAAAGATGGTTAAATAAGTTCGTCAAAATATTAACTATGTAGCAAGATAGACTAAATATATTGTGAAATAAGAGTAATATATTACATCTTAATAATAAAAAAATAATAAATAATTTTGTGGCTGATAAAACATGAAAGTTGAAATGACTTTTTAAAATTTATTTTATAGTTTTTTTTCAATATAGTATAATAAGGCCCTCAATTTTCTTAATCCAACCTTGGCGTTAAGAATCAGAAAAGACGAAAACGACGATTTTGAGGAAGTGTAAGACAATGTGTTTTTAGGTTTCCAATAGAGAGATATGAGATAATAGAGAAACTAAACTCCCCTATACAAAAATCTAGGTTCACCACTATACATAGTAGTGCTAATAGGAAAACGTTACCTGTGTGTGTTGGTCTAGGTAGAGTGGTTAATGCCCGAGGTCAAAAGTCTCGGGTTCGAGTCCACCATGATGCAGTCTTTAAAATTTCTGTATTAATTGACCAAAAAAAAAGGAAAACGTTACCTACTTTTGGGTTGAGTATGGCTTTTAGAAGCTCAACTTGGGAGCTTTCTAGAAAGTGATCTAAACTTTCATTTATGCTTTTAAGAGCACAATCTACGATTAAGAATTCAACATCATTTCTGAGAGATTTTAAGAAAATAAACAAAAATTCGAGTCATTCTTTGAAAAGACTCCATAATTTGGACCATAAACTATACCTAATAATTTCCGTGTAATTGGAAAATAAATATTGATGAATGCTGCAGGCTAATGAACAGTATAAGGAAATAAACCAAGAAGGTCGCAAAGAGTTGAACTTTCCAATCTATTTTATCTTTTACGAGAGTTAAGATCCGTGTCCTCTATTCTATTCTACTTCATATTCTTATTCAGCTAGTTGTTTAAATTTAACAACCACTGCAATAATCTTATAACCAATGCAAAATTAATTATATGCTATCCTGAAATAATAATAAAATGCAACGGAGGATCTCTTATGAGGGATTAATTAATGGTGAATGATAAAATTAACTTTATAGTCGAAATTATATGCAGTTATATAGACCATAGTAGAAGGTTTACCAGGACAGATGCCTCAAAAGTCATTTTTATTTTTATTTTTTTGATATCAAGCCGAAAGTCATCCGATTTACACACAACAACTGTATCTCATCTAATACAACTTCAAAATGCAAATGTCTTGTGTTTCAAACCCTTATCCGGATTCATAAACAATAAAACACCAACAAAATTACATAATATCACTATATATGGGTTTCGATTCGAATACAGATATCATCTGACGGATTTTGACCGGTTAAATAATGATGCTTGCTTGTGTTGGAAAAGTAAGGATTTAATTATCAAAAATAACATAACACTTACCAAAAATTTGTAGTTTTCACATGATTTTTTAATACATTCTAATTACAACACCATCTATAATTCTTCTGCAATCATAACATCCCCATTTTTTACAGCAAAGTTTGTCTGATGTGTAACCTAAAACGATATAGTTTTATTATTGAAAAAAAGAAGTTAATGTTGGAATTGCAAATAATTAGAAATGGTGTTAGAATTTCAACATTTGAAAATCACAAAAATTTGGATAAACAATGTGTGATTTCTTGCAATTAACCCATAATAAGTTATGACACTAGCCACCTGGTCTGAAATGTGATATAATTATATACACATTCTGCAACTGAACTCAGAAAACAAAATGCAAAGCATACAAGCTACTAGAGAAAAAGCTTCATTAATGCAGGTAAGTAAGATCAAAATAAGCTAACCATCATCTACTATTTCAAGTGTATGCTCGATTAACATTAGTTGATAAAGTCAAGTTGCTGTCACTTCCAGTAGGCCTAAAGAATCGGACTTATTTTTGGAAATATTTATTTTGCAGTTAACATTAAATAAACCACATATATATTGCCGTATTGGAAAATGCAAAGAGATAAACGCCAAACCTGTCTGATTTACCTTCTCAAGCAAATTCCACTTCTTCTAGAACTGGGACATGATTTTATCAGATTGCTTTTATCTCAAATGGTGCTTCTTTTTGTCAAACTGCAAGATTATACCACCAAAATTAGTTATGGGCTGAGAGCCAAAATGGAGTACATGTTAGAACTTTGGCAGTTCATAGATATTGGCTACTTGGTCCAAATAATAAAGATGTATACAACAAAACAAAGCTTCTAATTTAAAAGTCAAGTAACATATATCCGATTCTAAATCTTCAGAACATGAAAACATGAAAACAAACGGAAAATACAAGAGCCTAGCAAAAAGCATCACTTGATATTTTCTACAAAGAAAAGCTCTCCTTCAAGGCCGAGTTGCCTTTCGGTGACAAACATCCAGCAACCAAAGTCAGGAGTTCTCATCCTTCAACATCACAAGTCGAAGTTTTGTAAATGCTGATGCCACAAACACCATCAAGATATGAAGACAATCATGGAGAACCAAGCCATATCTCTATGAAAATGGGATATCTCACGGGACATTCATAACTTGAATAGATTGCAACATGTCAGAGACGGCAATAACCAGGTCTCCAGACTTTATCATTCCCCGGGATTTTAGCAAAAAGAAAGTCTTGTTGAGGTTGCTGTCCATATCATCAGAAAAGCTCAAACGGAACGGTATTAGACCCCATTGCAGGTTCAGGCGTCTGCGTACAGATGTAGTTGTAGTAAATGCGAAAATGGGGCAGTCAGGACGACAGCGTGACAGAAGGGATGCCATGTGACCAGTTTTAGTGTAAACGAAAATAGCATCCACGCCAAGATTGTTGGCTGCAGTATAAGATCACATATCAGCACCCTGCACTATGAATACATAAGATTGGTACAGTCTTATTGCAACCATAATTCATAAATTGAGAGACATAAATGTTATATTAACGAGCACCAAGTTGGTGCCACACCAACAAACTTAAAAACTTGAGTTGTTTACACATTTATAAATCTGAGAAGCAAGCAAAAAAATTACTAGGAGGTAGTTCAACATATTGTGCTAGAGCAATTAAAATAGTCATGATTCCTTCATTTAGTATGTCCAGAGGCTTGTAGTTATCAGCATTAAGTCACGTTGGCCTCTTTACTTGAGGCCAGAAATATAAAATAAATTATATTAAATAAAAACTAAATATTTCTTACCCATCTTAGCAGTAGAGTTGCATATCTCTTCTGATATACGGTCTCCAAAAGAGGATGCTATACCAGGGAGTTCCATAGCTTCATGGCGTTTCTCCTCTCTCCACCATTTCTCTATCCTTAGACTAACACTTCTGAGAACAGTCAATGCTTTGTCAGGGAACTGGCCCATGGCAGACTCACCAGAGAGCATTAAGGCATCTGATCGCTGGCGAACTGCTTCAGAAACATCAGCTACTTCAGCTCTGGTAGGCGTCGGGTATTCTATCATCGACTCAAGCAACTGGCTGGCAACAATAACTGGCTTGTTCAACTGCCTGCAGAGCTGTACAATCTTTTGTTGCTCTGATGGGACCTGCTCCAACGGGATCTGTGCACCAAGGTCTCCTCTTGCCACCATAGCTCCATCTGATGCTAGAATGATCTCCTCCAAGTTCTTTAATGAGTCAATACTTTCTATTTTTGCGATCACAGAAATGTCACTGCACCATAGGATCACTTAATTAGTCTTAACATATATTTTTCCGTATCTCAAAATAAGAAAATAGTACAAATTGGGGAAACAGTTTTAAAGATTCAGAAGAACATGTATTCATTTTCATATTTTTTCAGGAGATGTCGCATTTGGATGTAGGTTTGTCAATGGACGGCTTTAACCTGGACCGACACAAAACCGCTCATAGCCCAGTAGCAACGGTTATGGTTTCGGTTTCAGACCCACTCAAACACGGACCGATCCAGACCCGACCCAGTTGTTCGGGGTTTGACCGTATCCGACAATCTTTTTTGTTTTTTGGTGTATTATGTGTTTGTCTAATGTGGTTTAAATATCCTATTACCAATTAATTGTCATGTTTTTATTAAATATGAACAAACTATATAACTTGGCAATCATTTTAACATTTGGGTAATTACCCAACCCAGACCCATAGTTTGATGGTCCGGGTCCGGGTCCGGTCCGGGTCCGGTCCGGATCTAATGAGTCGGTTCCAAAACCAAAACCGATACTTATTTATTTGTTCTTATCAAGGTAAAACCCGTCCATTGACATATATATTTGGATGCATGAATAAAATAGCTGCAATGTGAAAACATGAGCATCATTTTCAGATGGTTATAAAATCTGAGAATGAATTCTATCCAGAAAAAATACAATGAAGTTAGATTTAATCAATCGAGGACATACAAACCATGAGGCACATCAATAATTCAGGCTAATGAAGATTGACAGATATCACTAACCTCTACAACAGAAAATAATAATCTGAAATAAATGGAGAATGTCTCTCACCTATCGCGGGCCCGTGCTTGGATATAGCTCCTGAGATGCTTTATAACTTCCGCAGTCTTAACAAATGATATAGCAATAAAATCAACTCCCTCAGCAATCCCAAAATCAATGTCCAGCCAATCCTAACAAGTGATGCACGAGTCAGACCAATTAATGAAACACTGTGTGCCCAAATTAAACTATTCGCAAACAACAGACAAGTTGCACGAAGAATAAGGATGATGGCAATGACAAATAAACATATATCAACACAATGGCAAACCATACAATCTGTCTGCCGCTCATAAGCAATAGGCCCAACTCCCCCTCACATATGTTTCATCCAAGCCACAAATTACCAACCATCTTAGACATGAATAAACAATAGATGTAGACTCCTTAGTCCTTACTATAACATCATTTGACGGCAGCGAGATAAATAAGTACAAGAATCAGCATGGTCTATTTTGCAGTGCTGATAGATAGATGTAGTTGGAATTTTTGACACAAAACACCTGGGAAAGAAATATGCCAAAATTCCTCCACATCAAGATTGTTTGGAGGCAGTGGCGGATCCATGTATTCATAATAGGGTGGGGTAGAAAGTATAACTTTGGATAATCGTTTATAATAACAAGATCAACTTAATGTTCATCAAAGTTTTACCCAACAAGACTTTGAAATCACGAATTCCACAGAACAGACAATAAGGAACCAAAATCTGAGAGGAGAAGGTAACAGTTTTGTAGAGAGAAAGAGAACCAAAAAGAGAAGAAAAATAGTTCGGAGGAATAAAAGCTGTTCAGTTTGGACTTAAAGTTAAATAAGGACTCTAAATTTGGGGTTTTGATTTTTGGATTGATTTCTTGGATAAGCTCATAAGCTTTGATTGGTGTAAACTAAATTAGGAAAAAATTACTAATTGGCAATAAAAATCAACGAACAAAAACGTGTGTACTATGCTCCAGCTAACCACTGGATACCCCCATGTTCAGAGGTTCTGAGGTCTCTCCAAGAAAATCTCATCCTCCAAGTGCATAACTTGTCATACAATGAGGATTTTGACACTAGTGCCGAAAAATGCTTCGCAAATGTGTTTCAATTGTTCCAGGACTAATTAATTTCTAGCAACCTATATGATTGAGTTCTTTAGAAAAACGGTTTAAAGCATGACTCTCATACAATGAGGACTTCGACTCTAGTATTGAAATGCTATGTGCATATAGAATTTTCAATTGTACAGGACTAACTGATTCAACAACTAGCAAAATTATATGGTCAGGTCTTTTACATTAACAGTTTAATAGCACAAAAGTTGGCTTGTTCAAACTTTAAGAAAGCAAGTCGAAAGAGATACGCAAACCTTTGAGGATATTGTGGGGAGCATTGCATTACGTTCTCGCACTAAGCTCCCATCTCTCCAGAATGTAAGATTAGCACGAGGTAATAAAAGTCCAGGATCCGTACAGCGACACTTGACATCTGGACCGATTTTCTCAATCACCTCAAACCTCACCATTCCACCATCTACTAGAAGTTCATCACCTACTTTGACATCTGCCATGCAAGAATCAGATATTTATTAGCAAAAGATAAATCCATTTTGTACACTACAAATCAGTTAAAAAAAGTAGCTTAATATAATATTGTATGAAACTGGGTTTTTAACCTTCGGCAAAGCCACCATAGTTCACAATAATTGTGTGCTCAGGAAGACCAGAATCAAATGCTCGAACACTGAAAGTCCACATTTCACCATCCTGCAAAAGATAACAGAATCTTAGATTCACCTTTAGATGTGCCAAGTGCTTGCAATGCTTAAGGCCAAATCCTTGACTTCTTTCTTCAAATGCAAGGTTCCATGCATGTCTCCCAAATTCTTGATGGAGAAAGAGAGTTCTTGCTTATTGAAAATCTCATATACGATGGACCTTCTGAGTTATCCATTGGTTCAAAAGATGGTATGTGCCATCTTCACTAGAATCTTAAGGTGTGTAGATAAACTTAAGGTCTGGCATGTATATGATGCTTTATTCCAATTTTGAAAGTTTACCACAATCTACAACTGAAAATAAAATGCAACTAAGAAGTGCAAAATCTGATTCCTCCTCCAATAGATCATGTTTGTAATATGCTCACCGGTGTTTTCGAGCATATAATAGAATGCCATCAGTGTGATCTGAAGGCTGCCCCCAGAAATCCAACCAATTATTCATTAGTTAAATTTCACTACCGCAGCATTTAAAAATATCCAAACACAAGTATTACACTTCCGATCGAAATCATGCCTTACTTCAACATTTATTTCTTCATTGTGTACAATTTCCATTTCCCCCCTTTATGGCTTTAATTATATAAAGCATCACTAATTAAAGAGAGTGGACGGACCTGGGTGAAGATATGTATGAAAACAACTGGTGGTATTAATTCTAAAGCTAAAAAGACCAATCCATTTCATTTTTACAAGAATAATGCTTTGTTTAACGTGTCTGACATTTTACTGCATCAAAACTAAATCTACACAAAACTTTGCAGGATTACTAAAATGTATATGATGGAACTAGTCATTATTCTGTATACAAGTAACTGGCCAATTGTTCTAAGAAAACAAATCAATAATTCACAACTACATTGAGAAGTATTGCATCATTCCACCAACTATACCTACTTGTGTGTCATCTGTAGTCAAGCTTAACCAAGAACAAACATTTCTAAGTTGCATTGATATACACTGACCCTATTGCATGGGGAAGTAGTTCCATAATAACAGCATTGTTCACAAACCTCTAACATAAATATCCTAGTTACAACTACCTGTAAAAAAACATGTTTTTAGTAACTACAGTCAACTATTAATCCTTCCACCGAATTCTATGTCTTTGGGAAACAATAATTAACTCAAATGTTAATTTCAAAACAGAATCAATGTTCACCAAATATCTAATAGTACCTCTGCTTTGGCCGACGAAGCTCCGCCAAGATCCCCCATGTGAATCTCACTCCCCTCAGTATCCATCATAATGGCAACCGCATACCCCTTCTCCTCATTCAATCTCCTCACTCGCTGGATCACCTCCCGATGCCACTCCCTCGTGCCATGGCACATGTTAATTCTGGCGACATTCATCCCCCCGACGGCCAGCGCCTCCAGCTGCTCCGGTCTGCACGTGGCAGGGCCGATCGTGCAGATGAGCTTCGTTCGCCGCGTGCTACGGAATCCATTCTCCTTGAGCTCCGCCTCTGTCACTGCGTCCACCTCGATCGAGCTGGAATCGGCGGCTGCGGCGAAGGGGGCGTGGTCCTGCACGCCGGTACCAGAGCCGTTGTCGGATGTGAGAACAGACGGATTCGGGTCGGATGCAGAGGCTCTTATGAACAGCGAGGTTTTGCTAGGGCTTTTGACGAGGGAAAAGCGGGAAATGGCGTGAGAAAATTGCTGGGAGCAGTGAGAGATTAGGGGTTTGGGGGAATGCGAGGTGGAGATGAAGAAATTCAGTGCCTGTGCCATTACTGACTAATTGAATTGTTGTAGCAAGCGGAGCACCGCTGTTGATGGCGCAGAAGGATGGCGGAATCACAGAGAAAGCGAGAAGTGTTGCGTTAGAGGAAGAGTTTGGATGTAATAAAGGAAAAGGGCGGAGAAAGCGAAGTTCGAAGACGAACATAAGAAATCTCGTTGGAGATGGAGATTTTACAAACGGATATCCCATTTTTGTATTATGTTTCGGGTTACGTATACGAATTATTAGTTATTTTTAATTTTGTATACAAATTTAAAAATTATTTTACAAGATATGAATTTTTAATTTATTTAAAATTTATCACAAATTAAAAGATTTCCCGAATTAAAATTAACATGAGACAATTAAATCTAAAATAATAATCAAAACAACATCATTTTAATTATTATTATTATTTATAAAAATACAATAATTTTCTCTCATTTGTCTGTCTCTACCTGCCAAAACTAATGGGAGAGGACCAATTATTTTGATATTGTTACATAGGAGAGAAGAAGAAATGTTTGATAGGATCTCACGACCTTAGTTAAGTTGGTTAAGAGTTAACAGATTTGAAACAAGAAATGTTTGATGAGATAAAGTTGTTGGGGAAATCAAGGGGGAGACGAGGAGGAGAGGAAAGAGTGAGAGAAATGTAAAGCTCCACTTTTTGCTTGATTTAATTTGCTTTAAATAATTTACGTTGGATTTGTGAATATTTATCATGCTCGATTTTATGTTGGACTTGAGGGAGTCCGTAGTTGCGCCTAACTAGAAAAACAAAATATGAGCTAAGTAATAAAATAAGTTTTCGGCTTATCTAATTATCAAATTATATTATTAAGTTTTGGGCTTATATATAATTGTCAAATTATATTATTTATTCTAATATTGGGCTTTGTAGAATATTATTTTATTGAACCCTAGTTTTATTTTATATTTATCTAGAATTAAGATTTAATTAACAAGAGTTCAAGTAGGATTATGACTTAATTATGGTTTATTTATATTATATATATATACTCACGACGCAGACACACAAAATCACAACACACGACACACACATAAATCACACACACGACGCACACACACAATATATATTATATAAACATACTTTCAACAAGAGAAATTATGGGGGCTGTCTGGAGTGCTTAATAGAAGAAAGCAATTGTGCGGCGCAACTAAGACCCTCGTCCCAAAATTGATTGATTTGGATTTGTTGTGCTCGACAAAACAATGTGGGTGAAATCTTCTTTAACTTGCAAATATGTGATTTGGAATAAACATGTTTATTTCGTGAAAGTGAAATTGGTTTGAGAAATATTCTTTTATGTTCAACGTGTATATCGTAGTTTGGATTGTGATACGATATTTATTGCATGCGGTGAGTATGTAAGTGGAAAGCCGTGACGGTGAGTCATTGGCTACGTATATATCTTATGCCTGTGTGGCAGGATTATTAAGCCGGTGAGGCTTGAGTCTTGACGGTGAGTCATTGACTATGTATATATCCTATGCATGTGTGGTAGGATTTTAAGCCGGTGAGGCTGAGTCTTGACGGTGAGTCATTGACTACGTATATATCCTATGCCTATGTGGCAGGAATTTTAAGCCGGTGAGACTGAGTCTTGACCGTGAGTCATTGACTATGTAGATATCCTATACATGTGTGGCAGGATTTTTAAGCCGGTAAGGTTGAATATGATTACTATTACTTTCCTGCGATGTATACACGTTTGGACAAAAATAATGATATTCCTTGTTCCCCACCATTGAGTACGTTTTTTGCTATGTCGCTTTTAATTCATTCCAAGACTTGTGTTATGTTTGTTTAAATTCTTTTCCTTTATTATCGTTGTTGGATTTGGTTACTAGAACTCCAACTTATCTCATCTTATTAAGTCTCATGTAGTTTGCTTGGGTTGTTGGTTGGCATCGTTCTTGTGCAAAGTTTAGACTTGAGTTTGTTGGATTCATTAGTTGGAAGTTTTATTTAAGAGATTTTATATATTTAAAAGAAAAAAAAACCACTTGACATGTTTCCGCTTTAGCTATTTAAGAAAATATAGTATTTTTAAATTATGAATTTAGGGTGTTACATTTAGTGGTATCAGAGCCAGGTTTACGTTTTGTAGACTTTAAAATTTTGAATAATTTGTTATATGATGTTGTTATGACAAATGGCACCACCCATTCCCGGTACGCGCTCCTGATCGAGGTAATTTATGTTGCTTTGATATGATAAAGTATTTGGTGAGCACTTATTAGTGATGATTCTCTCTCAAATATTATGAAATGTGGTGGAGATTTGTATGTGGCATTATGTGAGAGTTGTGCATCCTTTTGTGAAAATTATTGTTGAACTTGAGCATGAGTTAGATTGAAAATTTTTACTTATTTGTCCTCGAAATTAGAAGGAACTTAGTTGCTTGATTATTAGGCATCACTTGTGTAGGTTAGATGGAAAATGACTATAATATACCTTCAGTTTATGAGTATGCACTTACCGTAGTCCGATTCTGGCAACATACTTGAAATCCCACTCTAGGCGTCGTAGAGAACTTTGTAGCTTGTTGGTTAAGTTTGGAATATTAACGTTATAAAGTGAAATTTAATTTTATAGGAAATGGCCCGTGGACCCCAACGCAACCCCAATAATGACCAACAGATAGCGAATTTGGTGGAAACACTGGTTGCCGCACTGCAAGAACTCACACAGCACCAACCTCATGCAACGCCTGCTCTGCAAAATAATGCACCATCGCCGCCGACTACTAGCCAAGTGATTGAGCAATTTCTTCGATACGCACCGCCGAGGTTCGATGGTAGGAGTGGACCTCTGATTTTAGAAGAATGGATAATGGAGCTCGAGAGAATTTTTGAGCACATATAGTGTACTGATGCCCACAAGGTGTCATGCGCGGTCTTCCAATTCATCAAGATGCAGGCATGGTGGAAGTCTTATAAAGTGGTTTGGTAGGCGGAGCATCGTAACTAACATGGGAAAGGTCGAAGAAGTAGTTATGGAGAAATACTTTCCACGCTCCTACCGCAGCGTAAACAAGCGAGTTCCTTGACTTGAAGCAGGCGGTATGATCGTGATGAACACTGAGCGAAGTTCAATAAACTTGCTCGTTATGCTACACGGCTGGTCGATACTGATGACCAAAAGGCTGATCGTTTTCTTCGTGGGCTTAAACCTGAGATACGGGACATCCTTGCAGTTCACAAGATTATAAGTTACGGGGTTGCTGTCAGAAGAGCGCATGAAGTAGAGGCTGGACTCGAAGTTGATAAGAATACAAGAAATGTAGATCATCCAGTAAAGAGGAAGTGGGACAACCGAAACCGGGGAAACAATAATGTTCCCTATAAGAAGGGAAGAATGATTAACATTCAGCATGCTCCTAATACGTCGACGCAGAGGCCCATGTGTCAACAGTGCAAGCGGCCACACTTTGGAAGATGTTATGGACAAGTCGGAGTATGTTATATCTACCACGAGCCGCGACATTAGGCCAACAACTGTCCAAAGAAGGGAAGAGGTAAACAGAAGCACGGAGGTAATGCTCGACTATTTGCATTCACTTGGCAGGAGGCCGGTGAGGGGAGTGGTACTATGTCAGGTATGGTTATCGTTTTGGATTACCTGTATTAGCCTTATTTGATTCTGGAGAATCACATTCTTTTATATATGTTGGGCTATGTGAGAAAACAAGAATGACTATAGGAGTAGAGAACTTAGCCCTTGATGTTAGGATTCCCTCAGGAGAGACTCTAAGAACTAATACGATGACACGAAATGTGAATATTATTTCGGGAGGAAAATCATTAGTGGCGGACCTTTATGCTTTAGAGATGCGTGAGTTTGATCTGATCTTGGGGATGGACTGGCTAAGTAGCAATTACGCCACTATAAGGTGCCATGAGAGAGGTGATTTTTCAAAGACCCGAAGAGAATGAGTTTACGTTCTACGGAGCAAGGATTGGAAAACCACTAGAGATAATATCTGCAATGGAAACGGTGAAGATGCTAAGAAAAGGAAAGTGTGAAGGAATCTTGGTAAATGTATTGGGGTCAACAGAGACGGAGACAACAATAGAGGATGTGGAAGTGGTTCGAGATTTTGTCGATGTGTTTCCTGAAGAAATACCAGGTTTACCACCAAGTCGACAAGTGGAGTTTACCATTGACCTTGTGCCCGGAGCAACACCAGTTTCTAAGGCTCCATACCGAATAGCACCAAAGGAGTTAGAAGAGTTGAAGGCGCAGTTACAAGAATTGTTGGATAAAGGGTATATTCGACCGAGTGTTTCACCATAGGGAGCACCAGTATTGTTCGTAAAGAAGAAAGATGGTAGCATGTGGATGTGTATTGATTATCGAGACTTGAATCAACTTACAATAAGGAACAAGTACCCTCTACCGAGAATTGAAGACCTCTTCGATCAACTACAAGGTGCAAGAGTTTTCTCAAAGATAGATCTACGATCTGGATACCATCAATTGAAGGTGAAGGAAGATGATATTCCAAAGACGGCATTTAGGACAAGATATGGTCACTATGAGTTTTTGGTAATGCCTTTTGGATTGTCCAATGCCCCTGCAGTTTTTATGGATTTGATGAATAGTGTGTTTCATCCATACTTGGATAAGTTCGTGATCGTCTTCATCGATGACATCTTGATATACTCTAAAAATCAAGAAGAGCACGAATCACATCTGCGCATAGTCTTGGAGACACTAAGGAACGAAAAGTTGTATGCAAAGTTTACAAAGTGCGAGTTTTGGCTGAATCGGATTGGATTTTTTGGACACGTGGTGACCTCAGAAAGAATTGAAGTGGATCCGGCAAAGGTTGAGGCTCTAAGTAATTGGAAACTGCCGACAAGTGCCGCGGAGATACGAATTTTTCTTGGACTGGCAGGATATTATAGAAAATTTATAGAAGGTTGTTCAAGGATTGCAGGACCACTCACTCAGTTGACACGGAAAGGAATACCATTTGAGTGGACGGAGAAGTGCGAAAGAAGCTTTCAAATATTAAAAGAGAAGTTGATAACTGCTCTAGTCTTGACTATCCCTGATAGTTCTAAGGGATACATAATCTATAGTGACGCGTCGAAACAGGGTTTAGGATGTGTGCTAATGCAGGAAGGAAAAATGGTGGCTTATGCATCTCGACAGTTGAAGCTACATGAACTAAATTATCCTGCACACGATTTGGAATTGGCAGTCGTAGTTCATGCTTTGAAGATTTGGAGACATTACCTTTATGGGGGTAAGTGTGAGATTTATACTGACCACAAGAGTTTGAAATACTTTTTCACGCAAAAAGAGCTAAACATGAGACAACGAAGATGGTTGGAGTTTGTCAAAGACTATGATTGTAAGATTTTGTACCACCCTGGAAAGACAAATGTTGTGGCAGATGCACTTAGCAGAAGGATGGATGTAAATCCTGTAAGAATGTTAACTCAGCAAGAGGAGTTGATGAAAGATTTTGAAAGATTGAGTCCTAAAGTAGTGACCACACCTGAAGAGTCGGATGCTATTATCTCAACTTTGGTAGTACGCCCGACATTACGAAATAGAATTCGAGAAACTCAAAAGGATGAAGAGTACCTACAAAGGATGTTAGCTAAGGAAGTATCTGATGATCCAAGAGGATTTTTCAGTTTTGCATGACGGGACACTAGCTTATAATAAGAGAATTTGTGTGCCAGTAGATAAGGAGTTGAGAAAAGAGATAATGGATGAGGCACATCGAACTGTGTACACAGCACACCCTGGTAGCACCAAGATGTACCAAGATTTAAAGAAGAGTTTTTGGTGGTATGGTATGAAAATGTCAATTGCAAAGTATGTGGAGCGATGTCTGACGTGTCAACAAGTGAAGGCTGAACATCAAAGACCATCAGGGTTGTTAAAGCCCTTAGAGATACCAGAGTGGAAGTGGGAACACATCACTTTGGATTTCATAGTTCGACTTCCTAGGACTTTGAGAGGTAATGATGCAATTTGGGTGATTGTTGACCGTTTGACCAAGTCAGCGCATTTCGTGCCAGTGCACATGACATTTTGATGGACAAGTTTGCACAGTTATATGTTGGGGAGATAGTTCGACTTCATGGGGTACCGACATCCATTATATCTTATCGAGATCCACGTTTTACGTCAAGGTTTTGGGGAAGCCTACACCTTTCTTTAGGTACAAAGTTAAAGTTTTCGAAAGCGTATCATCCTCAGACAGACGGCCAGTCAGAAAGAACGATTCAAACTTTGGAAGATATGTTAAGAACTTGTGTCTTGGATATTGGAGGAAGTTGGGAGACACACTTGCTGTTGATAGAGTTTTCTTATAACAATGGTTACCACTCTAGTATTGGTATGGTTCCTTATGATGCACTCTATGGAAGAAAATTTAGATCACCTGTCTTTTGGGATAAAGTTAGTGAAAGAAAAATTTTAGGACCCGAGATGGTGGAAATAACTATTGATGTTGTCAAGAAAATTCGAGATAGAATCAAAGTTGTTCAAGATAGACAAAAGTCTTATGCTAATAAAAGAAGAAAGGATTTGCATTTTGAAGTTGGTGATAAAGTGTTTTTGAAGGTAGTGCAAATGAAAGGAGTTTTGAGATTTGGTAAGAAATTAAAGTTAAGGCCTCGATTTATCGGACCATTTGAAATTTTGGAAAAGATTGGAGATTTTGCCTATCGTTTGGTGTTATCGCCTGAGTTGTCATCCGTGCATAATGTTTTTCATGTTTCGATGTTGAGGAAGTATATGTATGACCCGAGTCATGTGGTATCTTATGGTGGTATATCACTTAATAAGGATTTAACTTACGAGGAATAACCCATCGTGATTATAGATCGAAAAATCCACGAGTTAAAGAATCGGCACGCACTACAAAAATACAACCGATCAGCGACGGATTAGAGACGGCCAAAATACGGGTCGTGAATCAGCGATGGATTTGCGACAAAATAGAAAGGAATTATTTTAGCGACGGATCAGCGACTGATAAGCGACGGAACGAGGCGGGAATATCTCGCGCGAACTGATAACGACATCACTACCGTCGTTATTCCATCGTTAAATTTAACGACGGATTAATTCCGTCGTTACAATTAACTTTTTTTATTTTTTTATTGGTTTGATACTTTAGCGACGGATTATGTCCGTCGTTAAACTTTATCCGTCGTTGATCCGTCGTTAAATAAACGGATTTTTTAATTTTTTTTGTATTTAATTTAACGACGGAATATAATCCGTCGTTAATATTAATTTTGATTTTATTTATTCCAAATAATATTAACGACGGAATGTCCGTTGTTAAGACGTCGTTAAATTTAACGACGGACTTATTTTCGTCGTTATATTAACTATTTTTTATTTTTTTTATTCTGTACGTAATTTAACGACGAACACATTTCCGTCGTTAAATTTATTCCGTCGTTAAGGTCATCTTTTCGTCGTTATTCCGTCGTTATAGGCTTTTAATATAACGACGGAAAATCCGTCGTTAATCCGCCGCTAAAAATTTAATATCATATGGGATTTCTTCTCCAATTTCATATCGCCCAAACCCTAACTCCTCCCCACCCCAACCCCGCCGCCCTCACCCCAGTGCTCATTGCTTGCCGCCTGGTCCAGCCGTGCCGTGACCCCGTGACCCCCCCCCACTCAGCCCCACTCACCCCACCCCACCCCACCCCACATGAACCCATCCCACCGCCCCTACCCACCCACGCCTCTGCCGCCGCCGTCGCCGACGCCTCCCTCCCCGACCCCAACCCCCCCCCACCCTAGCCCCGCCCCGCCTTAACCCGCCTGTCCGCCTTGCCCGACGTCGTGTGTTATATTTGCTTTTTATTGATTTGTATTTCAATTTTTTTATTTTGTTGATATATATTTGTTAATTATGTTAATATGCTAGGATGTGTTGAGTTTATGCATGTATGTTACCGAATTTAGTGGAGTTTGTGAAAATGATACATTGAATGTTAGTCTTGTGATTTGGGCTTGTGAAATTGATAAGCTTGGATGTGAATTGGGATGATAAATTCATCATTTGTGAATTAACCGACGCATATGTGGTGTTTGATAAATTCATCATTTAGCTTGGATGTGAATATGTTTAGCTTGGATGTGAATGTGAATATGTTTAGCTTGGATGTGAATTGGGATGATAAATTCATCATTTAAGTGAATTAAGATGTTTTGAGTTATTAAGTGTATAATTAGGCATATGGTGATGATTTGGTGAAATTTGGATGAATAATACGATCACATACTTATAATTTGGGCAATCCTCAAATAATACGAGTTTAGGGTGGGCAATCCTCAAATAATACGAGTTTAGGGTGGGCAATCCTCAAATAATACGATCACATACTTATAATTTGAATCCAAAATACGACGGCGGTTTCTATTGTGCATTATACTTAGCTCTTCGTTAAATCTGTTACACAAATATCTTTACGATCTTATTTTTATTTAAGTAGCGTAAAAACTTTATATATTAGTGTATTTCTTATTAGATTTAGGGCAATATGATGACTTTTATATATGAAATTGAAAGCTTCAGCTGCAATGTGGATATGTTAGGTATTGGAACATTGAAACATTCATTTTCATTTTCAAATGGATAATGCTATTTAGACACACACACACACACACACACACACACACATATATATATATATATATATATATATATATATATATAGATGTAATATCTTTATAATTAAACTAAATCGATTATATGAATCGATTTTAATTAAATCGATTTTCCTTAATTTATGGATTTTAATTAGTGTTTTGACTAATTAACCCTTTAGATATTATTTATGGAAATTATATGTAAAGTCTATATAAAGAAATCAACCAATTAATATATCAAATTATTCACCTAAATAATCCATGCAAGATGCTCCAAATCATCCACTTAAATATACGTTTAAATCATCCACTTAAATATACGTCAATATTCCTCATAAAATAAGAAATACACTAATATATACTTAAGCAAGTAAAAAAATGAAACCGTTCGAAAGATTAACCCTTTAGATATTATTTATGGAAATTATATGTAAAGTCTATATAAAGAAATCAACCAATTAATAGATATCAAATTATTCACCTAAATAATCCATGCAAGATGCTCCAAATCATCCACTTAAATATACGTTTAAATCATCCACTTAAATATACGTCAATATTCCTCATAAAATAAGAAATACACTAATATATACTTGAGCGAGTAAAAAAATGAAACCGTTCCAAAGAATGTCACGAGAAATATTCAATTATTCATTGCCAAAGAATGTCACGAGAAATATTCAATTATCCATTTTTCGTGAAAAAACAATGTTATTGTTCTTTTGTTAATTTATAATAAATATACTTCTATAAACTTTTAGGTGAGTTTGGACCAAAGAATATTTTTGAGATATTATTGTGTATACACTTGGCCAAATTATTTCAAATCTAATTAACACCTTATGAGTGTATAATTATTCTATATTGTACAACTTATGTTGAATATGTTTAATTAATTATTTATAATTAGGAGCTTGAAGAATGAATGACAATCGTGAGTGGATGTATAAGAGGTTTAGTTCGGTTGGTGGATTAAATATTGAATTTCGAGATGGACTTGAAAGTTTTATTGAATTCGCTAGTGCTCAGTTTTTATTCGCGGATGGAGATAAAATCAAGTATCCGTGTAAGAAGTGTAAGAATATACCTTATCAGAAGAAAGATACTGTGCGATATCACTTATCAAAATTCGGATTTGTTCCAAATTATCACACATGGATATTTCAAGGAGAGACAACCACAAGTAGGGACAATGTTGTGGATTCGGATGTTGGCCGTCAACCAAATACGTATCATAGGATGGTAGTGGATCTTCTTTGGTCCTGATTCAACTTTGACGAGATCGAAGAGGAGCCAAATTCGATGCACAAAATTTTACGACATGTTGAATCTTTGCCGATAAACCTCGTGGTCGGGTTGCTCGAATCACACACGTTGTCATTTGTGGCTCGACTTACGAGTTGGAAAGCAGAGAACAACATTCTCGAGAAGGGTTTTGATCAAATATCGAGGCGATGAAAGAATCGCATCTAGATGGAAATTGCGTGCTGATGACTTCTACAAGACGAAGAGATTGTTGCGTGGCATGGGGTTGCCCGTACACAAAATTGATTGTTGTCCATTTAATTGCATGATTTATTGGCGCGAAGATTACGAATTGACGAGCTACAAATTACGTAATCATCCTCGTTTCAAGAGCAATACCGAGTGGTGGAAGTCGACGGAAAGCACAAGTAGCATATAAAAGATGTATTATTTTCCTCTAACTCCTCGACTACTAGATTGTATGCATCCAATGCTACTGACGGAAAATATCGTTGGCATGCATCATCGATCGATGATGGGGTCATCGTCATCCGTGAGACTCGATTGCATGGAAACATTTGAACACGAAGTTTCCTTATTTGCATCGAAATTCGTAATGTGCGATTGGGACTCTCAACCGACGGTTTTCAACCATTCGATCAATCAGGAAAGCAATATTCATCATGGCCCGTTATACTTACCCCTTATAATCTTTCCCCGTGGCTGTGTATGAAGGAGCAATACAAACAACATTGTGAATCCGTTCATATTGTCTCTTGCCAAAGGACCTTCAGCTCTAATTAAGACGTACCCAAGGTATTATATAAATGGGTACAAATTTCACACATGAGAACATGGGTCACAAAGATCAACTATGAATAGTGGAGTGTGCATTAAAGGTGAAACTTATGGTACAGACACGCAAGAACTCGATTTTTATGGTCGATTATTGGAGGTTTGTGAGTTGGAATATCCTGGGTTACCAACGAAGACCACAACATTGTTTAGATGCGAGTGGTTTGATCTTTCACGATTGGGGTTATCAATTCATTCCGAGTACAAGTTGGTTTCGGTAAATCATACGCGAAGATATAACAAGTTCGAACCGTTTATCCTTGCCAATCAAGCCATTCAAGTATACTATTGTGCATATCCAAGTTTAAAACAATCTATGAAAGAGTGGTGTGAAGTATGCAAAATTAAAGCTCGATCTAATGTGGAAGTCTCAGATGAGAGTTCTGCATTGATAGTACCTTCCCCTTTTCAAGAGGATGCATTGGGTTCGATTACTAATGTCGTTGTGGATGAGGACACGACACTAGTTCATCCTGACGGTACACTCATAGACATTGAAGAGACATCTGATGATGAGGATGATGAAGTTGAATTGTCAGAGTCAGAAGACAATCATACATTGGATGATGATGATGATGATGACGACGATGAATAGGGTTTGAATTTATTATATAGTATGCACAAGAAACATTTTATTTTCTAGTATGCACACAAAGCGTTATGATATGTATTATTTGTGAAATTTTAATACAACATTTTTTACCTTTGTTTGCAGATGTCTCACGATTGGACGAGGTGCCTCGTCATCACGTCGGAGGCACCCAGGATCATACTGCGCCGTCGCCTCGCTGCCGACTAGAAGAAGGCATGGAGGCACTCTCTCTGACCCGCCCCTCGGCGGTGGTGTAGTGCCATCTAGAGGGATGAAGAAGATAGCCATTGTGAATGGGTATGTTATCTCTTGTATGTCTCGGTTTAAATAAATTATAACATTCGATGTCTTTATTTCACGTAAATTGTAGCATTTTATGTCCGAGCAATGATATAGCCAGCGTGATTACGAGTCATTCAGTAAATTCATGAATCACAATGGCTTCAATTGGAAATTGGTGCCTCAAGAGTTCAAGCATATTTATTTCGATGAATTGAGGTTCGTGTTGTTTATACTAGTCATTTATGATTTGACCTTTGCATATATAATCATATATTTTTGTAGAAATATTTTTATTGGGATGATACGATGGGCGAGGCTATGGTCTACTCCTCTTGGTGCGCAAAGGCCGCGAGCGCTATAAAGATCTTGTCCACAAGATCAAGCGGCATAAGGACTCGCCAACCCACCTCCATTTATCCGTGGCGAGATTGGGATAATTGGAAGGCATATTGGGCTCGGACAGGGCGTCCAGAGAAGGCGGCAAGGCCCGCGGCAATAGGATGTCCGAGCCGGATGGCGAGGTACTAGGATAGTCAAGCATCGGGGTGACTCACGCTCTGCATTCGAGTACGAGAGAGATTGTAAGTACTTTGAAATTTTAGATATAGTAAATTTATTTAAGAATCGTGATACTTGTTAATTATTTAATTTTTTTGACTTATTTATAGGCGAGAGGCGTGGAGTAGCCATAGAAGATGTCTAATGGGATGTATTCGAAGTATCATGCCACCGACGGCGTGAGCTATCTGACGGAAAGCTCGGAGTATCGCGGTAAGTATATTCGTTAGCACAATAACGAGCATTTAATTAAATAATAATTATGCGAAATTATATTACGAGATGCAGGTTGAGGAACATGTCACTCGGTTGAGCCAATCGGGGGAGTGATGGCGACACGTAAATTGATAGGACTAAAATTCTCAAAAATGTCATTGGGAGCTCCTCAAAGAAAAAGAATAGGATGTTTGAGTCGGTTCTCTATCACGGACATACATGCAGGCGAGTGTCGTCTAATTCGGTGGAGAGTGCCCATCCTGCTGATTCCATAGCTTATCAACAACAACTATGAAGATGGAGGCGGATGGCAAGGCGGCGTGAGCAATCTGAGGCAGTTGATAGTCGAGCAAAGCAGCAGCAGCACGAGGCATCTGAGGCCGTAATCTGGTGGCGCCAACAATCTGAGGCAGTTGCAAGATGGTGAGGCGAGATAGCGTGCAACACGATTCGAGCTCGATTCTTGGCGCTCGGCGGGGAGGCCTTAGGCGCTTTATGGCCGCTCCGTTTCCCACCCTCGTGATATCAACTCCCATTTCCCCTCACCTCGTCATATTTGAGTTGTATTATGAATTTGTAAACTTATCGTATGATTTAGAATTGTTTGGTTTGATTGGATTGTTTGAATTGAATTGGTTTGTTTGGATTGTTTGGATATTTTGAATTGTTTGGATTGTTTGGATATTTTGAATTGTTTGGATTGAATTGGTTTGTTTGGATAGTTTGAATTGGTTTGTTTGGATAGTTTGAATTGATTTGTTTGGATATTTTGAATTGTTTGGATTGTTTGGATTGAATTGGACGTAATTGGTTTGTTTTGATTTTTTGGATTGTTAGAAAACATGCACTACTACAAAAAACCACTTTTCTCTACACCTTATAGACTACGCTTTTTCGTGAAAAGCGTAGTCTATGTTAATTTTTGAGTATAGACTACGCTTAACAAAAGCGTAGTGTATGTCGTAGTCTATCTTGGGTATAGAGTATGCTTAAAAGCGTAGTGTATGTGCGTGTTTTTAATTAAAAAGTTTAGTCTTTGTCATAAAAAAAAAGGCGTGAGATTCGAACCCATCTGCTCTTTTTCTCCTAACGTAGCTAGAAACCCAGTCCCAAAATCACTCTCCTCTTCGCCAAGCAAGACACCAGTGGCGAGGGCACCCTGCCCCTTCGCCCCAGCAGGAGGATTCCGGCCAGCCGTCGTCGCAAGCTGGTCGCCTCCATGGTGTTCGATCACGGCCGTCCGCGCCTTGACCCGTCGCTTGGATCGGCGCCATCACACAGTTCTTACCAACCGTCCCCAACATCTCAACTCGATTTGCAATGAGCCCCGTTTATATGTGAGCCCTAATTTCATATCTAAGTTCGATCTTTCTCCCCAAATTGTAAGTCCGAAATCAATTTACATTACAAGCACATATAATATTAAAGGGTCAGTTTGATTTGATGGAGTAGCTTATTCGTATAGATATGGTTTTAGAAGTTTAGGCAAAACATTAGAGCTTAGATATGATTTTCGGAAGGAGATGTGGCAAAAACTTGCATCATATGCATCCATTAAGTTAGGGTTTATTAATCCCAATTAGGGTTTAATAATCACAATTAAATTAATCTGATGCATCTGGATAAATCGGTTGTGCCTCTTTAGGCATTTAGGCGTTTGGCAAAACTTTTCCTTATATTTTGGAGGGTTTGCGTTCTAGGAACAACGAACAAGGATCGAGTGTCTTGACCATGTTGGATTCTTATTAGATAATTATGGGTGAGGTGACCGAGTTAGCCGACCATCTTGTTTATCATTAATTGCATTAACTATGTAGTGTTTTGTGGTTTCGTGTGCTTTATCTTTCCTTGTAATCCTCTTGGCGAGATAAGTGGGCGGTTAAAATCCTTGCAAATTTTGCAAGTTTAGCTTCTTGAACGAGACAGTGACACCATAAAGTCGCATTAAATACTTTGGCTATAGGATATAAGATTCTTGGTGAGTTTATAACTTACTATTGCATGTATTGGTGGGTTGTTCATTTAGATTTTTATATGGTATTGATGATTCTTAAGTCGCTTTTTCTTCTTGAATCCCTCGGTATGGCAATTTATTCATGAATGTTTGAGATAAGCTGTTAGATTTTGCAATATACTATATATATATATATATATATATATATATATATATATATATATATATATATATATATATAATTTAAGTGGCTTTTAAGTGTTGCTTTTGCATACATAAAACTTAGAAATCTAGCCACATCAACATATAAATGAGTTGGTCTTTGTTGTATAGAAGTTGCGACTTGTACTTAAAGAGTTCCACTTTTTACGTGAAGCTCAAGTACATCTGAGGTGCCATTTACTTTTGAGGTGGATTGTGTGGCGAGATTGACTAAAACTTCTTACATTTGAAATGTGTGGCGGTTTTGTTTGTAGTGTTTGTTAGTTTTGCTTGTTGGAAGTCGTATTTAATTTTTGTGCTAGCTCAGTAATGAAAAAATGTGTTTCTATTATTCAAATCATATATAATTGAGTAGTATGGTGTGGGCAAGAGGCAAGCTGTGACCGGTTTGAATTGGTTGTTTAGATGATTGCCACACGTGGGTTTCGATCTTGTTATCGGTTTTGCATGGTATTTTTATATGATTTGCTCGTTTGAATTCATTGTTGCTTTCTCATTGAACCTTAAATCTTCTTTTGGAACTTGAGTGATTATTACATCAAAGATAATATTATAGGTAGGTGTTTGATCCAACTGGTTGAACCTTAGGAATATATTATCTATTGAGCTAGGTGTGTATTATGACTCGAGTAATTCCTTTAGATGCGGGGCTTGATAACTTTTGGTTTATTGAAATTCAATGAAGAGAACTTGACATTAGTTACTTCTATGGAATTATTATTTTGTCAAGCATGGTGAGTGATTACGGACAATGTGGCGCATTTGTAATTTGGAGATATCTATCAATTTATTTAATTGTTTACATTTACTTATGATTTTCATAATTGTTCAATAGTATGAATGTTGATTTTTAGCTTTTGATGCATATATTGTTGCGATTATGGTGGGGCTCTCACTAGGGAACAAAACTTTATAAAAGGTGGCATTGCTCGGGATCTACGCACCGATGGTAGGAAGCGATTAACCTACTGACCCATTTTTGTTGAAAGTATGGTCTTCGAAATCCCACAGATAGACTAATAATCCCACAGGCTTATTACGGTGTTGGCCTCACTGATGGAATGAGGCTTTGGAAATCATAGAATATGGTTCTCCGAGCAGGTATAATTAAATACCTATGTAAGAAGAGTTTTTGGATTATGGGTAAGACTAAATGGAGTTATATTTGGTGGGGATGGGTAAAGATGAGGACTACTTGTTTGCCATCTTTGTTTAAGTTCTAAGTTTATACTTCACTCATATGTCATTTGGTGTTGGTTTTGCATATTTAACTAGAAGCGGTGGTTGGGGATCTGTAGGTCTATTTGGATTTATATGATCATAATTCCCCGAACTAGTTTTCGTTAACATTTGAACTTCTTTGTTTTATGTGTCGAAATGGAGTTATAAGGCGATTGGGGGTGGGTAAAGATGAGGATTATTTATCAATGGAATGCTTTTGAAATATTAGATTATTTTTAAAAATAAAATAAAATCAAAGTTCTATACTTGTTGTTTTACCATTGTATATCCTTAACATATCTATTCAAACATGCTCACTAGAATCACTAATGCATTTGAAAAAGTTGTCAGAAGAACCCATAGTATGATAATTTGTGAATATCTATACGGAGAAAGAAATACGAGTTTCTTTGGAGGGT
The DNA here is from genome assembly GCA_036937905.1 of Salvia rosmarinus. Lineage (NCBI taxonomy): Eukaryota > Viridiplantae > Streptophyta > Magnoliopsida > Lamiales > Lamiaceae > Salvia > Salvia rosmarinus. The sequence goes on along the minus strand of CM072822.1, from coordinate 57,193,287 downwards.
CTTCTTGAATCACATTCAATTTATTAGCAACATTCTAACAATGTAACATAACCGATTTTATTTTGAAAAGTGAGTACATTCTTGTGGAAGCAAGCAGTGCCCTTTTTTAAGGTCTCACAAGAGTGCAAGATGTTGTACATAATCTTTTGGGATTGTGAGATGTGTGGTTGATCTTTGAAGAAATGCTTATCTGTTAAGACTTTGGCATAACCTTGGATCTTGTATTGCGATTTGTTTTTCAAAATTGTATTAGCACTTTTCCTATTGGTTGAATTTGAACTTTGTTCATAATGCCTCTACTTTTTCATAATTTTGCTCTTGATGATGTCTCTATTATATTTTTGTTTGTTTGATGCCATTCCTTCATTTAGTTTGGCAATGGGAACATTCTTTTGCAAGACTTATAGTTGTTTTTTTCTCCGCAGTTGTTGAAGGAATGAAAGTTGTGTGCCGTGAATTGGCACAAGCAGCTCTTGACCCTAAGGCGAGACAATGGATGATATAGTGAAGATCTTGATAGACTTGTTTCATGCTTGGCGAATAAGGCAATTATTACATTATTTTTGACATGCCTCTTGGTATTGTTTTATGGAGATCCTCACAATTGTTATCGGTTCTAGCGAGGTTGCAAAGACTTTTGACTTTAGTCTCACTGGTGCCTCTTCAAGGTCTTGTAAATATGTCCCGAACACTCGATGCGGTGGGGCTGTGTACTCTTGTTGACCAAGCAAAGTAGACCGACCTTATAATTAATAAAGCCTAAATTGAAGAGTCGTATCATGATCTTGATTGTTTGGGTGTCGATTGAGGTCGAAATTTTCACCGCTTTTGTTGCGACTTTTCGAACAAGAGACTTGCTTATGCGATCGAGGAGAGTACTCTTGATAGTCTCGTCAGGCTGTTGCTATGGCTTTTGGATGAAAGGATTCCACAGATGGATGATGGAAGTCGACTTTTGAGAGCTTTGAATATTACGGTGTTAAAGATTACGGTAACTTTAAGTTGATGTAAATTTGTGTTAGTAATCCATAATAATTGACTATTTATGTATTCCTTTGGGCTCTGCAGATTAGTTGAGAATTTTTTTCTCTGCTTACTATATTGATTAAAGTTATTGTTGTGTTTTAATTTTATAGGTGGAAATTCAAGTCGGGAAGCTTTATTGTGTTAATAAATTTGTTCCCATCGCCTATCAATATTGAGGATGCGGCTAGAAGCGGGCGAAATTCAAAAGCTTGCGGTCGAGAGTGCTAATATTCTATGAAGAGTGGTTCCATTTCTTTACGTTCACATGTAAGATAAACATTTCATTTCTTTAATATAATCATTTTTTCATACAAGAGTGCTAATATTCTATTTTGAATTGTTAATAGTTTCAAAATCGGTCTTACTCTCAAGAGGACATTGATGAAGTTCGCGTTGAATGGGCAAATTTCATGCTTCTTCACATATAGTCTTGTGATGTTTTAGTTGTAAGTTATTGATCTTTTGAATTATTTTGTCTTGTGATATGGGATACGGTCTTATTGTTTTGTTATGTGATGTGCATAGTATTTTGTATAGTGATTTTGTAGGTGTAATGAAAGCAGTTGTATATTTTGTAAAGTGATTTTGTAGGTAATGAAAACAAATTGTATATTTTGAATAATGATTTTGAGCGTAGTCGCAAGTATAATTTAATATCATTTGCTTGTGCGTTATTAATTATGCGAGGTTTAAATAAAGAAATTAACTACGGTTGAAATTGAAAAACCGTAGTTGTTATTAAATTGACTACGGTTGTAATAGAAAAAGCGTAGTAAATTTGGCATTAAAACCGTAGTAAATAAACTCAAAAACCGTAGTTAATACATATAGACTACGCGTAAAAGCGTAGTGTATGTGCAAAATTTTGTGTGAGTGCTGTGGGTATAGACTACGGCGTAAAAGCGTAGTCTATGTGCGGCGTGGTCTATAGTGGGTATAGACTACGGCAAAAGCAAGTGTATGTGCGAAATTTTGTGTGGTTTGTGGGTATAGACTACGGCGTAAAAAGCGTAGTCTATGTGCGGCGTGGACTATAGTGGGTATAGACTACGCATAAAAGCGTAGTGTGTGTGCGAAATTTTGTGTGATGCATGGGGTATAGACTACGCGTAAAAGCGTGGTCGATGTGCGGCGTGAGTCATAATGGGTATAGACTACGATAAAAAGCGTGGTGTATGTGCAAAATTTTGTGTGATGCGTGGGGTATAGACTACGCCGAAAAGCGTAGTCTATGTGCGGCGTTGTCTATAATGGGTATAGACTACGCGTAAAAAGCGTAGTGTGTCGCCTATTTTCTCTACACCACTTTTCTCTACACTACGAAGCGCACATACACTACACATAAAACATGTAGTCTATCTTGATTTTGTAGTAGTGAGGTTTGTTGTTTGTTGTAAATGGTCGTCGAACTACAAATGAAAGCGCGGATTTTGCACTTTTAGCGACCAGTTTAAGGCGGATCGGATCGTGACGATTTAATTTACAACGTGAAATAACGAACAAAGCGTAACTAGCGGCGGATTAAAGGCGGACTAGTGACGAGTTAGCGGCATTTCTGACGGACCTTTTACGTGAAATAAAAAAATCATAATTTTAGCGGCGGGCAATGTCCGTCGCTAATTGCTGACAGATTAGAGGCGGTGGCGTCGAATTAACGGCGGAGTTGCGGCGGTGTTTATTAGCGGCGAGATATTCCGTCGTTAATCCGTCGTTAACGGACGGATTAAGTCGATTAACGATGGATTATTTTTCGAACGACCGTTACGGAGGTCGTCGATTAGCGACTGAAATTTTCGTTTTTATTCCGTTGCTAATAATTAGCGACGGACATAAATCCGTCGCTAAAAGTTTGCCAACCAGGTTTCCAGCGACCCCCTTACTCCGTCGCTAATCCATTTTAGCGACGGAACCGACATGATTGGCGACGGAATTTTTCGTCGCTATTCGCCTGTTATTTTGTAGTGACGTGTCTTTAATTAAAATACAGTGGAGTCGCCATGGTTCCGAGGAAGCCACTTGGGAGCGTGAGGATGAAAATCTAGCTAAGTACCCGTCCCTAATAGCACATGGTAAGATAAATTTTGAGGACAAAATTTTTATTAAGTGGATAGGGTTGTAACGCCCAACTTTTGCTTGATTTAATTTGCTTTAAATAATTTACGTTGGATTTGTGAATATTTATCATGCTCGATTTTATGTTGGACTTGAGGGAGTCCGTAGTTGCGCCCCTAACTAGAAAAACAAAATATGAGCTAAGTAATAAAATAAGTTTTGAGCTTATCTAATTATCAAATTATATTATTAAGTTTTGGGCTTATATATAATTGTCAAATTATATTATTTATTCTAAAATTGGGCTTTGTAGAATATTATTTTGTTGAGCCCTAGTTTTATTTTATATTTATCTAAAATTAAGATTTAATTAACAAGAGTTCAAGTAGGATTATGACTTAATTAGGGTTTATTTATATTATATATATATACACACGACACAAACACACAAAATCACAACACACGACACACACACATAAATCACACACACACGACGCACACACATAATATATATTATATAAACATACTTTCAACAAGAGAAATTTTGGGGGCTGTCTGGAGTGCTTAATAGGAGGAAGCAATTGTGCGGCGCAACTAGGACCCTCGTCCCAAAATTGATTGATTTGGATTTGTTGTGCTCGACAAAACAAGGTGGGTGAAATCTTCTTTAACTTGCAAATATGTGATTTGGAATAAACATGTTTATTTCGTGAAAGTGAAATTGGTTTGAGTAATATTCTTTTATGTTCAACTTGTATATTGTGGTTTGGATTGAGATACGATATTTATTGCATGCGGTGAGTATGTTAGTGGAAAGCCGTGACGGTGAGTCATTGGCTACGTATATATCCTATGCCTGTGTGGTAGGATTTTTAAGCCGGTGAGGCTTGAGTCTTGACGGTGAGTCATTGACTATGTATATATCCTATGCATGTGTGGCAGGATTTTAAGGCGGTGAGGCTGAGTCTTGACGGTGAGTCATTGACTACGTATATATCCTACGCCTATGTGGCAGGATTTTTAAGCCGGTGAGGCCGAGTCTTGACCGTGAGTCATTGACTATGTATATATCCTATACCTGTTGGCAGGATTTTTAAGCCGGTAAGGTTGAATATGATTGACTATTACTTTCCTGCGATGTATACACGTTTGGACAAAAATAATGATATTCCTTGTTCCCCACCACTGAGTACGTTTTTGTGCTCACTCTTTTTTATCTAAAATATTTTCAATTCAGTGATCATGGAGTGGAGTGGCGGTGTGGGTGTGCCTAGTGGTGTTATGTCGCTTTTAATTCCTTCCAAGAATTATGTTATGTTTGTTTAAATTCTTTTCCTTTATTATCGTTGTTGGATTTGAGTTACTAGAACTCCAACTTATCTCATGCTATTAAGTCTTACGTAGTTTGCTTCGGGTTGTTGGTTGGCATCAGTTCTTGTGCAAAGTTTAGACTTGAGTTTGTTGGATTCATTAGTTGGAAGTTTTATTTAAGAGATTTTATATATTTAAAAGAAAAAAAAACCACTTGACATGTTTCCGCTTTAGCTATTTTAGAAAATATAGCATTTTTAAATTATGAATTTAGAGTGTTACATTTAGTGGTATCAGAGCCAGGTTTACGTTTTGTAGACTTTAAAATTTTGAATAATTTGTTATATGATGTTGTTATGACGAATGGCACCACCCATTCCCGGCACGCGCTCCTGATCGAGGTAATTTATGTTGCTTTGATATGATAAAGTATTTGGTGAGCACTTATTAGTGATGATTCTCTCTCAAATATTATGAAATGTTGTGGAGATTTGTATATGGCATTATGTGAGAGTTGTGCATCCTTTTGTGAAAATTATTGTTGAACTTGAGCATGAGTTAGATTGAAATTTTTACTTATTTGTCCTATAAATTAGAAGGAACTTAGTTGCTTGATTATTAGGCATCACTTGTGTAGGTTAGATGTAGAATGACTATAATATACCTTTAGTTTATGAGTATGCACTTACCGTAGTCCGATTCTGACAACATACTTGAAATCCCACTCTAGGCGTCGTTAGGGATGGCAATCGGGTCGGGCGGGCACGGATCGTGCCGAACCACTTCCGTACCTGCGAAAATGATCCTCGCCCATGACCCGCCCGCGACCCGCGACGGGTAGGAGATTTCCATCATACTGCGACCAGCGGGTTGCGGACACCGCGAACCCGCCACCGGCGGGTATCAGTCACACCGCCACCAGCGGACTAACCATGAAACCTTCACCGTGGACCACGCGACCAGCGAAACCAAGTATTTCAAAAACACGAAAATATCACTAACAAATTCATAAATCATAAAGTTCAAATCCACAATTCCACATTCAAATCCATAAAGTTCAAATCCACAAATCCACAAATCATAAAATAATTATTATACGAATAGTTTTTCACGGGTTCGTGGGTAATTCACGGGTATACGGGTTTCGTCGATACGGGTATTGCCAAACCATTTCCGTACCCGCGAAGTAAACGGGTCCTAGTTTTCAACCACGAACGTACCCTTGGTACGAAATGCACACCAAATCCGTGAATAATCGGGCGGATACCTGCGGGTATTGGGTACCCGCGGGTCGATTGCCATCCCTAGGCATCGTAGAGATCTTTGTAGCTTGTTGGTTAAGTTTAGAATATTAACGTTATAAAGTGAAATTTAATTTTATAGGAAATGGCCCGTGGACCCCAACGCAACCCCAATAATGACCAACAGACAGCGAATTTGGTAGAAACACTGGTTGCCGCACTGCAAGAACTCACACAGCACCAACCTCATGCAACGCCTGCTCTACAAAATAATGCACCACCGCCGCCGACTACTAGCCAAGTGATTGAGCAATTTCTTCGATACGCACCGCCGAGGTTCGATGGTAGGAGTGGACCTTTGATTTTAGAAGAATGGATAATGGAGCTCGTGAGAAGTTTTGAGCACATAGAGTGTACTGATGCCCACAAGGTGTCGTGCGCGGTCTTCCAATTCACTAAAGATGCAGGCCACTGGTGGAAGTCTTATAAAAGTGGTTTGACTGAAGCGGAGCACCAGAACCTAACATGGGAAAGGTTCAAAGAAGTAGTTATGGAGAAATACTTTCCACGTTCCTACCATGATCGAAACAAGCGAGTTCCTTGACTTGAAGCGGTGATACGTTGTGTTGAATCTGAGTGGAAGTTCAATAAGTTTGCTCGTTATGCTACACGGCTGGTCGATACTGATGACCAAAAGGCTTATCATTTTCTTCGTGGGCTTAAACCTAAGATACGGGACATCCTTGCAGTTCACGAGATTGTAAGTTATGGGGTTGCTGTCAGAAGAGCGCATGAAGTAGAGGCTGGACTCGAAGTTGATAAGAATACAAGAAATATGGATCATCCAGTAAAGAGGAAGTGGGACAACCAAAACCGGGGACACAACATTGTTCCCTATAAGAAAGTGAGAATGATTAACTCTCAGCATGCTCCTAATACGTCGACGCAGAGGCCCATGTGTCAATAGTGTAAGCGGCCACACTTTGGAAGATGTTATGGACAAGTCGAAATATGTTATATCTGCCACGAGCCGGGACATTACGCAACAACTGTCCAAATAAGGGAAGAGGTGAACAGAAGCACGGAGGTAATGCTCGACTATTTACATTCACTCGGCAGGAGGCCGGTGAGGGGAGTGATACTATGTCAGGTATGGTTATCGTTTCTGGATTACCTGTTTTAGCCTTATTTGATTCTGGAGCATCACATTCTTTTATATATGTTAGGCTATGTGAGAAAACAAGAATGGTGTAGGAGTAGAGAACCTAGCCCTTGATGTTAGGATTCCCTCAGGAGAGACTCTAAGAACTAATACGATGACACGAAATGTGAATATTATTTCGGGAGAAAAATCATTAGTGGCGGACCTTTATGCTTTAGAGATGCGTGACTTTGATTTGATCTTGGGGATGGACTGGCTAAGTAGCAATTACGCCACTATAAGGTGCCCTGAGAGAGAGGTGATTTTTCAAAGACCCGAAGAGAATGAGTTTACGTTCTACGGAGCAAGGATTGGAAAACCACTAGAGATAATATCTGCAATGGAAACAGTGAAGATGCCAAGAAAAGGAAAGTGTGAAGGAATCTTGGTAAATGTATTGGGGTCAACAGAGACGGAGACAACAATAAGGATGTGGAAGTGGTTCGAGATTTTGTCGATGTGTTTCCTGAAGAAATACCAGGTTTACCACCGAGTCGACAAGTGGAGTTTACCATTGACCTTGTGCCCGGAGCAGCACCAGTTTCTAAGGTTCCATACCGAATGGCACCAAAGGAGTTAGAAGAGTTGAAGGCGCAGTTACAAGAATTATTGGATAAAGGGTATATTCGACCGAGTGTTTCACCATAGGGAGCACCAGTATTGTTTGTAAAGAAGAAAGATGGTAGCATGAGGATGTGTATTGATTATCGAGACCTGAATCAACTTACAATAAGGAACAAGTACCCTCTACCGAGAATTGAAGACCTCTTCGATCAACTACAAGGTGCAAGAGTTTTCTCAAAGATAGATCTACGATCTGGATACCATCAATTGAAGGTGAAGGAAGATGATATTCCAAAGACGACATTTAGGACAAGATATGGTGACTATGAGTTTTTGGTAATGCCTTTTGGATTGTCCAATGCCCCTGCAGTTTTTATGGATTTGATGAATAGTGTGTTTCATCTATACTTGGATAAGTTCGTGATCGTCTTCATCGATGACATCTTGATATACTCTAAAACTCAAGAAGAGCACGAGTCACATCTGCGCATAGTCTTGGAGACACTAAGGAACGAAAAGTTGTATGCCAAGTTTACAAAGTGCGAGTTTTGGCTGAATCGGATTGGATTTCTTGGACACGTGGTGACCTCAGAAGGAATTGAAGTGGATCCGGCAAAGGTTGAGGCTGTAAGTAATTGGAAAGTGCCGACAAGCGCCGCGGAGATACGAAGTTTTCTTTGATTGGCAGGATATTATAGAAAATTTATAGAAGGTTTTTCAAGGATTGCAGGACCACTCACTCAGTTGACACGGAAAGGAATACCATTTGAGTGGACGGAGAAGTGCGAAAGAAGCTTTCAAATATTAAAAGAAGTTGGTAGCTGCTCGGTCTTGACTATCACGATAGTTCTAAGGAATACATAATCTATAGTGACGAATTGAAGCGGGGTTTAGGATGTGTGCTAATGCAAGAAGGAAAAATGGTGGCTTATGCGTCTCGGCAGTTGAAACCACATGAACTAAATTATCCTGCACACGATTTGGAATTGGCAACCGTAGTTCATGCTTTGAAGATTTGGAGATATTACCTTTATGGGGGTAAGTGTGAGATTTATACTAACCATAAGAGTTTGAAATACTTTTTCACGCAAAAAGAGCTAAACATGAGACAACGAAGGTGGTTGGAGTTTGTCAAAGACTATGATTATAAGATTTTGTACCACTGAAAGACAAATGTTGTAGCAGATGCACTTAGCAGAAGGATGTATGCAAATCCTGTAAGAATGTTAACTCAGCAAGAGGAGTTGGTGAAAGATTTTGAAAGATTGAGTGTTGAAGTAGTGACCACACCTGAAGAGTCGGATGCTATTATCTCAACTTTGGTAGTACGCCCGACATTACGAAATAGAATTCGTGAAATTCAAAAGGATGATGAGTACCTACAAAGGATGCTAGCTAAGGAAGTGTCGATGATCGAGAGGATTTTCGGTTTTGCATGACGGGACACTAGCTTATAATAAGAGAATTTGTGTGCCGATAGATAAGGAGTTGAGAAAAGAGATAATGGATGAGGCACATCGAAGCTGTGTACAAACACACCACAGTAGCACCAAGATGTACCAAGATTTAAAGAAGAGTTTTGGTGGTATAGTATGAAAATGTCGATTACAAAGTATATGGGCGATGTCGGCGTGTCGACAAGTGAAGGCTGAACATCAAAGACCATCAGGGTTGTTAAAGCCCTTAGAGATACCAGAGTGGAAGTGGGACACATCACTTTTGATTTCCTAGTTCGACTTCCTAGGATTTTGAGAGGTAATGATGCAATTTGGGTGATTGTTGACCGTTTGACCAAGTCAGCGCATTTCGTGCCAGTGCACATGACATTTTTGATGGACAAGTTTGCTCAGTTATATGTTCGGGAGATAGTTCGACTTCATGGGGTACCGACATCCATTATATCTGATCGAGACCCACGTTTTACGTCAAGGTTTTGGGGAAGCCTACACATTGCTTTAGGTACAAAGTTAAAGTTTTCGACAGCGTATCATCCTCAGACAGACGGCCAGTCAGAAAGAACAATTCAAACTTTGGAAGATATGTTAAGAACTTGTGTCTTAGATATTGTAGGAAGTTGGGAGACACACTTGCCGTTGATAGAGTTTGCTTATAACAATGGTTACCACTCTAGTATTAGTATGGCTCCTTATGATGCACTCTATGGGAGAAAATGTAGATCACCTGTCTTTTGGGATAAAGTTGGTGAAAGAAAAATTTTAGGACCCGAGATGGTGGAAAGAACTGTTGATGTTGTCAAGAAAATTCGAGATAGAATCAAAGTTGCTCAAGATAGACAAAAGTCTTATGCTAATAAAAGAAGAAAGGATTTGCATTTTGAAGTTGTTGATAATGTGTGTTTGAAGGTAGTACCAATGAAGGGAGTTTTGAGATTTGGTAAGAAATGAAAGTTAAGGCTCGATTTATCGGACCATTTGAAATTTTGGAAAAGATTGGAGATGTTGCCTATCGTTTGACGTTATCGCCTGAGCTGTCATCCGTGCATAATGTTTTTCATGTTTCGATGTTGAGGAAGTATATGCATGACCCGAGTCATGTGGTATCTTATGGTGGTATATCACTTAATAAGGATTTAACTTACGAGGACGAACCCATCACAATTTTAGATCGGAAAATCCACGAGTTAAAGAATCGGCACGTGTCTTTAATTAAAATACAGTGGAGTCGCCATGGTTCCGAGGAAGCCACTTGGGAGCGTGAGGATGAAATTCTAGCTAAGTACCCGTCCCTAATAGCACATGGTAAGATAAATTTCGAGGACACAATTTTTATTAAGTGGGTAGGGTTGTAACGCCCCACTTTTTGCTTGATTTAATTTGCTTTAAATAATTTACGTTGGATTTGTGAATATTTATCATGCTCAATTTTATGTTAGACTTGAGGGAGTCCGTAGTTGCGCCCCTAACTAGAAAAAAAAAATATTAGCTAAGTAATAAAATAAGTTTTGAGCTTATCTAATTATCAAATTATATTATTAAGTTTTGGGCTTATATATAATTATCAAATTATATTATTTATTCTAAAATTGGGCTTTGTAGAATATTATTTTGTTGAGCCCTAGTTTTATTTTATATTTATTTAGAATTAAGATTTAATTAACAAGAGTTCAAGTAGGATTATGACTTAATTAGGGTTTATTTATATTATATATATATACACACGACGCAGACACACAAAATCACAACACACGACACACACACATAAATCACACACACACGAAGCACACACACAATATATATTATATAAACATACTTTCAACAAGAGAAATTTTGGGGTTGTCTGGAGTGCTTAATAGAAGGAAGCAATTGTGCGGCGCAACTAGGACCCTCGTCCCAAAATTGATTGATTTGGATTTATTGTGCTCGACAAAACAAGGTGGGTGAAATCTTCTTTAACTTGCAAATATGTGATTTGGAATAAACATGTTTATTTTGTGAAAGTGAAATTGGTTTGAGAAATATTCTTTTATGTCCAACGTGTATATCGTGGTTTGGATTGTGATACAATATTTATTGCATGCGGTGAGTATGCAAGTGGAAAGCCGTGACGGTGAGTCATTGGCTACGTATTTATCATATGCCTTTGTGGCAGGATTTTTAAGCCGGTGATGCTTGAGTCTTGACGGTGAGTCATTGACTATGTATATATCCTATGCCTGTGTGGCAGGATTTTAAGCCGGTGAGGCTGAGTCTTGACGGTGAGTCATTGACTACGTATATATCCTATGCCTATGTGGCAGGATTTTTAAGCCGGTGAGACTGAGTCTTGACGGTGAGTCATTGACTACGTATATATCGTATACCTGTGTGGCAGGATTTTTAAGCCGGTGATGGTGAATATGATTGACTATTACTTTCCTGCGATGTATACACGTTTGGACAAAAATAATGATATTTCTTTTTCCCCATCACTGAGTTCGTTTTTGTGCTCACCCTTTTTATCTAAAATATTTTCAGGTCAGTGATCATGGAGCGGCGTGGCGGTGTGGGTGTGCCTAGTGGTGTTATGTCGCTTTTAATTCCTTCCAACACTTGTGTTATGTTTGTTTAAATTCTTTTCCTTTATTATCGTTGTTGGATTTGAGTTACTAGAACTCCAACTTATCTCATGCTATTAAGTCTTGCGTAGTTTGTTTGGGTTGTTGTTTGGCGTCAGTTCTTGTGCAAAGTTTAAACTTGAGTTTGTTGAATTCATTATTTGGAAGTTTTTTTAAGAGATTTTATATATTTAAAAGAAAAAAAAATCACTTGACATGTTTCGCTTTAGCTATTTAAGAAAATATAGTATTTTTAAATTATGAATTTAGGGTGTTACAAGAAAAATATTTTATTTTATTTAAAAAAAATTCTCTCTATTTTGTTGAATTTAATTTATTTATTTTCGATTTGTTTCATCAAATTTGACTTGTTTCTTTTTAAGAATCAAGTATCTTTTTTAAAAATATGAGATCTACCTACTTTTTATCATTTTAACCACTTTATATTCTTTTTTTACCTACTTTTTTTTATCTATTTAACCATTTTATATCATTCTCCTATATAACCGTATCTAAAGAAACAAGTCATATTCGGTGGGACAGAGGGAGTTATAATCAAAATGGCGTCATTTTGATTGTCAATTCAAATTTAATTTGCCACTTCAATGTCTTGTGAGTTTTAACTTGGAGAAAATTTTAGTTCTTGATAAATTTTAAGCAAATTAAAAGTTCATGTATTCTCATACAAATTTTGAAGTTCGTGTGCAAAATCAAAAATTATACATAGTTCATATATTTATACGTCAATAATGCTTTAATGTTTTAACCTTGGAATAACTATCTTAAAATACACAAAAGAAAATCGCTTCTAGTCTTACATACGAATTATCTAAAGAATTTAAAAGACACAACTTTTATAATTGTTCAGTTTTCTAATGATTTAACCACTATGTCGAATCAAAGCCGGTTATGGCATCGACATAGCTATTTGTTGTACACATGTATAGTCCGAAATGACGTAGTATAGCAATTAAGTGCTAAACAATGTCGTTCTTACTTTTAAAACTCAAAACGACGTTTAATGTTAAATCAGGGCTAAGTTAATAATTATTATTTTAAATATAAGAACGAAATCATTTATCATTTAATTTTTATTCTACATCATACATGTGTATTTTAAATAGCCACGTCAATTTCACAATCAATTTTAATTTGACAAGATGGTTAAATCAGGAGAAAAATACAGCAAATGTAAATTTTGTGGATTTGAAGAAAAGATTCATGTGCAAAACTAAAAATATGCAAAAGTTGATATATTTTAAGGCAATTGTTTAGTCTCATTTTTGTACCATTTTCCCTGTTGTTGTCGGCCTTCAGTTGGTCGTTTTTGCGCCTGTTTAATGTCTATTTTTTTTTTAGAAATGAGCTAATATGCCATGCTTGATTTTGCAGGATAGTGTAGTGAATGATTCGTTAATGACTGCAAAACACACCTAGAAACATGCAAACCCATGCATAGGAGCAACTAGCTCGCGCTGTATTTTTCCAAATGCCAATCGATGTAAAACCTCCAGCGTGCGACACCCATTCGGGATGGACCTCTAGCGCACGCATCCTACTGCCCAAACGGATGCCCAGCTCCCCAACTAGTGCTTCTTCTGCACGCATACTCATCCTAATGGGCTCTGCTAGGCAGGTAGTGCTGGCCAGCAATACCAGCGCTCGTCTAGTGTGTGCTCCACCCCCAGCGTGCGTGTCACAGCCGCTCTAATCCAAAGGATAGATTAGAGAGAACTAGAGCTTGGAACAGTGAATACAAAACAATTGATAAGAATAATCAAAAGATTTCAGAATAATATTTATCGAACTTCAATAATCAAACCTTATTTACAAGGCAAAAGCAATTCAAACCTTATTTACAAGGCATAAGTCATATCTGATAAAGGCTACAAGTTCCTTAACAAGATGGGTTCGATAATTTAGGCAGATACAAGCGTCATCAACAACATACAAAATATTCGAGAATATCGTGGAAAGCATGTGAATGCATATATGACGATATGCACCCAAGGGTATTTTCTTTCAAAACATATATAAATACCAAAGACCTCGACTACTCAACATCTCCGCTCCATCACCATCACTGACTCAATCGCACGTTTAAAACAAATATGCGGTGAGTACAAATAATGCACTCGATGGCTCATGCAAAATAATTTATCAAGTTTGAATTACTACGCCCATCACGGTAACACACGAGGTTTTAATTTGAAATACTCGTGCTTACTAAATATTTTACATCATTTTCAATAAATATCGCTTGCCAAGCATTTTCCACGTATGTATGATCCACATCCACCACAACAATCATTCACAACAATTCCCTACTTGGAGGAGGCCTCTCTCTCCAGACGCCTTGACGTGTTGGTGAGCACCCTTCGGACACGGTCACAAAATAATCGGTGCACAAAATCCGGGCCATCTCAAAGACGGGATACGAATTCTCCATCATCCTTGGGGTACTTGAGAATCTGAATTCAAGCATGTCATAAAGTGGGGCTATCGACATTATGCATCAACAATCATGGATTGGATACATCATAAAACATAAACATTTTGGGCGGGTAATTAAATAAATTAGTTCATAAATATTTGCTTGCAATAAAGCATCATAAATAAATCATTTGGTAAATTCTACCAGGTTTGAGTATAGTAAAGCCCACCTTGACTTTTAAACTTGAATCTCGGTGGCGTGTTCTTCTCCTAGTTGTGCGTGAACTTCACGTCCCACCTACGCAAAAATTTCGTTTAGCACGTTGGCACGCCGAGATTTTCAAAGTTCGTTCAACTTTGATAATTAAAATAATTCAAGTTCTAATAAACTCTATCGTAGAAATGGCGTATTTCAATAAAAATAATTCTCGTATATCGGGAGGCGTAATATGATCTCTGGTCTCATTTTAACCTTTTAGGTTAAATAATTAACGATATAATAACGTTATTCGATAAAATGATTTCAATTATGAAATCTTTTCTCACAATTGAGATATTCAGATAAAAGTGTCGTTTTCACGTATTAGGGTATTTAACGAGCGTATTTAAATGCGTCGATTTGAAAGTCGACCATTTTGACTTTTCATTATAAATTCTTAATAAAACATATTTTAATGAATAAAATCAATATAAATCGATTTTCAATCGATTTCTTTTCATAAAGCTTTAATCCTCGATTTTCACGTAAATCGATAAACTTGATTAATATTTTCTTTCAATATTAATCTTTTAATACATTAAGCATTATTTACGCTTTTAACGTTATTTAATATAACGTTTAAGTCGTAAACATAATATTCTATGTTTAATAATTCTAGAAAATTTTAATATGTCTAAATTAATTTCTAGACATATAATTTATTATTTTCTTGATATTAAGGATTTTAAATCCTTAATATTTATTATAAGCTTTCGGTTTTAAGCATAAATTCATTCTTTTCAAAAATTCTTGTAAATTCATATAGTGTACTATTTTATCATAGTATCACTAATATGAATTAATATTAACTATAGAAAATTTTGAACATTGCTAAATTATGTCCAAGGTCCACGGTTCTTTCCAAAATTTGTCCAAATGATTTTCTAAAATTCTAGTTAATTTATACAAGGTTCAACATTAATCTATAACATAATTATAACCTATAGTCCTACATATTCAATTTCTACATTAATAATTAAATGCTCAAGGTTTCGGTTTGTCCCAACTCAAACCAAATATTTTATAAAATTCGATTAAATTACACTATACTTATATACTATAGTGTAACACTAATACATCATAACATTAATCAAAAACAACTTAAATCATGCTTAAAATTCTTCATGAACTCTCGGCCATTTCACAAAATTTTAGCATTTCTTCTTCAAAAATTCTAGTTAATTCATGTAATGCATAATCAATACCCTAGATCAACAATATGCTATTACATTTCTCAAATTAAAATCATACATAAACCTAGCAATTTCTATGAATTTTCGGTAATTTCAAAAACTAAGCATAGGATTTTTATAAATTTCCTAAAATTCACAATAAGCTTCTACAACAACATATATCATTAATCGACCCTAATTCATCCATGAAAATTTTAGACACACATGAAATAATTTCATAGCATTTTAATCATCCTGATAAACATGCTACATGCTTATAAAATCATTCTAATATACTTATTAATGAACAAGTATCATGCTTAGCATAATTAGTGCTTAAGAACACATGCTTGAAAATTAAATCTAACCATTAGAAAATTAAAACTTAGGGTATAATCGAGCTCGTTCGATTTCTAACCTCGTTAACGGTGTCGATTTGTTATAGGATAGCTAGAGCTCGAGCTAATGAGAAGGAAAGAAGAAGAAAAGGGTTTGGTTTTCTTTGGAGAGCTCGCGGCGGTGGAAATGAAGGAGAGATGATATAAGTGTGATGTGTTAGTGTGTTACAAGACTTTTAATACTTAGCAAAATAGAATAAAAGAAACAACACACACTAAGACTCTCTCTAAGCTCTCACAAATTCAAGACACAAATGAATGAATTTGGTAGTCAAAGATGATTATGTCATAGGTAAATATCTCTTACAACATATTAACTTCATTGCATGCTTTATAAAAGTTTTTGGGAATAACAAAATAAATTTTTGTCCCAAGCCTTGCATATTCTTTGTCGACTTGATGATGGTGGGAAGAAATATTTTCAGATTTTTGCTTGTTGTATCACAAGTGTATTAGATACACTCTTTCCCAAATATTTATAATACATCATCAAGCTTTTCAAGGTCAAATAAATCGGCTATCTCTCACAATTTGATCCCATTTGCATGAATTAATACACAACATAGCATTGAGTACACAAAAATGACGTGAACTAGAGCTCCCAATTAGCTCATGGCTATTTCATTTTTTTGTGTGTTAATATTTGATTTTTCATGCCAATTATACATATATATCATAATATACGTTTTAGATGATAAATTATATCATAGGAAAATTATCGGAATTAATCCATAGGTAGAAAACCCTAATTCTCGATTTAGGGTTTTCGAGAATCATTAATAATCAAAAATATCATTCCAAAATTTTCTAGCATTATTTCAATGCTAAATAATATTCTAATTATATAAAATAATCATAGAAATTTAAATATCATAATTCCTTGATCTTTAGACTTGATTCTCAAGTCATCTCTAACGTTAACGTTTGAAGCGTCTCAAAACGTTAAATATTGACTCATCTCAAAATGGTCGTAATAAAGCGTAATCACTTTATTAAATTATTCCAATAATAATGGAATTAAATTCTAAGCTTAAAAACTTAGAAAATATCTCGAGCATTTAATTATCGATGCGTAATCGGCGTTGAAATATCTTGTGAAATCGTTACACATTCGTATTTCTCAATTCACATTCATTCGTGAATTGTACATAGGAATTCATTATTCCAAAATAATCGAAATCGTTATTCGATAATTTATTAATCAAATTATTATAATAATATTCTAATTTAAGAAATTAATATCGTAATTAGACGTTTAAATAATCGGGGTATTACAGTGCGGCCTCATTCGTCCCTCGTCCCCAGCTCTCCTTGGCACCCAGCCAACCCTGGGTGCTTCTGTTGGCCTCGCCTACCTAGCGTGCGCTGGCTTTCCGCGGGTGCCGAGTGGGATTTTTTGCCTATTTTAGAAAAATCTTTTTGAAGTGAGACAATGGTTTTTTAATTTAGAGCAGCCGTCTCATTTTATCCTCTCTCTAGTTTTTTATATTGTTGGGAAAATTGTGTCATTACTTAGTGTTTTGGTTAGATTTTAAAACCCTTTGATGTTTGCTTTACTGATGTAACATAGTGCTGCTCATGTATTAGGGAGCGACCTTATTATGTTTAGAGGTTTCATCAGAAGAACCATCAGCATTGTCTTTCGATACCGAATATGTTCAAGAGAAGTACGGAAGCCAGTCTTACTGATAGAAGACTCAATTCATCACTACTGAAGAAGCATTGACTCAGTGATACTGAAGAGTATCATTACTGAAGAGAAGTGCTATTGAAGACAGAAGATTTAGCAAGACTGAAGATAAGATGTCAAAAAAATGACCAAGTGTTATTTCAGTAAGAAGTTGCTTAAGAACTATGTTAACAGAAGGGTCCACTGAAGACTCAGAGTCAACATACTGAAGATACACAGAGTCTATCCTACTGATGAAACATGGAGCCGACTCTATTGAAGAGACCCGAAGTTAACGTACTGAAGAAGGAGTCAACCCTACTAAAGAAACATGGAATATTTTAAGGCGTTGGTGTTTGACTTGCAACGTGTCATGGTGAATCTGCAGAGAATCCTGACATGCCAGAGATAGTACTAGACCTGCAGAGAACTTTATATATGAGTTTTAGACACAGAAAGTAACGTACGAGTATTTAAATGGGAATAATTCAAATGAAAATTGGAAATGATGTGATTGATGTTCCTTCCAATGATACTATTCATCATCCCTTCTATAAATATTCAAGATCCAACCTTTGAAGGTTATCGAAAACGCTGAGCACACAAGTCTACAAAGCTTTCAAATTTCATACTCGCAAACATATAAGCAATGTATTTTCAAAGAATAGAATTCAAAGTGTTATTAGTCAATCTTGGAGTACAAATATAACTATTTACTCAAGATTTCAACATACATTTCCTTAGCGTCTAGGCTTTACATCTGTAATATTCTACGCCTAGAGCCAATAAAGCTGCTCATTGTAACAACTTAATCATGAGTTGGAAAAACAAATTCTACAAAAACTTATATAGCGTTAGAAGTAGACTAGGTTAGTAAGCAATGAATTGTTATTTGTTAAATGTTAGGTTTATTTGCACCTGTAAGCAAGAATGTTAGGTTAATTGCACCCGTAAGTAATCAGAGATTTCCTTACACCAGTAAGCGAAAAAAGAAACGATAAGTTAGTCGGGGTACAAATAAGGCGATCTTCTGTATCTAGGTTTCGCTTGAAAGTAAGACCAATCACAAGTACTGGATTGACTAATTTATCAATTGGACATATGAGCTGATATCTGAGCTGATACTGGATTGACTAATTTATCAATTGGACATATGAGCTGATATCTCCGAATCACATAAAAACTAAGTGTGCTCATTTACTTTCAGTACTCTACTTTACATGTTATTGTATTGCCATCACTCAGCATACGCAACACAACATATTCTTTGAAACCTCCATCAGTAGCACTTTACTACTGAAAGAAAAAACTAATAACTGACTAAGTTATTTTTCAGAATCAGTTTCAGTAAAGGCAATACATAATGATAGTCCCTGTGAATTCGTACTGGTGTAGATACATCAGTTAATGTAAATTAAAACTTTTTCATTTTATAAGACTGGATTTTCTATGTTATCAGTAGTTGTCAGTTAACTGAAGTCAGTTTAGTTCTAGTGAGCTAATCAGTTCAAGTAAATGGAGTCTTGTTTAGAGTGATATCAGTTAGCAAACCTACTAACTACTGAGGCAGTTGGTCAGTTGGATTGATAACCAATGTACTTGCAAAATATGGTGGTTACGTTTTTTGCATTTACTGAAAACTCAAGTTGACAAAAATACTTAGTCAAATAATAGCTTAATCAGTTTTCAGTTTATCTTCAGCATCAAACTGATACCGATCAAGTGTTCCAAAACAATGGTGTGTTGCATATGCTGGTGATGTTCATTTCAATAATATTCAAAATAAATACGACACTGAAAGTAAAGAATACTTAGTTTTTATGTGGTTCGGAGATATCAACTCCTATATCCACGGACTGATAACACAGTCAATCCACTACTTGAGATTTTATCTTGTTTATGGGTACAAGAGTAAACCTAGATAGAGACTTTAACCTTTTCTGTATCATGTCTAACTTGGTGTTCCTCCTATGCTTATTGGTGCTAGAAAACCTATGACTACTTACGGGTGCAGTCGACCTAACGTTTTGCTTACATGTGCAAGACAATCAAGCTTTCAACAACTAATTCCTTATTTGCTCAACTTCTACTTAAACTTTGAGGGGTTTTGAGTAGAGGGTTTTTCAACAAAAAATTGAGCTATCATAGACGACAAACTTAAAAGTTCTAGGCTTAAGATATACAAGATAAGGACCTAGAAAAGACAAGAGAGCATATGCTAAAATTCTGAGCTGATAAATACATGTTAGCTCTGAGAATTTACTGATGACACTTTTAATGCTCTTCTTCAAAATCGATGGATATTTGTTCTTGAGATATGAGCTCTAGGTGCTTTGGAATAATTGAATGTTCAGCGTTTCAGGTACCTTCAAAGGTTGGATTTTACGTGTATTTATGGAGTGGATGATGAATAGTGTTGTTAGGAGAGCACCAATCACATCCATTCCATTTATCGTTTGAATTATGCATGTTTGAATCCTTGTAAGTCATTGTTGGGGTCTACATCATCGTACAATGTAGCTCTGCAACTCTGAACAGAGGTTCTGTTATATCAGGATCTTCTATAGATACGCTACGAGATGTGACAAGTCAAACATTCAAGGTTCAAATAACTCCGTATTTTTCCAGTTGGATTGACTCTGTGTCTTTTCAGTATGTTGACTTCAGGTCATATCAGTCGAGTCTACTTTGAGTTTTATCAGCAGGATGGACTCCGTCTTTTATCAGTTTGGTAACCCTGAGTCAGTATGATATTTCAGCTTTGACGTAGTTATCAACAATTTTGACTTCTCAATTGCTTGTATGACACTTAGTCATATTTTTAACTTCTTTGATTTTATCAGCAGCGTTGAGATTTCATTCTCTTATCTTCAGTCTTTAGTCTTCAACTTTACTCTTAGTAGCACCATTTATCAGTATCGCTATACTTCAATCTTCAGTCCGCGATCTTCAGCGGTGCTTCTCTTTAGTTATGCTGGTGAAACTTCTTTAATTGCTTGAACTTCATCAGTCTTGGACTTGTCCAAACTGGTAGTTCTTCTATGAAAACATGTAACAAAAAAGGTTCACTCCCTAACATACGAGCAACTCTATGTTACATCAGCAGGGCAATCATCAACAAGTTATGGGATCTAGTCAAAATAAATAGTTAAGATAGAATTTCCCAATAATTTTTCTCTTTCTGATGATGTCCAAACCTATCTATTATCTTGAAAACATGCCAGAAAGATCCCAATTACTTGGTACTTTACATAGCGTGCACTGGGCTTCTCGACTCTTCCATTAGTATAAAGTGCCGCTTGAAATGAATGTTTGAAAATGAAATCCCTAGGGCCCTATTTATAGTTTTCAGAAGCTTGCTTAGTGTCCATGAACTCGTAACAAAAAAATTTACACAATGACTATAAACATGATATCTTTCAAAAATATTATTTTTTTCAATAGTCATCGGGGTGTCAAACCTTCATAGGTGGTCTGAAATCTGCATACTTAGTGTCTATGAACTAATCATGAAGCGCTCTTCACAATGTTTAAGGTTCTTGTCAGTTAGATCATTATAGAAAAAGTCAACTTTTTCCTTTTCTTGGAAAACATATCGTACAAACTTGAAGCTAGGGAAGGATGGGGATGAAACTTGAAGCTATGGAAGGATGAAAGACATTATGTAATACCCCAGGTGTTGCCAAATATGGGTATGAATGGATCAAAAGCCCCAATTTCCTTTTGTAATTGTTTTGATCGTATTGTTGCTTTGCTTTGTGGGACGTGACTTCAAAAGTCATTCCGTATTATTACCAGATATCTGCCAGCATGATCGGTGTAGTTGTTGTATCTGTAGTTCTCTCCCAGTAGGCATTTACATATGAACAAGTTTAGCTATATATGCTTATTTTGAGTTATCAACTCTGATATTTCTAAAAGAAAATACTCCATCCATCCCCCAATTTTCTTCCTACTTTTCCTTTTTGGGATTTTCCTCAATTTCCTTCCTATCTATTTATGAAAATTATCTTTCTAACTTTATCCTCAATAATATTCTTTATTTATACATTTTACCACTCATGGCCCACCACTATTTCTCTTTTTTACCCTCAACAACCTATTAATTTACATCTTTTACCACATATGACCCATCACTAACTAATTTAATATTACATTAATGTGGGACCCTTATTCCACTTACAATACACTCAATAATTTTCATTAAAATCCGCACCCAAAATTCCTAGGAAGGAATTTTGGGGAAGGAGTGAGTATATGTTATGCCGTGAAAATATTTTAACGAAGTTATTATTGTTTAGTAATCCATCATGGCTCCATCATGTGTGCACACGGGTCTCTATTAAGTGGATTTATTCTATCTTGAGGACCATCATGTTTATGGGTAAATGGGGACAGACCCCAGGAACCAGTTATGGGCTGTCTGGATGCGTTCCGAATCAAGATATTTTATGAAATATATCGGTGGTCAAGACATAAGATTATTATGGGAGGAATAGTACTTATGGGTCAGGTACATAAATGAACAAATGTTTTGCTTACTTAGAAGTGAGTTTTTTTTTTTGAAACTTTTTAAGGTATGTTCTCTATCACGGATATAATGACTTTTGTTTTTATGAAATATTACAAGTTACCAACTGAGTGAGCTAGTACTCACCCCAATATTTTCAAATGTTTTAATAGATAGATGACGGTAGGACGGGTGGTGCTGAGGGGTAAAGCTGTGCATCCATTCATGACTTTTGCTTTCGCGTTTCTTCTATAATAGTAATCATGATATGTTTCTTGTTTCTACATTTTCTCTCTAATTTGGTAACAAGATTTGTTGTGTTATTGTAATACGTTACGAGATCTTGTACGAGAATGCTATGTGGTTGATTAGGTCTAGATTGAATAGGGTGTAATGCTATTTTTTCCTTTATGCATTACGGTTATCTATTTAGGTGATGGTTTTTGGAAGTTAAAGAATGTTGTTGTTGATATATCGGTAAGTTATTTGTTCTCCCCACCCCCTTCAGGTGATGTCCGACTTATAGAGGAAATGTTGCCTATTTTTCTTGTCATATCCTCTTACCATGTATGCTTTACGAATCCATTATTTATATTCTCGTTTCTGATCCCACATCCTTAATCACGGGTATCCATGTCTCCCTCGGGAATTAGGATGTGATAATTTTTCTTAGGACTCAAACAATGGTCGCGGAAAATTTATGGTTTTGTCGGGGAGTTGAGATTTTTATTAGTAGGCTCATTGTTACTTGTTAACTTTTCTATTGTATGTGCATATCTTACCGCATAGGAAAACGAGCATTGGAGTTTTTTACAACCCCGAGATAGAAGGGGCATCCCAGAACAGAAGGACAACAACACAGAGATTAGATTAAGCAAATATGGTGAATCTGGAGATACCAAATCCCAACTCAGAGATCAACAAGCGGGAGGAAAATAATATGGGATAAGAACAACCAGCGGAGAGAAAGTTGCAGGATATGATATTCCCAAGCAACCTATATCTAAAGCCCCTAGGCATTACCTTGCCCGAGATCGCAACACCTTGGAATTTGAATCATAACTTTATACAAATCTTGCCCAAGTTTATTAATATGCCTGGAGAGGACCCAGAACGCTACTTGTAGGATTTCGAGATATCGTGCGGGACCATAAGGGCAAAAAATACACTAGGAGAGTACGTAAGACTTATTTCATTTCTTTTCTCACTACAAGAAAGAGCCAAAGAATGGTTATACACATTGCCCACTGGCAGTATAACCACTTGGGCAGTGCTATAATAGAAGTTCCTTGAGAAGTATTTACAAGCGTCTCAAATCTAAAACATGAGGAAAAATATCAGCACAATCAAGATAGGTACTTAAGAGACCCTATATGACTATTGTGGTCAGTTCAAGCAATTGATTTCAAAATGACCCCAGTCTCAAATCCCGGATGTAGGGAAACCATATGTTAACCCTCTACCCGAGGATCCATCTTGGATATTTAATTCACCATACATTGATTATAAACCTAGCATGCGTCTATATAATTAATCGCAACACGTTGGGGTTTTCACGTGTTTACCTTTGGATCGAAGAGGTCGATGGAGCGAGATGAATGGATCGAGCGGATCGGACTCGTGCTTTGACCTTACGGATCGTATCCGATTGCCCAATCTCAACGTCGAGTGAGGGCGATCTATGGAGAATGCTTGAAAAATCACCCAACTCCCTCTTGGCACAATTTTCGAAAACCCTCTTGAAAGCACTAGGGTTGGACGAAAATCTTGTGTTAATTATGTGAGCATTAACCTAGACTTTATCTCATACCTTATATTTATAATGCACTACCTTAATCCCGTATGGAAATTACCATAATCCTATATGGAAATTACCATAATCTATATGGAAAATTACCATAATCTCGGGATTATTTCCATACTCTTAGGATTATTTCCATACTCTCGGGATTATTACCATAATCTTATATAGAAAGGATCTATCATATACCATAAATATAATAATATCCTTGTGGGATAAAGAGAATAAAATCTTGCCAAAGGAGCAATAGGGCGCGATTTCCAGAGCTTACGGACTGGATGGGCCGGCCGAGGATCAATGCAAGGAATAAAGATGGGCCTCAAATAAATTAATTATCTTATGTTCGACCGAACATAAATTAATTTATAAACATTCGATCATGCCACTAGAGAAAGAATGTTGACTTACCCCTTTATTACGAAGTTGAGTCGGGCTTGCACTTAGACATTATGAATCCCGTATTTAAGATATCGAGCGTCCATTAATCATTTATAGCAATCATTGCTTAAAGCGATTAATAACTTCATTTCCTTAAGTAGTACCACTCGACCTTA
Source organism: Salvia rosmarinus (assembly GCA_036937905.1). Classification (NCBI taxonomy): domain Eukaryota; kingdom Viridiplantae; phylum Streptophyta; class Magnoliopsida; order Lamiales; family Lamiaceae; genus Salvia; species Salvia rosmarinus. The sequence goes on along the minus strand of CM072822.1, from coordinate 57,169,042 downwards.
TTATTGTACTTGAGCTAACTCAACTGCGGGGTTTAGTACAATAAACCTTTGAGCTCCTTAAGGGGCGTCATCATCCTAAGCGGATACGGTGACTCGTCTGAGATAACTAGCGTGACATCTGATTGCCACCACCCAAGACGGAGAATCTTGGGTTAGAACATATAACCCTCGCTCATAACAAGTCAAAGTGATGGTCGGCAACTCATACTCACCTAATACCTTATCGAGGTTTAGATCATCGTAAGTCACCGAGATCTTGGTTCTTCACGACGGTCGGAAAGAAGAACACATCTCTTGTGATCCTTGATACGTCGAGGCGTACAAAGCATAGACAAGCAACTAAGTCAAGTCACTTCTTATCTATCTGCGGCTAAGCCGACAACTCGTCCTTAAGTTGTCTCGGTGTGAAACTTTTATATCTCATTAAGCTTGACCAATCATACGGACTTACGTGATCTTCTAGACACTATATGATCTAACATATATGAGATAAGGGGACACGATATATGCAATCAAGTATTGATTCGGATAGGAGATTGTAATAGTGGTAACAGAAACATTGTATACAAGCTCAACCAAAGCGCTTTCGATATCAAATCGACACGGATCATGACCTAATATGGTATTTTGTGACATGATTGAGACCACAAGAGAGAACGTGGCTTAACGCAGCATGAGGCGGCTCAGTGTTAAGCAATGTACCCAATAAGGCATTTAAGATGTTCGCTGAGATGGCTAAGGACTCGAGAGACGAAGGCCCGAACTGGTCAAGGTAAGTATAAAAACTCAAGACATCATATAAAATAACTCCAACATTTAACTGCCAAAATATATTTCCATCAAAGTCAAGTATAAAGTTGCATGATAGAATCAACTCTAATACAATAACCTGAATCGAAACCATGTAACACCTATCAACATAAGATAAGTTGGACTTCAAAGAAAACTCAAGTACAATGATCATAAAGAAAATTGAATAGAAATAGCACTAGTTTTGGAAAGAAGTGTAAAGCGACATCAAACCACTCAGCACACCTATTCCGCCACATCTCTCCACGATCACTAGCTAAAAATATTTTAGATAAATAGGGTGAGAACAAGAACGTATTTAGTGGTGGGAAACAAAGAATATCAATATTTTTACCCGTACGTGTATACATCGGAGGAAGGTAATAACCAGCCATGTTCAGCCACATTGGTATGAAGTTCTTCCTCACCGAAATGTCCACTTACATACTCACCGCATGCAATCAATATCATATACAACCTCACCAGCATGGAAATCCCACCTTATCAGCATAAAAATCCCATCTCACCGACATGGGATATATATGTAACCAATGACTCGCCATCAAAGCTTTCCACTTACATACTCACCGCATACAATCAATATCATATCCAGCCTCACAGGCATGGAAATCCCGTCTCACCGACATAGAAATATCATCTCACTGGCATGGAATATACACGTAGCCGGTGACTTATCTTCAAGGCGTTCCACTTGCATACTCATCGCATGCAATCAATATCATAACTAGCCTTACCGATATGGAAATCCCACCTAATCGGCATGGGATATACATGTAGCTAATGACTTACCGTCAAGGCTTTCCATTTACATAACCGCATGTAGTCGATATCATATCACAATCCAAACCACGACATACATATTGTACATAAAATAATATTTTCCAAATCAATTTTATTTCCAAAAATAGACATGCTTTATTCTGTGTGGCAATATAAAATTTTAAACATGTTTTGCAGTTAAAGAATATTTCATTCACCTTATTGTCGAGCACAAAACATCAAAATTAAATCAATTCTAAGACGAAGGTCCTAGTTGTGGTTTTGATTTTGACATAGGCATATATCATGGCATAGAACTCGAAATTCTAAAAGAGGGTAAGAAAATGATTAGCGGGCCAAAAGACTAAGCTGCTACTGTCGATGACACCCGTTGCCACAACCTTGTGGCCGCCTCATTTGGGAGCGGTCGAGTCACTCTTTAGTTGTGGGTCCTTTATGTTTTGAGTTCTGGGCTATGTGTTTTGCTAGTTACCGGTTCACTTTGTTGATTTCTTGAACTTTTGCATGTCGAGATATATTTATTTATTTTTAGCTTTCTAAATGAAGTATATTCCCGGGTTGTCTTTTTAATGGGAGTTGACAATGTTAGTAAAATTTTATATTGCTTATGTTTCCATTTTCATACTTTATGATCAATCGATTTATCCTAGATATGAGGATATGCATCACTTTTGAAACTTCTTAGTTGCTAAGCAAGGTGACCATTTGCATGCATACGTAATTTCAAGGTATCGTTTCTAGGTTTTACACCCTAAGCATTTTTGTCTTCTGCATCGAGTTAATTTTAAAACTCGAGTGTTGTTGAATTTAAGTGTGAAGGGGATGAAAACCCTAATTTTTTCTTTAGTTGTTACAATCACATTGTTGCTTTGATTTTGGGATGTAACCTCAACACTCATCCATGTTGATGCTAAGTACCTACCAGTACAATTATTGTGGTTATTGGATTTGTAGTTTCCAATAGATGTTTACGTCGGTTCAGGTTGGGTTATTTATTAATCGGCATTACCCAAGAGCTCTAATGAAGTATTGCACTTCTCTTTTATGTAAAGGTGAAGCACAAAGGTAATGGAAGAGGAGAAAAACGAATTATGCCGTGTTATCAAAAAGTAACGTATCAGGTGGATTTTCATTCAAAATGATGAACATAGAATTCTCTTTTACGATACGTTACTAAATGAAACCAAATGAAGTGTTTAATGATATCGATTGCTAAAATATTTATATTTATATGTACATCCTATCTGTGTTGGTTCGCCAACAATGAATGCTAATCGAATTCGAATGATATGATGGTCGAAATTGCCTAGTACGGATTAATGAGTACATTATGGTGACTATGTGCTGAACGGTTTTCTCGACTGATCATAATGTCCGTGGATGGTGGCCATATTTCCAGCGCATATGTTGTAGATATGGATCATACTGATAATTTTTTTTTTCAGTCGGACAAGCTTATGAAAATGGAAAATATTTAGTAAGTTCATGCATTTCCAATAAAACCTTGTTTGTGACCGTGATTGGCAGTTTAATATATGATATGTAAATATCTAAGTATTTGACATGTGTCCACTAACTACGTTATACTCAGTCGTGCATACTCATTTTTAATGTGCATGTTGAGCATGTATTTGCGATGGTGATATGTAGAGTAGAGTATTCTTTTAGCAATGTAAATATACGTAACATATGTAAACACATGTAACATTGACTGCACATCTCCATATATGTATGTGACATGATTCAATTGCAAACACTTTGAATTTATTATTGATAGGATACGGCCAACTACTAGGCCCAAGCATCAGGCCCAATATAAATGGGCCTCGACATTAAGCTCGGCCTATGTATGTTCGGCCCAAGAAGACTCCTAAACCAACTACAACTCAAATCTCGCAAGTGGAGACGTAGAAGATTCGGATATATAAAGGAATCCTGGATGCATATCTAAAAGAATCCTTATAAGAGAAGACTTTGTATTAGAGTCGAACTCAATATCATTGTCTATAAATAGAGGCTAGATTAGACGAAAAATGATCAGCTACTCTCTTTGTAATCGCTTTCACACTCTCAATACACATATACTCTCTCTTGCTCCGTGGACGTAGATCTATTTTAAAGATCGAACCACGTTAATTCTCTGTGTTCATTGCGCATTTAATTCCCTAACGAAATTAAGATCGATCACTGGCGCCGTTTGTGGGAATCAAAATTCTGTGTTTTCGATCAACCTTTGTTTACAGGGAATCAATCACGACGATGAATACAAGAAGTCTTACATCCAGAGCCGCTGCCGGCAACAACAGCAACAACACCGGCAGGACGCGCCGAGCTCGGCTTGAGAAAAGCCCGGTCAGAGATACGACCCCCGAAGGGCATGTCCAAAGTCTCGACGAGCAAAGCCATCCCATCCTGCATGAAGAAGAAGAGTACCATAGCGAGGGAGGTCACAACAGCAATCGAGAGGAACCCCTAGCACCACAGTTAAACCTTGACGAGGTAGTTAAAGGGTTCCTCGAAAAGAACAAGGAGAGCTTTCTCCAGTACCTTAGCCGTGAACAAGGTCGGCATCATCACGAAGACCAGGACGTCGAAGCCTCGTCAAATCACGAAGCGGCACAGCGAGGTGAATCCCCCAGTATCCGGATGATAGGCGCTCATACCTCTACACGGGTTGGGGCCCAAACCGACCGTGCTAGGGACGAACAGCGTGGGACAGGTCGTCGCAATCACCGTGAGGTCGACCCCACTATTACAGCGAGCGGCGCAGCGACCTCGATTGTCGTTCCTTGGGAGGCGGGTTCGATGGATATGGGAGGATCATTAACCCCTTCTCGGCGAGATACTCGACACTCCATTCCGGACAATGCGGTGCGAGCATCGCCCTATGATGGATCGAGGATCCATGAATTTTCTTTCACAATTCAATACAATATGATTAACCAGCGTCTCAACACCATTCATATGTGCAAATTGTTCCGGAGTTCTTGGTCGACAACGCTTGTCGGTGGTTCGACAACCTACCCCCTAGTAGTATTGGATCATCTAGGGATCGATGGAAGCCTTCCAGAAGGTTCTTCCAAAAGCGAGTCGAGACCACATCGGCTCACCTCCTACGGTGAGACAAGGCCGGCGAGTCCATCGACGACTTCATGACTCGGTTTAATAAGGAATGCCTCAAGGTCGAAGATATAAACGACCTCCTTATCATCTCGGCCTTCGAGCGATATCTCGTCGGGGCCTTATATAAGGAGATCGTCAATCACGAGCCCGTCTTGCGTCGGGCGTGGCGCATAGCGCACCGGTTCGCCAAAGCGGACGAAGCTGATAGAAGAAAGCGCGAGTCGAGAAAGGTGGAACCCTCGACAAGGGAGAAAAGAGGATGGTCGAGGTGGCCGGAGCCGCGGCGAAGTGCCTTGGAAAGAATACAACGTCGCCGATGGAGTCGGACTCGGGCAGAATAACTTTCGGGCGACCTAGTATGCACCCTGACAAAGTCGAGGCGGAGATCTGAGCTCCACATGAACATGTTCGAAAAGCCTCGGCCAATGACAGGGAGATCGAAATGCCGGTCCAAATACAAATATTGTTCATTCCATGAGGATTATGTACACGACACGGAGGAGTGAGAGATCTCATGGCGGACATCGAAAAGTTAGTGCAGGATGGAGTCTAAAAAGTACCAGGGCATGGCCGACGAGTTGGTCAATCTGAAGCCCCACCGGGTCGAAAAAGAACCAAGAGAAGAGGAGCGTAACCCCTCACAAGAAAGCAAGCGCGACATCGATGAAGAGGAGATGGCGAACCCCAATACGATGGGATCATCTCCACCATCACGGGGCTCGCTCGCGAGCTACGAAGTCTCTCTTAAGGTCGAGGCCCAAGTCCCCATACCGGCGAACACAGTGAATAAGAGGTTTAAAGGACGAGGCAATCACCTTCTCCGAGGGCGACCCGTGCCACCATAGTACCTCACGATGCGTGATGGTAATCAGCGATGGTCTCCAACAAGCTAGTTCGGCGCATATTAAATCGGCGGTGGTGCGTCGGTAAGCATCCTCCTTCAAGGAGTGCTTTGACAAGTTGGGAGTTGAGGAGGCACGCCCGCACCGCACCACCGCCACTTCGAGCTTCGTGCGAAGAGACGCGACCTGAGGGAATCATCGAACTTCCTGTCACAGTGGGAAAAGCGCCGACGAGCTCCACCAAAGTGGTACAATTCTTCGTGGTAAAAGGCCACTCACCATATAACATCATACTAGGGCGAGATTGGTTGAATGCAGTAAGGGCAATAAGTTCAACGTATCACCTGACCATGAAGATCCCCACAAGAGGAGGAGTAGCTGTGATCCGGGAGATCAGAAAAAAGCCAAAGAATGCATGCAGGTCGCCTTAAGAGGTGCCGGGACTTCGACCCAGCACCCACAGGCATAGCAATTAAGGAAGCCCGAGGAGTTGGAACTGGAAAGAGCGTCATCTGCTCTCAACAGCTCGGTGAAAGAGGTCGCATTGTATGAGGACGATCCCCTCAAGGTCGTCAAGGTAAGTTCTACCGAGGTACCTCAACTGAGGAAGCAGATCATCCAGCTCCTAAGGGAATTTAGAGATGTCTTCGCCTGATCACCCCTCGACATGACCGGGGTCTCACCGAGTATTATCACTCACCGGCTCAATATTGACCCAAGTGTAAAACCAGTTCGGCAAAAGCAGCGGATCTTTGCGGTTGAGCGAATCGGTCATACATGGCGAGGTGAACCAACTATTAAAAGCACGCATCTTGTTGAAGTCGAATATCCGACTGGATAGCCAACCGGTGATGATAAAGAAAGGAGGAGGGATGGCGAATGTGTATCGATTACACCGATCTCAATAAACATTGTCCATAGGACTGTTACCCCCTTCCAAATATCGACAAAAAGGTTGACGCTTTGGTCGGATACGAAGTCTTCAGCGTTTTGGATTTATATAAGGGATATCAACAAGTCCTGATGAGTGACGAGGACGCATCCAAAACAGCCTTCATTACGGACTTTGGAGTCTTTGCATATAAGAAGATGCCATTCGGACTCAAGAATGCAGGAGCCACCTACCAAAGAATGGTGGACAAGATATTTCAGCCCTACATAGGTCAGAATGTGGAGGTATACGTAGATGACATCGTCGTCAAAAGTAAAGAGGAAACCACATGTGTTGCCGACCTCAGGATTGTCCTCGGCTTACTTCGAAAGGTAAACCTAAGTGTACATTCGCGGTTTAGTGCGGAAAATTTTTGGGGTGATGGGTCTCACAAGAAGGATTAAAAGCCAACCCGTCGAGGTTGAACCATTTTGGAGATGAAGATGCGAAGACCATCCACGGCGTGCATAAGTTGACGGGCTGCATAGTCGCACTAAGCGCTTTCTTTCAAAAGCAGCGGATAAGCGAGCCCCATTTTCAAAATACTCAAAAGGCTCGGAGTTCTCCTGGGATGATAAACACAAGACAACTTTTGAAGATCTCAAGAACTACCTCGCCAAACTTCCCACTTTATCCGTCCCGAAAGAAGGAGAGGTCCTTTCCCTATACCTCGCCACCTCGGACGAAACCATAAGTGCAGTTTTGGTACGAGAGGATGGATGTCAGCTCCCTGTATATTTCATCAACCGAGCATTAAAAGGGCCAGAAATGAGGTATCAGCCATTGGAGAAGCTCGCCTTGGCATTAGTAAATGCTGCAAGGAGACTACGTCCCTACTTCCACGCACATCCCATACAAGTTCTCACCGATCATTCACTTCGGCAAGTGTTGACGGCGAAGCCTCGGGAGAATTGCAAAGTGGGCAATTGAATTGGGCGAGCACGACATCTCTTTCGCCTCGTCGAGCCATCGAGGGCGGGCCTTAGCGGACTTTCTTGTCGAGGCTAACTTCACGTAAAAGCCGAAACCCACCGAGCCGACCCGGATAACGTCGGCCGAACCCGTAAAGGAACCATCGAAGATTTCGGCAAATCTATGTGGATGGAGCTTGGGAAAAAGCAGCGATGGGCGGGCATCTTGCTCATAAGTCGGATGGACGAGATAACCTCGCGCCGGTTTACATTCAAAATACGAATAAAGTGGAATACGAGGCCTTAATCGTAGGACTTCGCCTAGCTCAAAGTCTTGGATCTGAGCCGTGCAAGTACAGCGATTCTCAAGTCATAGTAAGCCACATCTTTGGGAAAGTACGAGGCAAAAGGCAGCAGGATGAAAAAATACCTTGAAAAAGCCAAAAGCCGACAACATTCTTTCTCATACTTCGGTTGGTTCGCATCCCAAGGAGAAAAATAGCCGGTGACACTTTAAGCAAAGCGGCCTCGTCGTCGATGAGCCAGCCGGTGAGAAAGTCGAGGCGAAGCATAGGCGATGCCGAGGTCGAAGTCAGCATAGTCTCGGATGAGGAACCTAATTGGATGACCCCTATTCAAACATATTTGGAGAAGGGTGAACTACCCCATGTGAGACTCGAGGCTAGAAAAATCTTGAGCAAATCTTTGCGATATATCTTTGGGCGAGGAATTCTCTACGAAAATCATATACATCTCTCCTAAGGTGTTTGGGTCCGAACCGAGCTGATTACGTACTACGAGATGTACATGAGGGATCATGTGGGAGTCACATCGGACCCCGTGCCTTATCGAAGAAAGTCATGCGATGGGGATACTATTGGCCAACGATGTTCCAAGACTCAATTGACCTCGTGAAGAAATGTCCAAAGTGCCAAATTCATGGAAGCGTCGAGGCTACCTCAAACCGACCTCGTCGGCATGCAAAACCCTGGCCATTTATACAATGGGGGATTGATATTGTAGGCCCTTTCTGCAAAGCTCCAGGGCAGTTTCAATTTCTGATTGTCGCGATCGACTACTTCACGAAGTGGGTGGAAGCCGAACCCTTAGTGAAAATCAGAAGCAAAAACGCCCTCAACTTCGTCTGGAAGAACATCGTGTGTCGCTTCGGCATCCCTCATATCCTCGTTTCGGATAATGGGACTCAATTCACGGATAAGGTCTTCAAAGAGTGGTGTCAAGAGCTTCAGATCCAACAAAGATTCACCTCGGTGGCCCATCCTCAGGCAAATGGTCAAACCGAAGTCACCAATAGGACCATCGTGAAAGGACTAAAACCTCGCCTCGATCGAGTAAATGGCAACTGGGTGGAAAACTTACCGCAAGTCTTATGGTCGTATCGTACAACACCTCGGACATCGAACGGAGAAACACCCTACAGTTTGGTGTATGGAACCGAAGCGATAATCCTGCAGAGATCGGTATGCGAGCCCCGCACTCTCGACTTCTCGGTGAAGTAAATGGGAGAATCTACGAACCGACCTAGATGCGCTTGAAGAAAGAGAGCTCGCCTACATTAGAGAAGCTCGGTACAAGCAACAAGTAGCTCGGTATTACAACCCGTGTCAAATCCAAATAGTTCAGTAGGCGACCTCGTGCTTGAAATAGAAGTCGATAAAGCCATAAAGCTCGGTAAAGTGGGCGTAGGAAAACTAGGTTTAGCCCTCTCCAGGATCTATTTTGGATGTTTAATTCACCATACATTGATTATATTCCTAGCATGCGTCTATATAATTAATTGCAACACATAGGGGTTTTCTCGTGTTTACCTTTGAATGCTGGGGATGAGGGGATGAGCGGATCGAGACTCGTGCTTTGATATTACGGGTGTATCCGGTTGCCCAATCTCCAATGTCGAGTGAGGGCGATCTATGGAGAATGCTCGGAAAATCACCTAATCCTCTCTAGTAATTTTCGAAACTCTCTCCCAAGAGCTATGGGATTTTCGAAAATAGTGTAAGGATAATTGTGAGGATTAGCCTTGATCTTATCTCTTACCTTATATTTATAATGCATTACCATAATCCCATTAGGAAAGGATCCATGCATATCCCATAAATATAATAATATCCTTATGGATAAAGAGGATCAAATCCTTGCCTTAGAGGATAGGGGGCGCCGATTTTCATGTGGCTACGGGCCTGGATGGGCCAGCCCAGGGATCAAATGCAAGGAATAAAGATGGGCCTCAAATAAATTAATTATCTTATGTTCAGCCCAGAACATAAATTAATTTATAAACATTCATTCATGCCACTAGAGAATAAATGCTGACTTACCCTTTATTACTAGAAGGTGAGTCGGGCTTGCACTTAGACATTCGAATCCCGTATTTAAGATATCGCACGTCCATTAATTATTTAGAGCATTACATTGCTTAAAATAATTAATATCTTTAATTCCTTAATTAGTACTACTCAACCTTATCATTGTACTTGAGCTAACTCAACTGCGGGGTTTAGTACAATAAACCTTTGAGCTCCTTAAGGGCGTCATCATTCTAGCGGATACGGTGACTCGTCTGAGATAACTAGCATGACATACAAGCACCGCCACCACCCAAGATGCGGAGAATATTGGGTTAGAACATATAACCCTCACCCATAACAAGTCAAAGTGATGGTCAAGAACTCATACTCACCTAATACCTTATCGAGGTTTAGATCATCGTAAGTCACCGAGATCTAGGTTCTTCACGACGGTCGGATAGAAGAACTCATCTCATTGTGATCCTTGATACGTCGAGACGCGTCCGGCATAGACAAGCAACCAAGTCAAGTCACTTATCTATACGCAGACTATACCGACAACTCGTCCTCAAGTTGTCTCGGTTTGTGAAACTTTTATATCTCATTAAGCTTGACCAATCATACGGACTTCGTGATCTTCTACACAATCGTATGATCTAACTTATATATGAGATAAGGGGACACGAGATATATGCAATCAAGTAATCAATTCGGATAGAAGATTGTAATAGTGGTAACGAAACATTGTATACAAGCTCAACCAAAACTACTTTCGTTATACAAATCCAATAGAAGCCACATGGGAAGGGCCTTACCGGTCAAAGAAGTCCTCGGAAAGGGTCGTATAAGCTCGCACATATATCCGGTGAGCAAATACCAATCGGCACATCATCCATCTCAAGAGATATTTTGCATAAGTGTCAAAGTTGTTCATTTAGTCATGTCGCGTCTTTTTGTAACGTCTTGTCAAAGGTTGAGTCTATACAGTCGTCTTTTCGGTCTTTTTTGTTACGTCGTATTTTATTAATAAAATCTTTTTTTTCTTGCATACTTCATTTGTCATTTATGCATAATACCTCTTCCCCATGATACAACTACCCTCTTCGGAGGACGAACTATACCCTATTCGGAGGATGAACTATACCCTCTAAGGAGGAGAACTAAACGCAGCGTGAGGGGACCACCCCTAGCGATACTTCTTGCCAAATAAGGAACCCATACCTTCGTTTATTTCGAGGATGAATACCTTCGTTTAAATACGAGGATGAATACCTTCGTTTATTTTGAGGATGAACTACCTTCGTTTCATACGAGGACGAACTACATTTGTTTAATACGAGGACGAACTACCTTCGTTTATTTAGAGGATGGGCTACCTTCGTTTAATACGGGGACGAGCTACCTTCGTTTATTTCGAGGATGAACTACCTTCATTTATTACGAGGACGATCTATCTTCGTTTGATTACGAGGATGGAATATATACAGCGTTTGCTTAAAAAGGAAAATCAACAATAAGGCAGAAAAATTTGTTCTTATTTCTGAAGTATACAACGCATACATTACGAGGACGACGAAGGCTTAGGAGGCTGGGAAAAGCTAAGCCAATCCCTAGAGAAGTCGGGGTTCAACAGTTCATCTATGCTAACCATATCCCTACCTCTACCTCGTCCTTGATCGACGCCGGGAGTTCGGCCAGCTCGACCTCTTTGCCTCACCGAACGACCTCGGCTGCACGATGGGCGACGTCTATCTTGTATATAAAACTCGAGAGAAGTGTCGACATTCCAAGACGTCGGAAGAGAAGAAGAAGTCTCGGCAGGTGGCAAGTGAAGAAGCCTCGGTCGTCGATCGAAGCACCCGCTCGAGGAAAGGATGGCGATCTACGACGATCTTGTAGAGGCCACCTACTTTCTTCAGATCGACATACTGCTCCTGAAATTGCCAGGAGTCCCGATCGTACTCTTCCCTATACCTCCAACAACGGGCTGCGAGCTCTGAAACTTTAGCTTCGGCCTCCGAGATAGTCATTCCACCACCTCGGCGGATAACCGCTTTGTATTCAGCATGCTCCTCGGCGACCGACTTGGCCTTATCCTCTGCGATCTCGAACTTATCCTCCAACTCCAAAAATCGAGCCTGAAGCTCGTCAAACTTCTCTTGAGAAGCCCTGAGTTGGACGTCGACCTCCTCCCGCACATGGCCAAGTTTGCCCTCTAAATGAAGGACTTCAACCTCTTTAGATTCGAGAGCCCGAGTCAACATTTTAATTTGATCCAACCAAGGCGACACATCAAAAAATTCAGGAGAAGATTGGAGACAAAAACAAAAGATAAAATTTCTTCCATCAAAATTGGGTAGTTTTATTAAAGCCTTTAAGGCGGGAACTTGTCAAGGTACATATACATTTATAAAAAAAAAAGGGAGGATCAACTGACCCCTCCAAGCTCCTTGCTCAGACTCGGTAGCCTCGGCCTCCTCCCGAACTCTAAAAGCCTCAGCCTCCTCGCTAGCTCCAGCCTGCGCCACCTCTGCCTCTTCCGCGACCTCGGCATCCACTGCCGCCCTCGGCCCCTTGGCCAGATCGGCCATTATGGTCTCGATCAGAGGGTCCCGGTCCACCGAGCACGAACGAATTGACTCCACGATCGGCAAGGTTGGAGAAGGGCGCCGAGTTCGCCCAAGACGGCAAGCTCTTCAGCCGGCGGGAAGGACCTCGGCATAAGCTCGCAGCGAGGCCTCATTCTCCATCACCTCGCACGTGCTTGGATTTATCCAATCCGGGTAGTCTCGGCAACTTCGCCGAGTGGCGCTACCACGCGAGTGTTGGGACCTCGGCCAGTCGCCGGCCGGTCAGGAGAAACTCCTCGACAAGAACAACCTCTGCAGAAGGCGCGAGAAGCTCTCGCTGCGGTGCCGCCACCTCGGCCTCCCGGCGTCGGCGGAATCAACCTCGACCTTCAGCGAGGCCGACTTGACCTCTTCAGCCTCGGCCCTCGCCACGGGCCTCGACCCCACCACCACCCGGCCACAGCCGCCTTTGCGCTTTCTCCACCTTGCCTCAGCGGCCGCCACACCGCGGCCTCCTTCTTGGCGCGTGTCGAGCCTTCCTTCACCTCGGATATTTCTTGTACAAGGAGGTCTTCTCTCCTCCAATTCTGAGAATACTGGGCCACTGGTCGAGCAAGGCGGCGGCGTCACCTAGATATTCCGCCACCCTTAAAAGCTCGGTCTTCACGACCTCGATCCCCTGTACAGATGTCACCCGTGTCAACAAACTACATCAAGACAACTAGGTGGCATATAACAAATGCATTACCTCAGGGAAGGAACGACGTGCGGCCTGAGCACCGACGACCTCGCAGTAATCATCGCCGACATGAGAAGATACCACGCGCTTTTCCTTGATGAGGCGTGGCTTAGCTGGGGGCGAAGGCGAGCTCACTACAGGTACGGCTCTCTCCGACAGCGACGACGCTGGGACTTCGGCCTTCTCCGAAGAGGCCTCGGCCACGCCCGCTAGTGCCAAGGAGGAGGGCTCGTGACCAGAGCTCGACCTCTTCCTTTTCTTCCCTTTAAGGAAGTCCACTGCAGAGAACAATAAATTCCAAGTTAGCACAAAGGAGAAACAAAAAAAATCAATCAAGAGATGAAGTGAAAGAAGAGGGGCCTCACCCTTCACCGGCTCAACACCGCGGCAGGATCATAAGGGCTCGGCCCATTACGGCGTGACTCGGCCTCGGTAAACACTTCGTCCCCGAAACCAATCTTGTCCACGCCGCCTCTAGGCCACGAAGCTATCATCGGTGGCGCATCCGCCAACTTCTCCGGATCCAGGCGAACTCAAGGACTCATCGAGCCAAGCGGAAGAAGAACTTACGCGGTTCGAATTTTCGACTTCGTCTTTACTTTGAAGCGACGACGAGGTAATAAATAATACCACCCCGAGCTAGCCTTAAATTGGAAAAATCTGAGAACGAGCCCCAGGGTAAAAGGAAAGTTACGCCGATGGCAATAGACACCGAGACCTATTAAATGTCGAAAAGAATTTGGCGTTATTTGGGCAAGAGGTATGCCGAACATTTGTTGGAGTTCGACATACACAGGAGGAAAAGGAATACGAAGACCGCCCTTAAGGATGTCCTTGTAAACCGTCACAAAGCCATCCGGAGGGGCACTAGCCCTATCCTCCGGACGGGGAGCAACAAATTCGAAAGATTTCGGAATAAAATATTTAGAAGCAAGCTCTACTATAGCAGGGGCCTCCAAAATTGATGGAATGGAAGAAACTTTACCAAGATCCCTCAAAGGCGGGAATCCTATTCTACGCACGTAAGGAAGGGGGGAATCAAGTGTAAAAACTTCTAAAACCGCCGGCGAATCCGGCGGTGACACAGACACAATACGGCCCTCATGACCGCGAGACTCCTCAGAAGAAAAAGATGAAGAAGCCATGAATAACTTACTGGTTTTGTATATGAAATCGATGAAGATGGCACAGACGCTGTGAGAACGACAATGACGACAGTTGAACTCTTTTTCTGAAATTCAGAGAATTTGAGAAATTTAAAAAGAAGAAACGGAAAGAGTGATATGAGAAAAGGCGTATCATGGAAGTTATTCCCATATGCACTTTATCGGGAACCCACATTGTACACATTAAACATTAAATGCAGATGACAGATCCCGTGTTCGACATCGGCAGGACATCCCGTGTTCGACCTCGTCCCGATGCTACGCATTCAACCACAACGTCGTATATCCGACCTCGGTTAAGTAATGCCATAATCGACCTCGGCGAGATGAAGAGTATTCAACTTCGGCCAATTAGGTCCGAACAGAAAGCAACTTCGGCATAACGCCTCGGTAAGGTGAGGCGGCGACATGCGACGGCAAAACACCTCGGCGGCGAAGCGGCGACATACAAACCGGCATAACACCCGGCAAGGTGAAGCAGCGACATGCGACTTGCATAACGCCTCGATAAGGTGAAGCTAAGAGATATGCGACTTGGCATAACGCCCGGTAAGGTGAGGCAAGAGACATGCGACTTGGCAAACCACAGGCGGCGAGCCAAAGCGACATCGACTTGACGAGCGCCGGCAAAGCGAAGCCAAGAGACATACAACCGCGGACCACGAATTTCGTGAGGCGATGTCGAGCGGTCCCTCCAAAGCGACCTCACTTCCACGTCTTTTTGGGGGATATGATAGGATACGGCCCAACTACTAGGCCCAAGCATCGGGCCCAATATAAATGAGCCCGACATTAAGCTCGGCCTATGTAAGCTCGGCCCAAGAAGACTCCTAAACTAACTACAACTCAAATCTCGCAAGTGGAGACGTAGAAGATTCGGATATATAAAGGAATCCTGGATGCATATCTAAAAGAATCCTTATAAGAGAAGACTTTGTATTAGAGTCGAACTCAATATCATTGTGTATAAATAGAGGCTAGATTAGACGAAAAATGATCAGCTACTCTCTTTGTAATCGCTTTCACACTCTCAATACACATATACTCTCTCTTGCTCCGTGGACGTAGATCTATTTTAAAGATCGAACCACGTTAATTCTATGTGATCATTGCACATTTAATTCCCTAACGAAATTAAGATCGATCAATTATGTTTTGTGAAGATATGTAAATAAGTACTCTTTTGTTGAATCTCCTTCTCTAATTCAAATATATATAAATTATAAGACTTTGATAGTTGAGATCCTAACAATGCAAAAAATAAAATTATAAATTTTAATTATCAAAATTCAAATATTCGTACCACAAACGATTTCAAAGCGTAAAATAGGCCACGACATCTTTGATTTGTGAGCAATATATTCTTGAAATGAGAAGGTTTTTGATTTCATCAAATTCAGTATCAGAAAGTGGCCCGAAATATGCATGCCATGCAGAAGGATGTCGAAGTGCCTTCAGATTTCTATAAAATCGATTTGAAATTGTGGCAAATCCACGATCAGATAGGTGACTTGTTCAATTAACTGTATTTTGATAAGCTAACGTTTATTCAGTATTTCAACTTACACCCCACTTACCTATTTTTCAATCTAATATTTTGGGTCAACGCCATCGCAATTGATAGATCCGGTTAAGAGGCATTCGGTATTTTATATAGATTCTTCTAATAATTATATACTTTATCCGTTTTTGATATTTGTTCATTTAATTCTATTTCGATACATTCATAAAATCCGTTCACTTCTTTTCATAGACATGGATCTCACCTAAAAGTCAACATTTTTACTCACACTAAATCCACTTATTTATATAAAAAAAATCACTTATGGCCCACTTTTTTCATTCACGTAACATATTTTATTATGTGGGTCTCATTTTCACCAACTTTACACTCATTACATTTATTAAAACTCTTGTCGATAAAAACTAAGATCATATATGATGGACATAGGGAATACTAAATTAAATTGTTACTATGGACATGGCAAGCCATGCATGTTTTGGGCTTATACTCCCAAAACCTCGGCAAATTATATAATAAGTCTTCAATAGCTAATGAAGGTACGAAGTCTCAAACTGAAATAAATTATTGTACTTTGTTTTTAATGATAGAAATTAATCACTTGGGTACCTTCAAAACAAAAGATGTTACTGTTGAGAAGAAAAAACCCATAACACAGAGACTCGCTCAATTACTTAAAAGTCGGCCACACAAGCTAAACTGATAATATCAAAATTAATTATATGCACAAACGCAGAAACAAACATTTTGTTTTTGCTTATATTTGTAAATGTATATTTTAAATTATGGTAACAAATTTAGACATAAAGAACCACTCAACGAGTGCCTCTCCTTGTTTCTCTCATCTCAACAATGCCTCACTCTCTAACTCTGCCAAACAAAAATCATTTCCCAAATCCGAAACCAATTTTCCTTTCTACTTCCCATTGGATCATTATTCATCTCCGCATGTAGAAAAAATGCAGATGACACAAATCCATCCAAAGACGAACAAAACGGCAATTCTGTAGCTGCGTTCCTCCATTCCAATCCATCATCGGGGCAATGGCAACAGGCGTCGCCGAACCCTTGCCGCCGTCGACCTCCACCGCGCCAACCTACTCCTATCCTCCGGTCATCATCATCCTCACCATCGTCCTCCTCATATTCTTCTTCGCCGGATTCTTCTCCATATATTTCTGCCGATGCTTCATGCAGAACCTCCTATGTACGTGGCACCTCCGCCGCAGCACCGCCAGCGCCCCGGCGGGTGGGGCCGTCACGGCCGCGGCCGGAGCTGGCCTCGACCCCGCCATCGTCGAGTCCTTCCCGAGCTTCACCTACTCGACCGTGAAGGACTACACCAGGGAGAAATACGGGCTGGAGTGCGCCATCTGCCTGGTGGAATTCCGCAGCAGCGACGTGCTCCGCCTGCTCACCACGTGCTGCCACGTGTTCCACCAGGAATGCATCGACCTCTGGCTCGAGTCGCACAGGACGTGCCCCGTCTGCCGCCGGAACCTCAACTCCCCCGTGCAGTCGCCCGTCAAATCGCCCCGCCTGTCTGCCAACGTCGTCAACGAAACTGAGGCGATTCACCGAGACAGCTGCAGCATCACGATCAAGGACGACGATGAAAAGATGAAGATCGGAGTCGGGAGGGAGAGATGGGCTCGTGCACGACATGTGCGGGGGAGAAGTTCTCGAGATCGCACTCGACGGGGCACTCGATAGCGAGGAATAGGGAAGGGGAAGAGAGATACACCCTAATCTTGCCGGAGGATGTGAAGTCGCGGATCATTAGGGGGCATAACTCCAGCAAGAGTTGGACGAATTTCGATGAATATAAAGAAAACTAATAAGGCTGCAAATGAGAGTGTTGCAGAGGCTTCTGGGGTGGCTGGTGGAGACGACAAAGTGTAGCGACTTGGATCTTCTTTTATTTCTTTCTTTGCTATCATTTTCTTTCTTAGATTTGGTTAGCAAGAGCAGCCTTACTTGAAGATGTTTGTCATTTTTCCAGTCACGTAGTCCATTTAGTGTAAAAGAGATATAATTCAGAGTAGAACTTCAAAGATGCTGTCGGTATTGGTATTCACACACACAGGCTACAGACGAACGTTCCATGATGCCAATTTACGTTCATTTTAGTTTAGAAAGTGAATTTGAAAGGAAAAAATGATGTTAGAGAATGAAAAAGGATATAATTATCAATGATTTAGATCAAAGGGAAAAGATAACTTGTGAAGTTGTGGGGGAATCATGAAAGAGTTGGTTGAATTATATATGCAGTTAAATTTTCTTACCTCCATCTTTTAATTGACAGATTAAATCTTATACAGGTGAAGCAGAGTTGAGATTCAGTGTTTGATAATTGGTGTCTGATCGATCTTAATTTCGTTAGGGAAATAAATGCGCAATGAACACGAGGGATTTACGTGGTTCGATCTTTGAATAGATCTACGTCCACGGGGCAAGAGAGTATTTGTGTATTGATAATATGAGGAGCGATTACAAAGAGTCTAGCTGATCAAGTGATCGATCTGAGTGTAGATGATGTAGCCCTCCTTTCTCTTCTATTCTAGCCTATATTTATATACTATAAAGTTGAGTTCGACTCTGATTCAAATTGAGTTTGACTCTAATACAAATAGAGTTTGACTCTAAGGATTCTTTTAGATATGCATCCGAATCTTCTACGTCTCCAATTGCGATTAGAGTTGTAGTTGGTCGAGGAGTCTTCTTGGGCCGAACTCACATGGGCCGAGCTTAATGTCGGGGTCCATTTATATTGGGCCTGATGCTTTATATTGGGCCTGATGCTTGGGCCTAGTAGTTGGGCAATATCTATCATATCCCCCGAAAAAGGCGACGGGAATGAGGTAGTGATGGAGGGGGGAACGGTGGTTGACGTCGCCTCGCCGAATTCTTAGTCTCGGGCGAGGTGGGCGCGTCTGATCTGCCGAAGTTGAATGCCACTTAGCTTCGTCTGCCGAGGCGCTCGAGAAGTCGTATGTCGCTGACTTCGCCCGCCCGGCGTTACGCCGGTCGTATGTTGCTTGGCCTTACCGGCTGGGCGTTGCCGAAGTCATATGTCGCACGGCCGCCTGCCGAGGCGTTTCGAAGTCGTATGTCGCTGGCCCGCCGCCGAGGCGTTCGCCGGTTGTACATCGCTGCAACCGCTCTGCCGAGGCTTTCGCCGGTTGTCGTCGCTTGGCCGCTCGCCGGGCGTTCGCCGAGTTGTCGTCGATTGGCTTCGCCGCCGGCGTTTCGCCGGTTGTCGTCCGCAACCGCCGCCGAGGCGTTCTACGGTTGTACGTCGCTGCCGCTCTGTCGGCGTTACTCGCCGGTTGTACGTCGCTTGCCACCGCCGAGGCGTTACGCCAGTTGTATGTCACTGCTTCGCCCCGCCGGGACGTTCGCGAAGTCGTATGTCGCTCGGTTTCACCACGCTGGCGTTACGCCGGTTGTCGTCGCTTGGCTTCGCCCCTGCCGAGGCGTTCTGCCGAAGTCGTATGTCGCTCGGCTTCACCCTGGCTAGGCGTTCTGCCGAAGTTGAATGTCGCTCGGCTCCAATTGGCCGAAGTCGAATGCTCGTCGCCTTGCCGAAGTCGAATATGTAACTTCGTGCCGAGGCGAAGGCTCGGGATGCGGCGAAGAAGGAGGACGGGGCTCTGACGGCGACCGAGGTGGCGAAGGCCGAGGTCGGCCATTGGAGGGCCGAGGCGGAGGCGAAGGCGGCCATATATCGGGAGGCCGAGGTGACGAAGGCTGAGGCGAGGTCGATCTGCGGAGGGCCGAGGCGGAGGTAGTTCGTCCTCGTGTTAAACGAAGGTAATTCATCCTCAAAATAAGCGAAGGTATGGGTTCCTTATTTGGCAAGAAGTATCGCTAGGGTGGTCCCTCGTCCTCGTGATAAGCGAAGGTAATTCATCCTCGAAATAAGCGAAGGTATGAGTTCCTTTTTGCAAGAAATATCGCTAGGGTGGTCCTCTTCCTCGAAATAAGCGAAGGTATAGGTTCTGTTTGGCAAGAAATATCGCTAGGGTGGTCCCTCTTCCTCGAAATAAGCGAAGGTATAGGTTCCTTATTTGTCGAGTTTTATCGATGGGGGTGGTCCCTCACGCGTTTAGATCTCCTCCAGAGGGTATAGTTAGTCCTCCGAAGAGGTATAGTTAGTCCTCAAGAGGGTATAGTTAGATCCTCAGAAGAGGGTATAGTTCATCCTCCTTAGAGGGTATTTGTATAATGGGGAGGTAGTATGCATAAGTGACAAATGAAATATGCAAGACTCAACTCAAGCACGTAAAGAAAAGATTTTATTAATAAAATACGACGTCTGGGATAAATGGCGAGTTTATATGACCCTTTTCGAGGACTTCTTTAATTCGGTATGATCCTTCCCATGTGGTCTCTATTATCCAAGCTTTGCAACTTATCGACTTCGTTACTTGAAACAGGTCGCCTACTTGGGATTGTCGGGTTTGACACGGCGGTTATAATACCGAGCTACTTGTTGCTTATGCCGAGCTTCTCTAATGTGGCGATGTCTCTTCTCGATTTTGCGGGATTCTGCCTCGGTTTCCTCGATCATCCTCTTTCTTCTTTCGTCAGAGGGTTCCACCTTATCGACTTCACGCTTTCTCCGTCCGCTTGCGTGCGCTTGGCGAACCGACCGCTATCGCCACGGCTCCGGCGCAAAGGCGGCTCGATTGACGATCTACTTGTATAGGGTCCCGGGCAAGATGTCGATTCGAAAGCCGAGATAATGAGGAGGTCGTCTACATCCTCGACTTTTAGGCTCTCCTTATTGAACCTCGTCATGAAGTCGTTGATGGACTCACCTCGGCCTTGCCTTACGACGGGAGATGAGCCGATGTGGTCTTGGACTCGACTTTTTGAAGAACCTTCGATGAAAGGCTTCCATTAGATCTCGGTAAGATCAATGCTGCGGGAGGTAGATCGTCGAACCACCGTGGCGTTGTCGATCGATAGCTCCGTAACGGCTTGCACATGTGGATGGTGTTGAGGCGTTGATTGATCATGTTGTCTTTGGGCGAGAGATGAAGTTTTGTGGATCTCGCGATCCGTCGTAGTGGGCGATGCCAGACCGCATGCTTGTCGGGAGGAGTGTTGAGTATTTCGTTTGAGAAAGGGGTAATTATCTTCCGTATCCATCAAACCCGTCTCCGGAGTGATCTTTGAGTTCGTCGGCCGAACTCGTTATAGTGATGGGGATCGACCTCGTGGTGATCACGACGTCTCCGTCTTGCTGCTCGTCCTCGCACGATCGGTCCGGACCCCAACCCGTGTAGAGGTATGGCGCCTATCATCCGGAGGTGGGAGATTTACCTCATTGTGCCGCCTCGTGCTTTGGCGAGGCTTTGGCGTCCTTATCTTCGTGATGATGCCGACCTTGTTCTTGGCTAAGGTCTTGGAGGAAGCTCTCCTTGTTCTTTTCGAGGAACCCTTTAAGCGCCTCGTCGAGGTTTAAGCGTGGTGCTAGGGTTCCTCTCGGTTCTTGTGCGACCTCCTCGCCACGATATTCTTCTTCTTCATGGATGAGATGACCTTGCTCGTCGAGACTTTGGACATGCCGCCGGGGTCGTATCTCGATCGGGCTTTTCCCAAGCCGAGCTCGACGCGTCCTGCCGCCGTTATTCTTTGTTGTTGCCGGCAGCGGCTCTGGATGTAAGACTTCTTGTATTCATCGCCGTGATTGATTCCCTGTAAACAAAGGTTGATCGAAAACACAGAATTTCAGTTCTCACAGACGGCGCCAGTGATCGATCTTAATTTCGTTAGGGAAATAAATGCAATGAACACGAGGGATTTATGTGGTTCGATCTTTGAATAGATCTCGTCCACGGGCGAGAGAGTATTTGTGTATTGATAATATGAGGCGATTACAAAAGTCTAGGCGATCAAGTGATCGATCCGAGTGTAGATGATGTAAGTTCTATTCTACCTATATTTATATACCATCAAGTTGAGTTCGACTACGATTCAAATTGAGTTTGACTTAATACAAATAGAGTTTGACTCTAATCAAAGTCTTCTCATAGGATTCTTTTAGATATGCAAATCTTTCGTCTCCAATTGCGATTAGAGTTGTAGTTGGTCGAGGAGTCTTCTTGGGCCGAACTCACATGGACCGAGCTTAATGTCGGGGCCCATTTATATTGGGCACGATCCCATATCCTATCGATGTTTTATTTTCTATTTTAAATTTTCATCTTCTTTTTTCATATTTTTTTCCTTCAATTTAAATTTTGTTAGCTTTAATTTAATTTTGTAGTTATTAACTAGGGTTTATATTCCATCCACAATTATTTTTATCATTTAAATTCAACTTTATAAGTTAATAATTAGTTATTATGGTTGATATATAGATCCAAAGTTAGGGTATATAATTTTCAAAAATTTCAACTTTTTAAAAATAAAAGTTAAATATGATTCATAATATGATAAAAATATAAAAAATATATTATTAAAATAAAAAAAATATAATAATAAGATAGCATGATATATGTAAAATTATGGAACACTGAATATCATATCGGTCAAGCTATAAAATACTCCCCCCATCCACCAATTTCATTTCTAGTTTTCCTTTTTGGGACGTCCCCCAATTTCCTTCTTATCTATTTATGATAACTATCTTCCTAACTTATTACCCTCAATAATATCATTTATTTACACATTTTAGCACTCATGGTCTACCACTATTTCTCTTTTTTACCATCGACAACTCATTTATTTACACTTTTTATCACATATGGCCAACCACTAACTAATTTAATATTAAACTATTGTGGGACACTTACTTCACTCATAATATATTGAATATTTTTTTATTAAAACTCATGCCAAAGGTTTATAGGAATATATTTAGGAGACGGAGGGAGGAAGTAGAATTCAATACCAAGCCCAGGTCGACCCAATTTTCACCTAAGGCCAACCTAGAGGTGGGAAAAAAATACCGAAAAATCGGTATACCGAACTTACTGTGCCGAAAAAATACTAAAAATATCAAATTTTCTGTATACTGTGATTTTCGGTAGGGTATGATACCGTACCGTTACGGTATGATACCGTAGCGTTAATTTTCGATGCGAAGCAGATCGATTTTTGGATACCATGGTATACCGATATATACCGCATCATGGTATATATAAAAATTTCGGTATATACCGCTTATCGATACATACTGGTATCGCGGTACATACCAAAAATTGGTATGAATTGCATATCAAGTCCCAGACGGTATGAATTCGGTATTTTTGGTATTTTTCGGTATTTTCGGTATTAAGTCGGTAATTTCGGTATACCGAAGTCCGGTATGGTATACCGTAAAAGTCGGTACGGTAACAGGATAAAATTTTATCATACCGTAATTTTCGGTATACCGACTTTCGGTATGCCGAACTGTTCGGTATGTTATTGGTATGAATTTTTGTATACCGTAATTTTCGGTACGTTATACGGGACGCGAAAAATTTTCGGATATCTGCATCGACCCACCCCTAAGCCAACCAGCCAGGCTGAGCCAACTTTTCTAATTATAAATAGGATTGCACAGGGACAGGTCACATGCCATATCCTATCTCAATTTTATAATCTTGTCTCATTACTAGTGCTAGTGTTCACTTTTTCTAAAACTTAGTTCTTCAATCACTACTTTTTGTATTTTAATTCAATTTTATAATTATCGATTATGGTCAATTATATTTAAGTTTTTTCAAAATAATATTAACGTGTAATTAAATTATTAAATTCAGTTTAATTTGAAATGAGTTGTTTCTTCAATGTAATTTTGGCCAAATAAAAAGTGTTGAAATAAATAATACTCACTATGTTCACCAAAAGTTTGCATTTAATTTTTTTTTTCGTCCGTCCACCAAAAGCCCGGATCTTCCTCTTTTGGATATCTTTTTACACTTATAATGTGAGACTATAATTTATTAAAATTCAGTGACAACAAAAGCAATGCAAGCTTTTGGAGGATGGTACTATCAATTTAATTTGGTCAAATAATTATCTATTTTTAAATAAATATAATGTTAAAAAATTTATTTAAGAGGATAATCAATTACTGAAATAATCTATATTTTATTAATTAGGTATTTTGTAAACTTAAACAAATTCAGAAAATTAGCTAATATTATAATACGAGAATGAGACAAGAACATGTAGTAAAGTCACTTTTAATTGGATTTGAGAAATCAACAAATATATAAGTTTTAAACAGGTCCAAAAATGATCAAGATGCCTATGTGAAATTTTCTCTGTGTTAATCTTTTTTTACTTATATTATTTATTATTAATAATTATTTTGTAATGTTAAAGTTTCATTAACATGGATAACTAATTATTGTAACAACTTATATATAAAATTTAATAGGTTTGGTTAATTAAAAAAATATGGGACTGGTACTAGTATATACATTCTAGATATGTCCAAATATTTATCGATATGTCTAAGTGAAATTTTTTCTATTTTAAGCATTTTGTCATTTTAATTATTTGAGTATGAGTATACGAATATTTATATACATGTCTACATAAATTTTTCTATATTCTTTAAACTTTTGTTATTTATACTCCCTTCGGCCAATATTTGTTCCTAGTTTTCTTTTTTGATACGTCCATCATTTGCCATTAATGGAAACTACCCATAAAGTATTATCTATTTGTTACTCCCCAAAACACCATTTATTTATATTTTTTTTATCACTCATGCATAGAGCTGGCAAAGTAGCGGGTCAGACCGGCCCGACCCCGGGCCTATCGGCCTTTTACATTTTTTTGGGCCGGGTCGGGTCCGCCCGAATTTTTTCGGGTCTAAAAATATGAAGCCCAAACCAACCCCGAGCGGGCTTTCGGGCGGACGGGCTTTGTTTAGATTATTTTAATTTTTTAATATATAAAATTAATATTTTAATTTTAAATAAATAAATAAATTAAATTCATAATTAAAATCTCTTACATATTTAACTTATTTATTCTTATGATAATGCTTCTTGTACATGTTTACCTATTTATGTATTCATACGATAATATTGTAATGTAGTATAATTTTAATTCTTTAATTTAAAGAGAAAAATTAGTAATTACAAATCAAAGGTAAATGATATTATTAAACATCAATCTCACTTATACGCCTAAAATAATAGAAAAAATAAATTAATTATACAGTATATATTTAAGATTAATGATTCAAAATAATTTTTATATATTATAAGGTCATTAATCATCGGCCTATATATTTATGGAGATTATTTTTCTTATGAATTATTTTTGAATGATTTATGAGGTTATTATTATTTTCAGAATTTTGATGTGTTGCAATTTCAAAACAATTTTTTCCTGACCAATATGTGAATTAGTAAGAAAATTTTACTATAAAAACTAAATAAGTATAAAATATAATTAATATTATTAAAAAATTATAGATATGTATATTAAACAATATTATAAATATGTATAATTAATAGAATATCGGGCGGACTTTTTTAGCCCGAAACCCCGGGCTTTTTTGGTCCGAAGCCCGGTAGGTCCGGGGTTTTTTCGGGCGGGCTTTTTAGGTCCGATTTTTTTTCAGACCTTTAATTTTTACGTCCAAACCAGCCCAAACCCGGGTATCCGGGTCGGGCTTATTTTGACGGCTCTGAGTCATGCCCCACTACTATCCCTACTTATTACCCCCAAGACCACCACTTATTTACACACTTTACCACCAATGACCTATGACTTATTAATTTTATACTACACTAATATGAAATTTTTACTCAACTCATAGTACACTCCACATCTTTTACTAAAACTCATACCTAAGATTCCAAGGAACATAAATGGGGGAAAGATGGAGTATTATTTATTATTGATGTTTATATCGTAATATTCGAGTCTTTATTGAGATGAATAATTAATTACTGTAACAACTTATATTTATAAATTTAAAAATATTTGCATAATTAGCAGGTGTTACTATACGAAATTGGGATCAGAGTAAGTATCAAAATCTCTTTTTAATCTGAGTGTCTGAATGCTAGCCTCAAAGTTTCACTTCATCGCTATACTCCATCTAGATCAACAACTTGAGGTGATTGAACTCTTGCCAGATATGGTTTTTCTAAAAAAGTTTGGTTTTTCTAAAAAAGTTTTATTTATAAATTATACTGTAAAGTGATTTTTATATCAGAGTCAGACCCATCGTCCTCATATAAAGATTAATTGTTTCATATACTATAACCATAAACAAAACAAAAAATAATTCCTCGTCAAAACTCACCTGATTGCACACTAGTTTTCATCTAAGCGAAATAATTTTATGAGTGAACCATAGCTAAGAAAATCAACGCCTTGAGCAATATAATAAGTTGCTGTGTTGCAAAAAAAGGTCATTTATTCGAAGGGAAAATACCATTTAACACTTCAACGTTTACGACTTTTTATATACGTGTCCCAACGTAAGCATAATAACAAATCAGACCATAACCTTTCAAATGAGTTCACAATAATGTCCTGACCATCGAATTCGGGCCAATTATGCCCAGCTGGCATATCAAAGTCCACGTTTATTACATATATGGAATAAAAAATTATATAATATCAAAAAACAAAAATAAAACGACGTCGTTTTTTGATTTATTGCTGTCAACTCAATTTTTTTGCATTTTCTTCGTCAGATCTCTCTTTATTCTCCTCTTAGCCGCCTCATCTTCACCTCCGTCTCACCGCTTCTTTGGCCAATTCCTAATCCTAAAATTATCAAATGGTATAGTGGTCGCCAAGTTGGTTTACCAAGCTAAGATTGGCCAAAGGGTTCTCAAAGAGACCCATGATGAACTTCACCCATAATATTCACCACATAGTATCATCTATCCTGCTAATTGGGATAACATTGTTCTTCACTTGGACTTTGGCATTTCCAAGTCAATATTGGTGGGATAGAGCGGGAATATGGTAACCCTAATTTCACGTGCGTATGGAAGCCATTAGACAATAATGGCGCATGGTTATACGAATCATTCTGCAGTGCAGTGGCACATGGTCTTTGTTTATCCAGAGAGGTTGGGCGAGCTCGCTGCGAAGGTTACCGGCCCCCGGTTTTACATTATGCGTGGAAGAGAATCTCGAGACTAAACTATTCAATGATCCAATTACCGGCCTTGTCCGTCGAATCAAAGAGATTGTTGTGCATTGGAATGGGAGGATTTTGGTTCTGGTAATGTAGTTTGCGTTGGATATTAGTGAGGTGATTTTTTTTTTACATTGCTTGGCTACAATGCTTTTGTGATTGCAATGCTTTAGAAGGTAGAAAAATTAGTAGTTGGATTTGGTGTTGGCCATGAATGTATGGAAGAATTGGGCTCTTGCGTAAGAAGACAGAGATGATGGGAGAAGATAAGGTAAAGATGGAAGAGAGAAGATAAGGTAATGAGGAACGACGTCGTTTTATTTTTGTTATTGGATATTATATAATTTTTTATTCCACATGTATAATTAACGTAGACTTTGATATGCCAGCTAGGTAAAATTGGCTCGAATTCAGTAGTTAGGACGTTATTGTGAACCCATTTGAAAGGTTATGGTCTTATTTGTTATTATGCTTACGTTGGGATACAGATATAAAAAGCCGTAAACGTTGGAGTGTTAAATGGTATTTACCCTTATTCGAATGCCATTTCTATTACCAATAGCCTCTCAATTGATATATTTTTGTACATCCACTGATATTTCAAGTAGAATTAATAAAAAGGAAAATAATTAATAAATTACTATGATCTATGCTGCAATATGTACACCATTTTTAAAAGTTGTAAATTAAAGAAATAATTTCGATATTTTTGTTTTCTTGCAATTGTACTCAAATTTTTGTTTTAGCGATCTTCGCCAGCAAAATTCTCCATTGTTATTAATCAGAATCGACGAATCATACATTAAAATGTTCATATTTTCAATGATATCAAAGTCTATAAAATTATTACATGAACTACATTCTATTTTGACAAGAAAAATATATGAAAATTCGATTGTTTTTCGAATTCAATTTGTATCTCGAAATTTGATTTGTTAATTACTTTCAACCTTAAATCTGACCAGCACACTATCCTCTACTGACTACTTTGACATCATTTTTCCATTAACAAACATGAGAAATCAAATAATTGAGAATTTCATATCCTCAAATGTCAAACTCACCCTTGAATTATAATTAAAGAATATATATAAATTATGTATATAATTCTCAATTTTAAAAATTATATTAAAATAATGATTTATTTTATATTGGTCCCCCGCCAAAAGAATTAATTATAGGCAAGAAGCTGAAGTGATGAGTGGGCTAAGCTCCGTACAGTTAACCAAGCAAATTTTGTCGCAGCGTCTCCACGTTGCTCGACGGCTTACCCTCGAGATCACGTTTGCCTTGTGACACATGGGCCCCCACCACTTTCCCGCCGCTCGCCAAGCCTAGCACGTGCAAGGCCTCCACGCGTCGCCTTCCTCAGTCAACCAAATCACTTATATATATCACACCGCCCGCCATCTCTTCTCAAAATTACAACTCCAAATCTCACATCGCTTTTCCACTTTCTTGTGAGCTCAAAAGCAAACAATCTTGACTTTACTTTCTACAGCAGCAACCAACCATGAAGTCCATGCTTTTTCGAACCGGTTCCGGTCCGATCCCAGTCCAGGCCCCGCCCGCCTCCGGTTCACCCCGCCTGTCCGTCTCCGTCTCCGTCTCATTGTATGCGCAGCCGTCGCGGCGTAGCATCCGCCGCTCCGCTTCGGAGTCGAACGTAATCCTGTCAGAGATGAGAACGCTGAGCAGGCAGCGTTCGCGCTCCTTCAGTTCGTTGCGGATTCCCGAGGTGGAGAACGAAGCCTGCTGCGGCGAAGCCGCCGGAGATCGGGCGGAGATGTGGGAGGAGCTGGGATCTCCCGGCGGAGGAATGAACAAGAACCGGAAGTCCGGCGGTGGCGGGAGCGGCGGCGGCTCCGAGCGGAACGGCCTCGGGGCTTATTACCAAGAAATGATCAAGTCCAATCCGAACAACTCTTTGCTCTTGAGAAACTACGGCAGATACTTGCATGAGGTACGTAATATTACAAACGAAATTGATCAAACATGAAAACAAATGAATTTTTAAACTCAAATTCTGCATCTTGAGTGAGAATCATTAATAATTTAATATTAACCCGAATTCATGATCCTTGTGACAACGTGAGATATTGGTTTACTTGTGATTAATACATGTATAGGTGGAGGGAGATGTGGTGAAAGCTGAAGAGTATTACTGGAGGGCGATTTTGGCTAGCCCTGGAGATGGAGAAGTGCTTTCGCTATATGCGAAGTTAATATGGGAGACTCAGAGAGATGAGAGCAGAGCCAAATCTTATTTCACTCAAGCCCTTCAAGCCTCCCCTAACGATTGGTATACTCCATCCTCCCCTCTCTGTGTGTGTGCGTCACTCAAGCCCAATACTAGATCTAGGTGAGAGGTGTAGTAGCCCGGCCCGATGTTGTAGTCCTTGCATTTAAGATGTTAATGGGTGGTTTTTATCCGAACTGATCCAGAATCGTTCAAAATCCATTAAATTTTAAAGCAACGGTTTTGTTTCGGTTCCGGTTCCAGATCCGTTTTAGATCCGGATTGTTTAGATCCATAGTTTGATGATCCAGTCCGGTCCGGATCTGGTTATTTATTTATTTATTATGGTCCGAATAAAATCCTTTTATTGACAAGTCTAAGTTTAAATAGGCTTGTCAATGAACTAATTTTATTCATATCGATTCAAAATCATTCATAACACATTAAATTATAAAACAACGGTTTCGATTCTAGTTCTAGTTCTTATATGGTTCTGGTTTCAGATCCGTTCAGATCCGGACCGCTTAAGATCCATAATTGATGGTGCAGGTCCAATCTGGATTCAATGTCTAATGGGTCGATTCCAAAACCAAAATTATTACTTATTTATTGGTTCTGATTCAAGTAAAACTCATCCATTGACATCACTACTTATATTACATTCTTCTTTAGAATTATGACATATGGTAAATTTTGATAAATCCTCAAACTTTTGAACGATTTGGATTTTAATTAAGTTGATCTCAATAAATTGGGAGTCCAACAATTTACAGTATTCCATCGATCATTATTTTGAAAAGAGATATGCATGGACTACAGCATCAAATCTTTGGACTAGAACGCAAAGAAGAAGAATTCTACTTTTAATTGAAAAGGATATTGATAGTCATTTTATATACTCTCTCCCCCTATCAAATATGTTCATTTAATTTCATTTTGGTCCGTTCCAAAAAAGATGTTAATTTTTTTTAAAACATCAATTTCATATATTTATCATAAACCTATTCATTTATTTACAAAAAGACCATTCATATCCCACTTCTACTTTTTCTTCTTCGTCGTGATTGGGAAGGTCCCTATAAGTCTAATTTGATTTTTTTTTAAATGTTTTAGTATGCAGTTCTCTTAACGGTTCCAATATAAGAAACTCTTATTTCTTACTTTGCCTAGTCACATAAAATATTATAAAGGAACTGGTATCAAACTGTGATTATGTGTGGTTGTTGAGATTGGCTCTAAAGTATTGTGTTGTGCTGTTGAATTATTGCAGTATGGTTTTGGGATCGTATGCGCAATTCTTGTGGGAAGCAGAGGAGGAAGAATGCGGAGATGATGAAGAAATGGAGACTGAAGTAGTACCAGTTCCAGCAATCATGGCAGCAGCTTTCTGACTTTGTATGTGCATATAGAGAAAGAGGGAGATGTTCTAACGATTATCATGTTGTATGTTAAAAATAATAAAGAAGAATCTAACAAGTATAAGGGTCATAAACATAGGAAGAGGATTAACGAGGGATCAGCTGACGAGGGCTGATGTTTGTGTAAATTAGTACACTATTGAGTGTTGGAATTGATCTGGTGGAATTGATGTTGCCTTTTTCATTATGTTTCCCCATTATTAGATTGATATATTTCATTCACAGTCTCTATATGAACTAATGATGGGCGTCAACTATGAATCAATAAATAATTATTCGCCTTTTTCTCTTATTTTTTATTTTTAAATCTGCAATTGCTTGCCCTATAATATAATTGTTTATGAATTAGTGTTGATAATTTGGGATCGTGATTAGATTTTAAAATCAATTGAAAAAATATTCAAAATCTTACCTATTCGGTTATGGTGATTTGATGTCTTGTATATAGTTAGCTTGTTTGTTAGGAAGTAGAATTTTTGCTTAGGCAGGTCTAGTGTAAGAAGAAACCAAGTAGAAGACGTTCAAGGAGGAATCAACTCAGATGTATTCTAGCTAACGTATCTGAGGTAACATCTTAAACTCTGAAAAAGCAAGAAGAAGCTAGCAAAGTCCATAGCAACAGACAACAAGCTCAATGAAAGACCTAGAGAATATCAAATTCAAACGAAAAATATCAGTTTGAAGAAAATCAAAAGAACCAAATATATTGAAAGAACTCAACAAGTCTGATGAGATCAGATGAGCTGGTGATCACTATAACTCAGTAAGTCTGAATCAGACGAGTAGAAGATCATCAGATCCATAAGGACTCCAAGATCTAAGGATGCTCTCAAAAAGGATTTTGGGTCGGTCGTAGACCAAAGTGCTAAAGATCAAAGTCATAAAAAGTCAACGGGGATCACCAAATGACAGATGTGAACATAGTTGAAGACCAAAGTTGATGAAGAAGAGTCAGATATGATAATAGATTGTGAAATACGTCTATCTGACTCACTAAGCGACAAAGCACAAAACGCAAGCCCAATGGTCGTATTTGTTAGAGTTTAAAATTTTAGATAGCTTACTTTCAACGGATAGTCTGAATCTAGACTTCTATAAATATGAGGGATTTCTAGTTAGAATAAAGGAGACATGCAAGTGTGTGCTAAACTGCAAAGAACAATTGTGGTTGTTTGGTTGCTTCGTCCTCCAACTTTCGATCCAACTCCTGCAAGACTTGTGATAGATTCGACTTATAAATCTAACAAATAAGGACAAAGAAACTTACCTGATAATAATGATTAGACAATGATCGATCTTAAATTCGTAAGGGAAATAAATGCGAGAAGAACACCAAAGATTTACGTGGTTCGATCGTGAATAAGATCTCGTCCACAGGCGAGAGAGAGTATGTGTATTGAAAGTATAAGAAGTGATTACAAAGAGAGTGAATGATTTATGTCGTCTAATCTAGCCTCTATTTATACACAATGTATTTGACCTAGATCTCGAATCCAAGTCTTCTAACTAGGATTCGAGATCCTATCCTCTTGAATTAGGATTCTTTAAGATACGGCCGAGCTTTCTGCGTTCCACAGCTTCAGATTCTTCATAGGCGAACTTGTCCGGCCGAGCTTGATGTCGAGTTTAATTGTATTGGGCCCGATTCTTGGGCACAGTAGTTGGGCGTATCCTATCACAACCCCCAAAAGACGCAGAAACGAGGTCATCTTTGGATTGGGGGTTGTTGTGACGGCTGGGGGTTGGACGATCTTACACATTCTTTTCAATTTCGACTTTGTGTGTGTCGATGCTTTTGACGTCAGATATCGAATGTTGCGCGCAGATGTATCCGCTGAGGTCTTGGCCGACTTCACCTAAGGGGCGTTCAACCAAGATCTTCGACGTGCTTTATTTGACGAGGCGTTAGGCGAGGTCTTCATCGGCTTCACCGACGGCGTTAGGCCGAGGTCTTCGACGGCTTCACCGTTGGCCGAGGTCTTTGACCGCTTCACATGACGAGGCGTTAGGCCGAGGTCTTCATCGGCTTCACCGACGGGCGTTTGGGCGAGGTCTTCGACCGGCTTCACCGTTAGGCCGAGGTCTTCGACCGGCTTCACATGACGAGGCGTTAGGCGAGGTCTTCTCATCGCTTCACCGACGGGCGCAGGGAGGTCTTCTTATCGGCTTCACCGACGAGGTGTTAGGCGAGTCTTCTGCGGCCGCTTCACCGACGAGGCGTTAGGCGAGGTCTTCTCCGGCTACACCGACGAGGCGTTAGGCAAGGTCTTCTCACCGGCTACACCGACGAGGCGTTATGCCGAGGTCAAGACGGATTTTCCGCCGTTGCCGAGTATCGACGGGATACGCATTTAATGCGCATTAAATTGCAACGGTTGGATTCCGATAAAGTGCATATTAGGGAATGTCTTCCTTGATACGCAATATCTCTTATCACTTGCTTTCTTCATTTCTCGATTTTCAAAACCCTCCGCCTGCGAAACACCTTATTCGCGCCATTGTGATTTGAAGCTTCTGCCTTGTTCATCGATAAACAAAAGTAAGTAATGGCTTCCTCTTCTCCTAATGAGTCGTCTGAGCGTCAAATCGTGTCTGTTTCCCCGTCTGATTTAGTGTCTTTGCCTGTTTTTACCCGTGTCCATATGCCTCTTGCTGAGTGTAGTCTGCGTTTCCCCTCCGTGGGGGATTGCGGCAAAGTGTCTTCTTTTTCTTCAATTCTAAGTATTTCTGACATTAGGGATATATGTTTTCAATATAATATTCCTCTAGTATTGAGCTAGTTGCCCCGTCGGAGGACAGGGCTTGTGCCCTCCGGATGGTTTGTTGCCGATGCACGAGGACGGCCTCAAGGTGGCCTTCGCCTTCCTTACCCTTATGTACATATTGAGTTCCAAGAGATGTTCGGCCTATCTCGCCCAACTCGCCGAACTCATTCCGGCATATGATCGCTCTAGGTGTCTATGCCTATAGGCATAATTTTCCTCTTACCTTGGGGCTCGTCCTTCGCTTTTCGCCAGAATCGGGCGGCTCGGGGTGGTATTATCTATCACCCCGTAGGAAATTCAAAGCCAAGATTAAATCAAAGATCTCCAATGGCGAAGAAGTTCTTCTTCCGCCGGTTTGAGACACATGGAGTTCCATGGCGATCGATAAGATCGCCGATGTGTATGTCGACAAGGGCTTCGGTGACTTGGAGGAGGGCTGGACAAAGTAGGCCTTGTTGACGAGGTCTTCTCGAGGCCGAGCTTGCGGGCGGGGCTTAGCCTTATGATCCTACCTCCGGGGTGGAGTCGGTGAAGGTGAGGCCTCTTCTTCTCCTCTTTTCTTTCTTTATTTCATGAGTTACGTATTGATGCCGACCCATGTGTTTCCTTGAAGTGAACTGCTGAAGGAAAGGAAGAAGAAAAGGAAGAGCCGATCTCCGTGGCGAACCGATCTCGGTGGCGAGCCGAGGTCTCCGACCTGAAGGATTTCGAGGCCATGCAGAAATGACTATAGGGCCTTCGAGATCCCTTCGCCGCAGCCACCAAGCGCTTGAAGAGGCGGAAGGATGAAGTCCCCGAGTCTCGGTTCTTTGAGGGTGAGTCGAGATCGTCGGTTCAAGCCGGCCTCGTCTATTTCACGAGGTTCGACTGTCCTTATACTTTGTGCAAGAGTAACCAAATTGTGTTCTTGACCTTATGTATATTTTGTATAGGGTCGAGGGCGTGGCGGCGAGGTGTCAAGAGTATCCGATCTTATATCGGATTACTTGAAAAGTGCCGTGTCATGATTTGTGGGTGGCCGGTATGCTCGGGAGGTGGAGGATTGAATACCCTCCTTGCTCAAGAAATGTCCGAGGCCGAGGCTAAGATCCGGACCTCGTCAAGCGTAAAGCGGCGGACGCGACGGCCATTGAGGCGGCGGCTAGGGCGGTCGGCGGAGGCGGTGTGGGCGAGGAGGCAAGAGCCGAGGCGGCGGGCCGAGGTTGCCTCGATGAGGCCGAGGTGGAACAGGTTCGCCGTCGGGAGGCGGACATGGCGAGCTCGGGAGAAACGCCGCGCCAGCGGAGAGGCTGTTCTGTCGGCGGGCTTCTCGGGGATGGTCTCGACGCGGTGATGTGTTAACAAGCGCGCCGTCTCGGGCTGACGCAATCGAAGAGGTCGCCGAGGACTACCAGATCTGGACAAAGCCAAGTATGGGTGCGAGGAGACCGAGGATCTTGTCTGAGGCAGGCCTACTTTGATGTGCTCGTCCGCGGCTGAAGGAGCTTCCGTCTGCGCGAGCCTTGCCTCCTCCTCCATTCTTTTGTCCGCGGAGTGCATGCGCTACCGTGTCCGTGGATCGGGATCCCGACCCGAGGCTTTATTGGCTGATCATGCAAAGGGGTCGGGAGACTACCGATGCTTGGCGCCGAGACTCGGTAGTTCGAAGGGCCGAGGCCGAGGCCGTCTGAGCTTCGGAGCGCGAACGCCGACATGGCGAAGCTTCGGGAGGTCGGTTGATCCTGCGTGATTTTTTTTTTTTTTTTGAATGTAAATGTACAACAATTTTTCGCCTAAGGGCATGTTAATAAAATTACAAGTTTATGTCGAAACTTATCTCTTTTTTTTTTTTGTCTCACGAAATGTTTGATGCTTCTCCTTGGTTGAACCGAATCAAAGACCCGTCGCGAGCTCTTGAGTTGAAAGAGGTCGAACTCCTCCATATAAAGGCGGCTCGGTCACGTCTGGTGAGTCGATGTCGAGCATAAAGCGCTCGGGAGCCGTGACGAGCTCGTGCTCGCTTTTGGGATTGGAGGGCGTTTGAGGTCGCCAGGAGAAGGCCAAGGTGATAGCCGAGGAGCATGCCGAGTATGAGGAGGTTATCCACCGAAATGGTGGGATGGCGATCCCGAAGTAGAAGCGAGGTTGTCGAGGCTGCTGCCGTTGTTCGAGGTGCAGCGCGAATATGGTCGGAACTCACGGCAATTCACGGGCGAGCAAGCTGAATTGAAAAGGCTCGGGAGCATATACAAGATCGTCGTCGCCGACAACCACGGCTCGACTACATACTTGACGGGATGCGAGGTTCTTCTTGGCCGGAGCTTCGATCTAGAATAAATGAACCACATTATGACGATCCGGGTGGCGCGCACAAGAGAGGCGTGCCATTGCCCTTGAACGTCGTGGACCCTCCATGCGTCGAGACCGGGCGTCATCAAGTGGCCGAGGCCGAGCTCGCAGAGCTTCATTGTCAAATGACCGAGGTCGCTTGGGCCGGGCTCGTAATATAGACCGAGGACGAGGTAGAGGTAGGATTAGCATAGATGAGCTGCTGAATTCCGATTTTTCTAGGGATTGGCTCAGCTTTTCCCGATCCGCTCCGTCCTCGTAAAATGTAAAATGTAACCTGTATATCTTCTATTTAATAAGAATGGTTTTTGTTGACTTTGTACTTGAACAAGAGTAATATGCCAAAGTAGTTCGTCCTCGTTGAGAAGTCCGCTTCGAAAGAAATCGTTCTCGTACGTAGGAATGGTTCTGTTTTTGCCGAGGTCGTCGGGAGGGTGGTCCCCTTCGTCTACATAGAAGAACGCTTGAAATAAACGAAGGTAGTCGATCTCATATGTAGGAATGGTTCTGTTTTTGCCGAGGTCATCGGGAGGGTGGTCCCTCGCTACATAGAAGAACGCTTGAAATAAGCGAAGGTAGTCCGATCTTGTATGTAGGAATGGTTCTGTTTTTTTGCCGAGGTCGTCGGGAGGGTGGTCCCCTCGTCTACATAGAGAGAACGCTCGAAAATAAGCGAAGGTAGTCGATCTCGTATGTAGGAATGGTTCGCATTTTTGCCGAGGTCATCGGAGGGTGGTCCCCTTCGCCTCACATAGAGAGAACGCTTGAAATAAGCGAAGGTAGTCGATCTCATATGTAGGAATGGTTCATTTTTTGCCGAGGTCGTCGGGAGGGTGGTCCCTTCGCTCACATAGAGAGAACGCTTGAAAATAAGCGAAGGTAGTCGATCTCGTATGTAGGAATGGTTCTGTTTTTGCCGAGGTCATCGGGAGGGTGGTCCCTTCGCTCACATAGAGAGAACGCTTGAAATAAGCGAAGGTAGTCGATCTCGTATGTAGGCATCGCGCTTAGATTTACATGTGTATTAAACGAATGTGTCGACCTCCGTCGAGGGAATTTGTCCTCCGTAGAGGGTAAATAATGCGAAGATTAATTATGCATTAGTGACAAGTAGAACTCGTAAAAATAAAGATTTTATTGATAAAGATGACGCGACCACCAAATAAGATGAGACTCTAAGCAGGACTTTTTAAAAATATGACCGAACAAGACCCGACCTTGACACTTATGCATAATATTTCTTGGATGGATGATGTGCCATCGTTGGGTAATTGCTCACCGCACAATTGAGCGAGCTTATAGGCCCTTTGCCGAGGACTTCGTCGACCCGGAAGGTCCTTCCCATGTGGCTTCCTTGCCGAGCTGCGCGGCTTTGTCGACTTCATTATGTCGGAGTACGAGGTCGCCCACTTGAATTGTCGGTTTTAACGCTACCGGTTGTAATACCGAGCTACTTGTTGCTTGCACCGAGCTTCCTCGATGTGGCGAGGTCTCTTTCTTCGAGTAGGTCTAGATCAGCTCGTAGATTTTCCCCATTTGCTTCGCGGAGAAGTCAATGGTGCGAGGACTCGGTACTCCGATCTGCGCAGGATCATCGCTTGGTTCCATACACCAAACCGTATGGTGTTTCTCCGTTCGAGGTCCAGGCGTTGTTGATGCGACCATAGGACTGCGGTAAATTTTCCACCCAGGCCTTTAGCTCGGTCGAGGCGAGTTTTAGACCCTTTACGATGGTCTGTTGGTAACCGGTCGACCATTTGCTTGAGGATGGGCCACCGACGTGAACTTTGTTGGATCAAGCTCTTGACACCAATCTTTGAATGCCTTATCCGTGAATTGTGTTCCGTTATCAGAAAGGAGGATATGGGGATGCCGAGCGACACACTATGTTCTTCCATACGAAGTTGAGGCGTTCTTGCTTGTGATTTTCGCGAGGCTCGCTTCTACCCACTTCGTGAAGTAGTCGATCGCAACAATTAAAAATTGGAGCTGTCACGGTGCTTTACAAAGGGGCCCACAATGTCAATCCCCATTGCATAAGCGGCCAAGGGCTCATGACGGAGGTGAGGTCGGTCTGGGGTAGCCTTGGTACGTTCCCATGGATTTGACACTTCGGACACTTTTTTACGAGGTCCATTGAGTCTTGGAACATTGTTGGCCAATAGTATCCCCATCGCATGACTTTCTTTGACAAGGCTCGGGGTCCGATGTGGCTTCCGCACGAACCTTCGTGTATTTCTCGTAGAACGTAATTGGCTCGGTTCGGACCCAAACACCTTAAGAGAGGTTGGAGATATGACTTTCTGTATAGGACTTCCTGCTCAATTGTATATCGCAGAGATTTGTTCAGGATCCTCCTAGCCTCCAGCTTGTCGTGGGGCAGTTCGCCCTTCTCCAGATACTCTCGAATGGGAGTCATCCAATTGGGTTCTTCATCCGAGACTATGTTGACCTCGGCTCCGTCTTCTGCATCGTTTATGCTCCTGCTTTGGACTTCTTCTACTGGCGGGCTCGTTGATGGCGAGGCCAATTTATAAGATGTCACCGGCTATTTTGCTCCCTTGGGATGCGAACTATCCGGAAGTGTGAGAAAGTCCGTTGCGTGCTTTTTGCTTTTCAAGATACTTCTTCATTACGCCGCTTTTGCCGTATTTTCCCAACATTTGGCTTCTGACGACTTGAGTCATTTGTGAACTTGCACGGCTCGTATCTCGAGACCTTGAGCGAGGCGAAGTCCTGCGATCAGTGCCTCATACTCCACTTCGTTGTTCGTATTTTTGAATGTGAACCGAAGTGAATAGGCGATCTCTTGGCCGTCCGGGCCTAGGAGTAAGATACCTGCTCCGCTGCCTTTGTTTCCCGAAGCCCCGTCAACGTAGAGTTGCCAGCACTCCCTCGGTGTTTCAACCATGGGTTCGGCTTGGCATCGTCGACACGGACTCGGTGGGCTTTGGTTTTCGGACGGTTAGACTCGCAAGGAAATCCGCTGAGGCTTGACCTTTGATGGCTGGCGGGCAGAAGGATATATCGTGCTCGCCTTGATTCGATTGCCCATTTCGCGATTCTCCCGATGCTTACGGCTTCGTCGATACTTGCCAAGTGGGTGTCGGTGAGGACTTGTACGCGATGTGCATGGAAATGCACGGACGTAGCCTCCTCGCGGCATTTACCAATGCTAAGGCAAGCTTCTCGGTGATACCTCGTTTCCGGCCTTTTAGTGCTCGGTGATGAAATAAACCGGGAGGCGACGCGTCCTTCTTCTCGTGCAGATCGCACTTATGGATTCGTCCGAGGCGGCGAGGTAGAGGAAAAGGACCTCTCCCTCTTTTGGGACGGATAGAGTGGGGAGCTTGGCGAGGTAGCTCTTGAGGTCTTCGAAGGCGGACCTGTGCACCTCATCCCATGAGAATTTCGGGGCTTTTTTGAGTATCTTGAAGAAGGGTAGCTGCTTATCCGCGGCTTTTGAAAGAAAGCGGCTTAGTGCGGCTATGCAGCCTGTCAACTTGTGTACGTCATGGATGGTCTTCGGCATCTTCATTTCCAAAATGGTTTGGACCTTGGTCGGGTTTGCTTTTAGCCCTTCTTGTGAAACCCAACACCCTAAGAACTTTCCAGACCGGACTGCAAACGTGCATTTCTGGGGATTCAGCTTTAGGTTGATCTTCCGAAGAAGGCCGAGGACGATCCGGAGGTCGGCCACACATGCGGCTTCTTCCTTGCTTTTGACGACGATGTCGTCTACGTACACCTCCACATTCCGACCTATGTAGGGCTGAAATATTTTGTCCACCATCCTTTGATAGGTAGCCCCTGCATTTTTAAGGCCGAATGGCATCTTTTTATATGCGAAGACCCCGAAGTCGGTAATGAAAGCTGTCTTGGCCGCGTCTTCGTCATCCATCAGGACTTGGTGATACCCTTTGTATAAGTCCAAGAAACTGAAGACTTCGTACCCGACCAACGCGTCGACCTTCTTGTCAATGTTGGGAAGGGGATAGCAATCCTTTGGGCAATGCTTGTTGAGGTCGGTGTAGTCAATACACATTCGCCATCCCCCTCCTCCTTTCTTCACCATCACCGGGTTGGCTATCCAGGTCGGATATTTGACCTCGAACAGTATGCGTGCTTTTAATAGCTGGTTCACCTCGTCATGAATGACTTGGTTCCGTTAAATTGCGAAGATTCTTTGCTACATCGAGGCGGCTTTGTGTTGGTCGATATTGAGCGGTGGTGATGATACTCGTGAGACTCCGGTCATGTCGAGGGAGACCAAGCAAACACGTCTCGGAATTCCCTTAGGAGTTGGATGATCTGATCCTTCACTTCAGGTGTCGTGGTGAAACCAACCTGGACGACCTTCAATGGCTCATCTTTGTACAATGCGACCTCTTCCACCTGATTGTCAGGGAGTGGCGATGTACTTCCGGACTCCAACTCTTCGGGTTTCTTTAATTGCTATGCTTGTGGGTGTTGGACCGAGGTCCCGGCACCTCGTAAGGCAACTTGCATACACCTCCCTTGGCTTGCTTTGGATCGCCTCGGATACGGCTGTTCCCCTCGTGGTGGGTATTTTTATCGTCGGTGATGCGTTGAGCATACCGCCCCTAATTGCTCACCAATCTCGCCCTAGTATGATGTTATACGGCGAGTTGGCCTTCCTCTGACGCACCACCTTGGTCGAGGTCGTTGGTGCTTTCCCCACCGTGACGGGTAGCTCGATTATTCCTTCTGGGCGCGTCTCTTCCTGGACGAAGCTTCGGAGTGGCAGCGGGGCTTGTGCGAGGCGCGCGTCTTCCACTCCTAGCTTGTCA
Organism: Salvia rosmarinus; assembly: GCA_036937905.1. Taxonomy (NCBI): domain Eukaryota; kingdom Viridiplantae; phylum Streptophyta; class Magnoliopsida; order Lamiales; family Lamiaceae; genus Salvia; species Salvia rosmarinus. The sequence goes on along the minus strand of CM072822.1, from coordinate 57,128,656 downwards.
AAGCATTCCTTAAAAAGGATGCTCACCGACGCGCCGCTGTCAATGTAAACGCGCTTCACCAACTTGTTTGCGACCACTACCTGGATCACCAATGCATCACGCGGGTATCTTGTCGCGAGGAGAACGGGTCGTCTTCGGAGAAGGTGATCGCCTCGTCCTTTCCGAACCTCTTATTGGTGGGTTCGCTGGTTCTAGGACTTCGGGCATCGGCCTTCAGAGAGGACTTCGTGACTCCACGGTGGAGCCCCGTAATTGTGGAGACCACCCCGTCATATTGAGGCTCGTCATCTCCTTCCTCGTCATCTTCGCGCTTTGTTTTTGTGGGGCACAATTTCCCTCTTCCTCCGCTTTTCTTCTTTTGACTTTGGTCGGTTTGACGACTCATCCTCGGTATTTCTTCGAGGATCCGTCACGAACCAAAGATCTCTATTTCACCCATGAGCTCGTTGCACTCTTGATGTCGTGCCGTAATCATTATGGAATGAGCAATATTTATCCGTAGGTCGGCACCTCTTCCCTCCCGCCATCGGTCGAGGCTTTTGAGCAGTTCATGTGGAGTCGAGATTTACGCTCTCGGCCGTCAGCGGGGTGTCTTGGGGTCGTTCGAGGCGTCGCGCAGCGGACCGAGCTCGGACTTTATCGGACGATGTAATCTGCCCAAGGCGCCGTCGGCCTTGGTTCCGATCTTCCTTCCTTCGTCTCTTCTTCCTCTTTCAGAAGGTCCCGCCTTGCTCGCTTTCTTTTGTCGGCCTCGTCCGCTTTGGCGAACCGGTTGGCTATGCGCCACATACTACGTGCGAAGACGAGGTTCGCATTTGACGATCTCTCGGTATAAGGCCCCGGCAAGATGCCCGTTTTGGAAGGCCGAGATGACTAACGGTCGTTCACGTCTTCGACCTTCGAGCACTCCTTGTTAAACCTTGTCATGAAGTCGCCGATGGACTCATTACGGCTTTGCCTTATGGTGAGGAGGTGTGCCGATGGCGTTTTGATTCCGCTTTTGGAAGAACCTTCGGTGGAAGGCACCATCGTCGCGATAGAGCCGATGCTTCCGTAGTAAACTGTCGAACCACCGCGGGCGTTGTCGATTTAGTAACTCCGGGAAGAGTTTACACATGTGAACCGAGCTGAGCTTTTGGTTGATCATGTTGTATTGGAGCTGCGAGAGGAAGTTCTGTGGATCCCTCAGCCCGTCATAGGGGGCGATGCTTGGTACCCGGTATTTATCCGAGAGAGAGGTGTTGAGTATTCTATTTGAGAACGGGGTGGCTATCTTCCCGTATCCATCGCCGCCCTCCTACGGAGGCGGGACGGAGTTCGACGATCGAACTCGTTTAGGTGACTCGGACCGACTTCGCGGTGGCCATGATGCCTCTTCCTCGCTGCTCGTCCCCTGGAGATCGGGGCGGAGTTCGCTGGATGGATTTCTGGCGATCGAGGCCGGCTTCGCGACGATCTCGACGTCCTCTCCCGCGTTGCTCGTTCCTTGCGCGGTCGGTTTGGGCCCGACCTCGTTGTGATGCCTCGTGTCTAGGCGAGGCTTCGTATACCGTTCTTCGGACGTGGCCGACCACATGCTTCACCGAGGCCGAGAAAGCTCTCCTTGTTTTTCTCGAAATCCTCGACGACGCGTCGTCAAGGTTTACTATGGAGTGGAGTTTCCACGGATTATTGCTACGATTGTCTTCGCTATGGTAACCGCCTCCCGCAGGCGGGTGTCCGTGCTCGTCGAGACTTTGGATATGCCCTCGGGGTTTCTTCTCCGATTGGGCTCTTCCCGAGTTGAGCTCGGCGTTCCTTTCGCCGTCGGCGTTGTTGTTGCGGCGACGGTCTGGGCGTGGCTTCGTGTACTGGTCATGATTACTTCCACAGCAAACAAAGGTTGATCGAAAACACAAAATTTCGTTTCCATGCGGCGCCGGTGATCGATCTTAAATTGTAAGGAAATAAATGCGAGAAGAACACCAAAGATTTACGTGGTTCGATCTGTGAATAAGATCTACGTCTACGGGGCAAGAGAGAGAGTATGTGTATTGAAAGTATAAGAAGTGATTACAAAGAGAGTGAATGATTTATGTCGTCTAATCTAGCCTCTATTTATACACAATGTATTTGACCTAGATCTCGAATCCGAAGTCTTCTCTAACTAGGATTCGAGATCCTATCCCTTCTTGAATTAGGATTCTTTAAGATATGGCTGAGCTTTCTGCGTTCCCACTGGCTTCAGGATTCTTCATAGGCCGAACTTGTCCAGGCCGAGCTTGATGTCAGGTTTAATTGTATTGGGCCTGATTCTTGGGCCTGGTAGTTGGGCCGTATCCTATCAGACAATGAACGCGAATGTGTAGTAAAATGCTCCTCAACTAAAAAGAACAATAGGTGGTTGTCGATCAACTAAAAAAAATTGAAGGATGTTAAATAAAAGAAGGTAAACAAAGTCATGTTGTATGTTAAAAATAATAAAGAAGAATCTAACAAGTAAAAGGGTCATAAACAAAAGAAGAGGATTAACAAGGGATCAGCTGACGAGGGCTGATGTTTGTGTAAATTAGTACACTATTAAGTGTTGAAATTGATCTGGGGGAATTGATGTTGCCTTTTTCATTATGTTCTCTCTTTATTAGATTGATATATTTAATTCACTGTCTCTATATGAACTAAAGATGAGCGTCAACTATGCATCAAGAAATAATTGATTGCCTTTTTTTCTTAATTTCTATTTTTCATTTACGATAAATTTACAATTGCAAAAATTTGGTGCGTCGCTTTTCATAAAAAATAATCGACTGACAGGCATGCCCAAACTGCGCAGACAGCAGTAAGCAAAATAATCGACTGACAGTCAGTCGGTATGCCCAAACTACGCAGACAGCAGTAAACAAAATCGTCTCCCAAGGGACCGGCGAGAATTCTCCTAAACTTTCAACCTGCAACGTAACCATGAATAAATTGAGATTACTAAAAACTAAGAATTATTAAATAAACAATAAATAGAAAAGGAATTGAATTTTTGATAAAAGAGAATAAATTTTGGAAAGGTAACAAAAGCGTGACGATATTCCGGCAACCAATTAATTCCACCATAACTTGATATTTTGATCATCGATGCAAAGATAACTTTAACTCATGCAAATAAATCAGTTATGACCACCGAAGATGCTTCTGACGCGATCTTATCTCTCCTTAGCTTCTCGATAATTAGGAAGACACTTCACTAACTATTTCTCTAATCGATTGACAACCGTAAGAGACGCTCTATAGCTTTAATGAATCGACAGCCTTAAGAACTAGAGAAATCCGATTCAAAACTGATAAACTCTGACACAGGATTACCGAATTAAGATTGTTATTCCCTTGACCGGAAGATTAATTTATCACTAATCAAACCTAAACCACGATTAAGTATGACCGATTTAATTGGCTATTAATTAATTCAAACTCACTAAATATTGTACACTACTTAGTGGATTGAAACAATTAAATCACAGAGAAAATGAAGAACAACAAATACTTGTATATGAAATAAAGGATAAATAACAAATTAGATCTCAGATAAGAATCATGCTAGGGCTTCCTTAATCATTACCAGAATAAAAAAGATTAGCTAGAACTCATAATATAATAAAAACAAAAGAAGAAAGGAAAACTGACGGCTGCTGGATGAAAAAGAAAGAAAAAAGGGTTGATTCCTCAATCCTCAATTCACGTCTCTCTTCTCTGCAAAATAAATGGAGGCGTGGGATAGTAATTGTAATTAGAGTTCTCAAACAACTAAAACTAATAGATATAAAAACTAACACAAAACAAATGGGTCGAGAGATACATGGCCAAAAATAAAACCCAACTAATAGAAATAAATCCAATCAAAATTAAAAGCTTCCATAATAATAAGTTCTCATAATAAATATTCATTCAATTTCGTGACTTCAAATTTCTTCCAAAATCATGTTTTTATTCCAAAATAATATCAACACTTACAAAATCTACAAAATATGCAATTAGCTTCACAAAATATGATTAAGTAGATATTAAGCAATTAAACTCATCAAAATCACCTAAAATATATGTATAAAATATGCCTAATCAAATCCCCCCACACTTGAACAATGCTCGCCTCGAGCATAAAGAAAGGAAAGCAAAACAAAAACTGGAAAGACTCAAAACGGCAAAACAGAAATTGACAACAACTTAACTGACAAAAATCATAGTCGAGATTAGAATACAATCCTCCGCAATCCTCCAACCATTTTTTCGATTCAAAACTATGCAAACACCGTTCATTCAAGTCAAAATCATGCAAGATCAATCCAACCTCACTAAGTTCACTCCGAGACTCTCAAAGAAAGAAAATAGCAGAATTCACTCATTTAATCATGACTTGACACTTTCAATTATAAGTTTGCCCATATATCACCGTCTTCACTACAAATGAACTCATGCACAATCACCAGGACTTTCTACGGGTTGTAATGGGGCTTGGGTGCATAGATATGATAAACAAAAAGATAAAAATAGGTTTATAAAACCAAAAATATGCAAATAAAGTACTCCTCAATCCTTGAATTCGTAAAACAGATCCCAACACATCATCCATCATATCCACCGGTCTATATATGCTCTTCATAAAATGTAATAACATGTAGACTAACTCCATTAACGACAACTGTTTCATTCCCTTTTCTATTTTCTTTCTTTTTTTCTTTTTCTTTTTTTAGCGAATCATACAGTATGGGTATACTACACTATTTTCATTTTTTTTTCTTTTTTTTTTTCTTTTGAAAAGAACATCAACTACATCCTCCAACTATTTCTTTTCAACCACTCTCCAATATTTTCAAACCAATTCAATCACCAAATATGACAATCACTGCTCATATCAAACTTGCACAAACTTACATATTTTTGGTGGGTCAAAAGAAGGATAAGAAAGGCTAAGGCTCATATTTAATAGTTTTTAATGATTAAGAAAATGATTAAGGCACAAAAAGGCTAACTAGTGGAAAATTGAGGGTAGGAAGTATATAATCAGGCCAAATTTATAGGGATAATGATCAAAAAATTCTCAGATCACTTTAATGCTAGAATTTTATATGCAGTTTCAACTATGGCAACAAGGTAAACTAGACATCAAACAATCAAGTTAGACACAACACTCTTCAAAGAAACAAGGAGCATTTTCAATTTTTTTCCTCATATGCTTAAATCTCACAATATAAATAGCTCAAAAATTTTGATCAATCTTACACTTATTCCTCATCCATGAATACATATAGATGTTTTTGCATAATTCATCATCAAAAGAAAACAACCATTCAAACCACGACAATATCTTAATCTCTCATATTCAATTCATCCATCTAGAAGTTGCTCACTCAAAACAAAACAAGATCAATTTTTTTTCCAAGAACAAAGAAATTGCGAACAAAAAACAACCAACTTTCCCCCCACACTTAGACAACACAGTGTCCTCATTATGTGAAAGAGAGACCAACAGATAAAAAACATAAAAGGACAATAAAACAAAAATGAAATAAGAATAGAAACTTCCATGAACAAATCAAGTAGGGATGAGGCAGACGATGAAGAATAAAAGCAGGTTGTGAGAGGCCTCGGTGTGTAACTTCTTTGGTGGCTCAATTTGGTGGATGACGGGCTGCTGAAGTATTCTTGTCATGTAAAGCAGAGCTTCCAAATATGTAGAAAAATAAATTATAATAAGAACAAACTAAAAAAAAGATAAAAACAAAAAGAAAATCTTAGGTTGCCTCCCAAATAGCGCTATTGTTTAAGGTCCAAGGCCGGACACCATGGTGGTACGATCAGGAGTTGACGACGGAAGTAGCCAAGTATATCTCTTGAAACTCGACTATCTTCATCTCTTCAATTGCAAACTGTTATCTATCTGGAGGATCATACGGTATTGGCGTATCGCCTGGATCCGTCTGAAACTTGCTTAAATGTTCAACAACATTGAGGTCCTTGCTAACAACAACGGGAAGCATGTCACCATCTTCTAAAATTGTATACTTCAAATACTGTGAGAGATTATTTAATTCCAGCTTTCGGTCTTTCACAAAAGATGACATAATTTGCTCCGTCTTGGTCAGTATGGGCATACTGCTAGAAAGGTGTTGATCACTTTCTACTGATGCATTCTTCTCTATCATATGGCTAAAAAGAACATGCTCGAAATTATCTTCCCTGCAACTATTCTACATCTTCAGCCCAAGAATCAACAATATCAATCATTAATATAGATTCAGGATCCTGAACATGCTTCATAGATTCAAAAATATTAAATGTGACAATTTCTCCATCAAATTTCAAGCTAAACATGCCTTTATCAACATTAATTATTGCATTTGCTTTTTTCATGAATGATCTTCCTAATAGAATCAAAGACTTATGAACAAAGGAAGAATTATTCATGTCAATAATATAGAAATCAATGGGAAAGATCAAATCATTTACTTTAACAAAAACATCCTCAACTACACCTAAAGGATATGCATTAAACTTATATGCTAATTGAATAACAACACCAGTTTGCTTCAAAGGCCCTGAATTTAAGTCCTTATAGCATGACATTTATTGATGCACCTAGATCTAACATGACTTTCTCGATCCTCTGATTGCCAATTATGCATGGAATAGTAAACATACCAGGATCCTTACACTTTTGCAGCAATTTTCTTTGAATAACAGCGGACACATTCTGTGACGATCCGACTTCTCAAAAAAGTACGGATCATAGGGATCGTCACTGGTATAATAATACAGCTGATAAATACATAACTAATTAATACAATTAGCTATTAAACTACGAATAAATGCATGGACTGAAAGGAATAAGTTGTTTCAATACAGACCCAAGTCACAAAAGGACTTGTCAAAAGGTTCAACATCAAAATATAACCCAATCATGACGTAATTCAAGGAACGAGGTACGACCTCAAGTTCAATACGATAATGAAAAGCAGTTATAATCAAAGACACCAAAACAATATCAGAGTTTAGCAGCAATAAACGTGTGGATATGCATATGACGATACATGCCCAATGTTCTAGAAATCATTTCTATTATACCAACAAAACACCTGTCACTCTGCACCACCTCGCACTCATCGTCAATTCCTGCTCAACCTGCACATCAAAAATGAGATGCAGGGCTAAGTACAAAAGTACTCAGTGGACTCATTGCCGAAAACATTTTCTTTGTAAAGTTATTGAACTGCCCACAATAACGCATGAGGATTTTAGTTGAAAAGACTTATGCCTATAAAATATTTTATCATTTTCCCAAAAGTGTCCGACCGGACTATTTCATCCACGTTGTTCCATATTTGATCATTCATTCATTCGCGCACTATGGAGGTGGCCACCTACACATAGTCGTCGTGACCGGTCGAGATAGCTAACCTTAACATACAGTCACACGTGTACACAATCCGAGTTAGTCCTTAACTAAGTTGGATCCGATCGTTACCATTTTTTAACGTTGGTGGACCAAAACATTCACATACCACATTGGATATACCAATCTCAGATAGAATCATAACAAAACATAAACATTTAGCAGTCAATAATAGTTTATGTAATAATATTTCATAAAGCTTTTGTAAATCATGCTTTGAGATAGATATGCATATCATTTTTGTTTCAAGAGAGCCCACCTGCTAGTCCGAAGCTATAAGTTCTAAGTGAGGTGGTGTGGTTGTCCTTCCCGACAACCACGCATTTAACATGACCTTCATAAGAAAATAACTTTTCTTGGATTCCTTCTATTGATCGAGGGTCGTTTATAAGTTACGACTTAAAGTTCCCAATTAGTGTTTCTTTATGATTTCATGTGATGGTCTTAAGATAATTTCTATTATCTTACATTCCCAAGTCCCAAACTATATTATTTCATCATTCATAGATTAACCTCAATTTATGAGACATATACTCCGAGTCTATCCTCGACTCTAACCTTAGTGTTCTTCCAAACGTTATTACGTTATAGATTATTGGTACTCAAGTTATGATTGGTATATTAAGATATTCTCAAGCCACTAACTAGACTTAACAATTATAGTTACGTCCTAGTAGGTTATGCTTGACGACTTGTCGTATTAACACGACGAATGGAAGGAGATCTTGACTTATGATTCGAGATATCTCATACCATCGCGTAAGTAAATACTTAAGAATTAATGGAGTTCTTCGTGAATACTAACTCGATCTTTGAGACATAAGGATTGGCATATTATGTTTGAATCTTAGCTTACACTTTTCGACAATGTTTGTTCCTCTTAACTCGTCGGAGATTGTGTACGTTGTATAATCGTTATTCGTATCAAGTTGTCTTAACGCTCAATCTAATATCGTATTAAGTTATCGTTGTTGAGCATTAACTTTGTAAGTCGGCTTTTGGTTTCTTTACTTAGAAACTCACGTTTAAGTATCCTATTATTAATAGAAAACCCTAGCTCGTGCTAACTTCAATTCTCATTAATTCCTTCTTAAGTTATAGAAATTGTCGATTTCTTTTGGATTCTCGTACATAAAGTACTATGTTGTTTTTGTTTGGGGTTTTGTTTTTCGACACAACATAAATGTAACCATTCAACACCATACAACACCACACACAACATAACTATACTAAAGCATTAGAAAACCTTAATTTCTAACATAATACCCAACTATTGTGTATGTGTGCATGAGTGTTTCATTCATTCATCATAATCACAATCATTCATTCTAAACTTATAGATTAACTACCATGGCATCATTTACAATTAAAATCAACTCATACTTAACCATTTTGTTATATTTTCGATAATTAGCAATAATTAGCATAAGTATCCAATAAAATCATGATATGCTCCTATCATACCATAGAATTTAATTATCAACTCAATACCATCAATTAAGATTTTAAACCATGAGTTAACAATATGAAAGTTTTCGGCAATTTCAAGTTATTGAACATAGATGTTCAATAAATTCCACAAAAATCATATCATGCTTATATTATATACTAAACATGAAATATCATTTCATATCATACATTAAAATTTAAACACATGCTTATTTCTACACATATATATTTCGTACTATCTATATATATATATATATATATATATATATATATATATATATATAATTTCTACCAACTTCACAACATGTTTATAATATGTACTAAACATGTAATATAAGCCTTAAACATCAACTAATATTTATAATATGAACTAAATGCTTGGAATTCTTTTTTTCCTCACACATATATTACATATATGTTCAATAAATTCCCAACAATGCATAATAGGTTCATATTATTTCTAAACATCATATATTATATTATTTTCAACAAATAAAAATCAAATAAATCTTAGAATATTTATACATAGTTTCGGCCTTTTCATAAAAATAGGAGTAATGCCTCAAAAATTTCAAGATTAATATATGATGTTCATATCATATATTAAACACTATATCTCAACTATTTCTAAACAAATAAAATCAAAAAATGGCTTAAAATACTTAAATAAATTTTTCCCTTTTGTGAAAAATAGGAGTAGTGTTTCAATAATTTCAAGATTAATATATGATGTTATTAATATATGATGTTCATATCATATATTAAACACTATACCTCAACTATTTTCCAACAAATAAAATCAAAATAAATACAAGAAAATTTAAAAATTCCCATATTTATTCTACATGCTCCTAATATATCAACAAGCAACAATATGAAATAATATTCACAAAAGCATGCTTTATCTTTTATAAAAAAAATTATAACAAAAATTGAAAAATATTAAACATGCTCCAAAAATTCTCAAACTTTAAAAAAACCTTAGAAAATATTTCTAAGAATATTTAATTCATGGCTTGAGAGCATTTGGTCGATCAAAAGTAATGAAGAAAATGAAGAACACAAATTAGAGTTTTTCATAAAATAATTCCAAAAAAATCTAAAAAAATTATACTCCATTATAAATGGAGAGAATGATGAATGCTACATTTTTATGGTCTTAGAAAAATTATTGGAGGGTTAGAATGGAGGATTTGAGGCTTGGAGAAGGTGAAAAATTTGAAAAACAAACAAGAAAGTTTGTTCCAAAGAGAGAGAATGAGAGACTCGGTTTTGCTACTGTATTTTGCAGCAAAAGAGCTGTTGTAAGCTCATATGGGGTGCCCTTGGTGGTAGTTGGGAGCAAGACTAGTCAAATTACCCGATTTGGCATGTTAATATCAGTTCTTTAAGTTTTATCGCGCTTTCGATCGATTTCTCGGAACCTTAAGGTTTATTTTCTTAAATATCCTTAAAATAGAATTATTTCATAGTTTATAATAATTTCATGAAGTTCGGATGACATCCGTAAGTCAATTCTGAATTATCGCGGAAAAACAACGTCCGACGATTATATTATGTTCATTCGAAATTTTATTGAATTATTGAGCATTTATAATTAATTTAAGTCTTATAAATAATTTCTTATTGATTTAGACCCTTGGTTTGAGTTTCGGTTCGTTCGGATCAGTTTAGAATTTTTCCGATATATATTCCCGGCGTTCGGTTAAGTTCTTCAGGAATTTCGTTCAAAAATTGATTCTTATGAATTCTAAATTCATACTAATATATTCCTCCATAATTTTGATTTTTATCATTAATTTCCATGATTATCACGGACTGAGATTAGATCCGGCTCGTGAATAGTACTTTTGAGACTGATTAGGCAAGCATGCCCGAAAATTCTAATTCTTTGGCTTCTCACATGTTTTCGTGAGACGATTTTAGAAATGAAAATCCTTTTGTTGAGATTCATTCTAGATCTTTCATTCTATGTTCAGGCTATTCAGGAAACCCTAATCCGGTTGGACTAGTCACTAGTTTTTGATTTTCTCTAGTTTTTGATCTCCGAATCGATTCTAATTTGTTTCGTTGGTTACCTTAAACATAATTAAGGTCTAAGAACCACAAGTAATTGGTTTAATCATCACTAATAAAAGTTTTAAATTTTTCGGGTTATTACACATTCTCACTTATTTTAATTTTTGCATCATTCCCAAACTTCATTTTTTTTAGAGCAAAGCTCCTTCAATAATTTTGCGTACCTGGGCACTTGTTTAATTGCATCAATCAGAGGCAAATTTATCTCTACCTTCTTTAAAACTTCCAAAATGTCTTTGTTATCCTCATCTTTCTTGTTTCGTGCCAACCTGGAAGGAAATGGAGGTGTAATCAATGATTGAGAATTTAAAACTTTAGGTTCTCCACTTACCTTTGATGAGTTGATCTCTGTGGAAGTCTGTAGCTCCTCATGGTCTTGGGTTTTCTCAGCTTCTTCATTTTTTGCTTCCTCATTTTTCTTTTTAGGCTCCAGTTCAACTAACATCTTCTCACTCCTTAGAATAATAGCAGACACGTTCTCCTTTGGATTCAACTCCGTTTAAGATGGAAGTTTGCCTTGGTTATTTTGTATTCGATTCATTTGAGTGGCAACTGAGTGATCTGTGTTCTCATACTGCCCAACGCGGCTTGCGTCTCTTGCTGGAATGCTTGCTGACTTTGCACCAAGTTCTTGACAATCTCACTACTCTGTGTGAGACTCTTCATGATATCACTCATATTCGATTCTGCACGGACGGGATAGGCATACTGATCAGCTTGCGCCTGTTTCTGAGCATAAGTTTCAGGCTCTTGCTGATTCCAACTGAAATTGGGGTGGTTTCTCCAGCCTGGATTATATGTGTTGGAGAAAGGATCGTTACTCCTATACCTTGGTGCATTCATATGTTGCTCGTCTCCGGATCCCATGCATGCTTGTTCAACGTGATTTTCTTGCAAAGTAGGACAAGAATCAGTATAGTGAGTATTTTCAAAACAAATCTCACACTTCATCTTTTAAGTTTGAGCTACGACAAAGCCTCTAACTAAGGAAGTTAGAGCATCAATTTTCTCATTCAGTCCTGAGTTTTCTACCCTGTGAACTGGTCTGTAATGGTCACCATCCCTATCTTCATATTGTTGTCCATTGGAAATTTGCAGCTCTTGATTCAGGGAAGAATTTCCTCAAAAATTGCTCTTCCAAATCATCCGAAGTTTGAATCGAACTAGGAGAAAGATCAAAAAGCCAATCTAGAGCTCGCCCGCAATATGTGAGAGAAAGTTAGCAATTTCAAGTTATCTTCAGAAAAACCATTAGGACGTAAAGTGACGCAAACTAAATCAAACTCAACAAGATGCTTATGTGCACTCTCTCCTGGTAAATCCCCAAACTTAGGTAGCACTTCAATGAAACTAGGTCGTATTTCAGCATTTCCATTGATACTTGACAGAACGATGCACAACGGGAGATTGCTCCTATGGCGGCCTAATTCCTTTATCAGTTGAGCTCTTGGCCGATTAGGATTCACAATGCGCCTCTCGTCACCCATTGGAACTTCAACTAACTGTTCAACTTCAGAGTCCCGTGAATTTGAGACAACACCCTCCTTTAACTCATTGGTTCTCTTTTTCAATATCTCTGCGGTCTTCTCGATCTCTGGATTAAAAATTAATTCACCGGTACGAGAAGAACGAGGCATAAACTAGAATAAAATAACATGAATAAAAATGGTAAACCAAAAATTAGACAGAATCACTGCTAAAATCGATCCCCAGCAACGGCGCCAAAATTTGGTGCCTCGTTTTTCACCAAAAATAATCGACTGACAGATAGTCGGTATGTCCAAACTGCGCAGACAGCAGTAAGCAAAATAATCGACTGGCAGCCAATCGGTATGTCCAAACTACGCAGACACGTAAGTAAAATCGTCTCCCAAGGGACCGACGATAATTCTCCTAAACTTTCGACCTGCAACGTAGCCACGAATAAATTGAGATTACTAAAAACTATGAATTATTAAATAAATAATAAATAGAAAAATGAATTGAATTTTTGATAAAAGAGAATAAATTTTAGAAAGGTAACAAAAGCGTGAAGATATTCCGGCAATCAATTAATTCCACCTTAGCTTGATATTTTGATCATCGATGCAAAGATAACTTTAACTCATGCAAATAAATCAGTTATGACCATCGAAGACGCTTCTGACGCGATCTTATCTCTCCTTAGCTTCTACGCTTCAATAACTATTTCTCTAATCGACTGACAACCGTAAGAGACGCTCTATATGTTTAATGAATCGAAAGCCTTAAGAATTAGAGAAACCCGATTCAAAACCGATGAACTCTGACGCAGGATTACCGAATTAAGATTGTTATTCCCTTGACCGGAAGGTTCATTTACCACTAATCAAACCTAAACCACGATTACGTATGGCCGATTTAATTGGCTTTTAATTAATTCCAACTCACTAAATATTGTACATTACCTAGCGGATTGAAACAATTAAATCACAAAGAAAACGAAGAACAATAAATACTTGCATATGAATTAAAGGATAAATAACAAATTAGATCTCACATAAGAATCCTGCTAGGGCTTCCTTAATCGTTGTCAGAATAAAAGAAATTAGCTAGAACTCATAATATAATAAATGTAAAAGAATAAATAAAAGAAGAAAGGAAAAGTGACGGCTGCCGGATGAAAAAGAAAGAAAAAAGGGTTGATTCCTCAATCCTCAATTCACGTCTCTCTTCTCTGCAAAATAAATGGAGACGTGGGATAGTAATTGCGATTAGAGTTCTCAAACAACTACTACTAATAAATATAAAAGCTAACATAAAACAAATGGGCCAAGAGATACATGGCTAAAATAAAACCCAACTAATAGAAATAAATCCAACTAAAATTAAAAGCTTCCATAATAATAAGTTCTCATAATAAATATTCATTCAATTCCTTGTCTTCAAATTTCTTCCAAAATCATGCTTTTTCTTCTAAAATAATATCAACACCTACAAAATCCACAAAATATACAATTAGCTTCATAAAATATGATTAAGTAGATATTAAGCAATTAAACTCATCAAAATCACATAAAAAATATATGTATAAAATACGCATAATCACATATTAACTACTCCCCTTACTCCGAGAGACCTGCTTTGAAGAGTTGCCTATTGGAATACTTCAGAAGTCCTTATTCTTTGGATAAGCCAGATCTGGTAAACTAGATCCGGTAACACATCCGTTATGAACTTATGATATCTGTCATGCATTAAATACATGGAGTACTTTTTATAAATTTTTCTAAACAAGTGCATTTGGTTTTCTTGAATTTTCGTTCCACCTTTTCAACTACACTTTTAATCTTGTCCTTCTATTTCAAAAACACTTGGTTCTTCCGATCTGGGGCCTACATGCATAGGCGAATCTAGGGGGTAGCTGCATCGGGCTCCAGCCGCCCGGTGCAAGCCCCGAACTTTTTCTTCCGTTTATGTATTATATTAAGCCCAATTCAAAATTAGCCCATTCCAAAATAATTAAAAAATTAAAACAAAATTGTTATTGTTGGATTTTCTTATATTTTTGACCCATGAGAAAAGCCCATAAGAAGGTTATAAGAATGAAAATGGTCAACCACCATTTTTGAAGGGAGAAATTGAAGTAGTCAAAACAGAAAAATTCGTAGCCTTTTTTTCCTCTCGGATTTTCAAGTCGCAGCTTCAGTAAAAATTTCGTTTTCGAGGATTGAACCGTTAGATCATTTGTGATTGTTGGACGAAGCTTCACAGCATCTGGGCCAACGTTTTGGACGGTGGAGATCGGATTTTGAGTTTCAAGTTTGGGTTTGGTCGATCTAAATAGAGGAGAATTTCTGGTAATATTTTTCTTGATCTTTGCTCGATTTTGATTCCATACATCTTGATGTGCTTATTTTCGAGTGTATGATATTTTGTATGCCTCTAATATAATTTAGAGAAGATTGTGTACTATTCTATTGTTGATTATAGTGGATTTAAACGACTCTAGTAGTCCCGTTGTTTTTTTTCTCTCTTTCCTTTTAAGAGGTTTTCCACGCTAAAATTTTGTGTCTCCTTATTGTTGTGTGCCTACTATTTTGAACGCGTATATTGATGCTTTTGGAATACCCTATTTGTCTGAATCCTCAAAGGTTCATACGAGTCGAGAAAATTAGTCAAGCAAAGGTGTCATATTCTTCCTCAACATTGATCCGCTCAAGTGTTTGTCGATATTGTTTCTCGCCCATTCGAAACTGTCAAAGTTCAAATTCAATCGCAGCCAAATTTTGCCAGTGATTTGGTTGATGGATTTCCTAAAGTTTAGATTAAAGAAGGATTTATATTGAAATAAATTTTATTAAAAATATAAATATAAACTCAATTATTGATGGATTTTGTATATTGAAATCCCGCAAGATAATTTATGAAAACATAAAAATATTTTAGTATTTATGATATTTAATACTTCGAAGTATTTATTTTCAGTCCACCCCATCATCAACTTCTGGATCCGCCCCTGCCTACATGTGTTGTTCAGTGATAGGTCTGAGTTATGGAAAATTTATAAATAGGTGTCATCTTCTTCGTTCAAAACTTTCATCTTCCCATCATTTTCCATTTCCCTTTCTCTGCAACTTAGCTTATGCTTTTGTTCGTTGCCGAATCAACCTCACTTGTTTAATCACATATCAACTACTCCTCCCCTTACTCCGAGAGACCTGCTTTGAAGAGTTGCCTATTGGAATACTTCAGAAGTCCTTATTCTTTGGATAAGCCAGATCTGGTAAACTAGATCCGGTAACACATCCGTTATGAACTTCTGATATCTGTCATGCATTAAATACATGGAGTACTTTTTATAAATTTTTCTAAAAAGTGCATTTGGTTTTCTTGAATTTTCGTTTCACCTTTTCAACTACACTTTTAATCTTGTCCTTGTATTTCAAAAACACTTGGTTCTTCCGATCTGTCAGTGATAGGTCTGAGTTATGGAAAATTTATAAATAGGTGTCATCTTCTTCGTTCAAAACTTTCATCTTCCCATCATTTTCCATTTCCCTTTCTCTGCAACTTAGTTTATGCTCTTGTTCGTTGCCGAATCAACCTCACTTGTTTAACATTCTCACATATCCGAATCAGGTATTTTATTTCATGTCTGAATTTTTTCTTCATCTTCTTCTTCCGTAGATTTTCTTGAGGTGGTTGATCAATTTTCTTTTAAAAGGAAATATTGACATACTAAACCTTGCAAGAAACCTGTTCTCATGGCTATAGAAAAACAAAAGTTCAAACCTTCTATTGTAAAGAAATTAGATGAAATTTTAGAGATCCTTCGTTCCCTTGTTGATTTCAAATTTCAAGTCCCAAATCTAAATGATGGCCCATTAACTCTTGTTCCTTCGACGATGACGTTCTAGCATTACCAAATTAAAGCTAGAATTCGCCTCCCTATTTGCCTTTTCTTAGTAGAACATTCCATTATGTACAGTATTCCTTTGAACCAGCTATATCCAGTATTCGTAAAACCCTCTTCTTTCACATCGTCATTCGAGAATACAATATATTTGATACATCTCGAATTTTCTTCTTATGCCACGAGGTTCGTGGCATGTTCTATTATTTTTCTGACAAAACTTTTAGCCATTGCACCTATATAGAGACGACCCCAGTGTTGATAAGGACTGCTTCATCAATACTTATTTGTCACTCCTATTAGAGACCAGGTCTGGCCCTTTCACGCAATAGACCTTCCTACGCAGCTGATCACCATTGAGACGCTAGATATTAGTACAACATCACCGGTTGACATGAAATTGCTCTAGTACATTCATCGGGGACCTTGACCTAATGTTGAAAACTATAAGAAATGAGAATGCCCAGATCTACTATTGGTTGTTTCCAGGTTATGAGTGGAACGATGACATGGGTAATTTTCTAATTCCGGATAGATCTATTCTAGGACATTTTTCACATTTGTTTTATTTTGATCTGATCTCTAGACTATGTCTGTGCATATATGGACTGACAAGAAAATCTTATCGCTTTTCATAGATCTGGCGCAGCTCTGATCTGGATGGATATTCATATCGGCTTCTCTAGCGCACAGACCCCTCTACCTCTGGGGTTGCTTCTGCTTAAGAGCATGCCGAAGCAACTCCTCCCACATCTAGGGTGGAGGTCGAAATCACAGACATGAGAGTTGAGGTTGGGTCTGATAATCAACAGGTATGAGAGGTGCCAAATTTTCACTTTGCTACTAACCAAATAAAGGAGTTGGTTGTAGCGACTGGCCCACCAAAGTTAACTTCGGCCGAGCACACCATGGAGCGGCCTTTAAAATGTTCGAGGAAAGTATTAAATGTTGCTCACCACCAGTAGCCTTCGTCATGTCCCAAACAGAAAGAGATTACCATTTAGGAGCCTACAGGGGCTATTTCTAAAAATTATACCACTATTCCTGAGAAAGGCAAAGCTTCGGCCATCTCCGGGTATACAACAGATGCTATATCAGTATGTTTCCTAGAGACTTCATGTGTCTTTTCAACAGTCATTACAAGGAGCTGCTTAGGCATATGGTTAAGGAGATAGATATGAGCACTCAATATTCTATTGACCAAACCCGTACCATTTTATGCAGTCACGTGGCTAAGGTAGTAGTACTTCCTTCTCCTGCACGCTTTAAACTCCAGTTTATATCTTGTGTTTTGTTCAACCTAAATTACACCTCTAGGTTCTCGTAATAGTACGAGGTCTATCCAGTGCGGTAAATTAACCAAAGTCATATCTCAAGGAAGACTTAGCAGAGTCTATGTTATGTTATTAAGAACACAGTAAATTCTAATCCTAAACTTGGGTTTTTGAGAACATGCCAGAAAAATAAATAATTAAAAGAGAACAATTAAAGATTTCAAGTTCTAGAATTTAAAATCAAACAACTATCATAGAAGAATAATTCAAGGATTAGAAAGGTCTAGGGTATTAGGTTCTCCACCTTAGTTAATCAATTAAAGCTTAGTTTTACGAAATCTACTCTATCATGGAATTTCCTAATATTCGAGTTAAACACTAGATTTTCATCCCCAAATATTAAATCTAAATTATTAAATTTCGAGAACCAGTAAATTATTAGACTACTTGTTTTCGGTAAAATCTAACCCAAATGAATTATAAAGAAACAACGTATTACTCTCTCAATCTCACCTGTAACTTAAACAATTAAATGATGGTCAATCACTTAAAAGCAAATAACATAATTCAATTAGAAACACGCAAACTTCATAAATAATTAATCAACCAGTTTGAATTACCAAACCCTAGATTAAAAAAATTAGTTCATAACCATCTCACAAATCAAGCAAAGAAGAAAGGTAGACATAATCAAATCAAATACAATGGAATAGAAATAAAAAGTCTTACAATCTCAATGTTGATGATGAGTTTTCACAATCCCAAAGTGTTCTTGAATGAAAATATAGCAATGGAAGCTAGAAAATAAATCCTAGAGAGAGAAAAATCGTGTATGCTGAAAAGAATAATGAAAAATAGGGTTTTCTCGTGTG
This sequence comes from Salvia rosmarinus, assembly GCA_036937905.1. Lineage (NCBI taxonomy): Eukaryota > Viridiplantae > Streptophyta > Magnoliopsida > Lamiales > Lamiaceae > Salvia > Salvia rosmarinus. Next base: position 57,110,194 of record CM072822.1, on the reverse strand, counting down.
TGCGCTGCTTTAAATACTATCTGAAACCTCTCGTCTAGCGACGGTTTCGAGCCCAGCACCCAATAGGCTCGTCTTTAATCAATGCGCAAAAATGCAAGCCCAACGTCGGTTTTGCCGAGGTCGGTGCTGGGGTGCAGTCCTTATTTTCCTACAACATAGCACACCCAACGCCGGTTTCGTCAAGGCTGGCGCTAGGCTGCACTTCATGTTCGCCCGTAACGTAGCATGGCCAACATCGGTTTCACCAAAGCCGGCGCCGGGTGTTTTTTTTCAGCCTTTGATCTTCACGGGCCAAAGTCAGTTTCAGCGTGGTCGGCGCTTGGCCTTACTTCCTATCCACATCGTCAAAGCACACCCAGTGCCAGACTCAATGCAAACGGAGTCGGGGTCCGTGTTCTGTTAGCCTACGATGTCGTTCCCAGCATCGATTTCACTGTGGCCGATGTTGGGGCACGTGTTGTGTCCTCTTAGCCTTCAAACACGCCCAAAATTAGCTCAACATTATAAAATCATGCCAAAACCAAAAATTAACTTGACTCCATAGAAAAATATTCAAAAACTATGAAAATGGGCTCCAAGTTGACAATCCGACTTAAGAAAAATGTAACAAAAACATGCAAAACAACTTCCCCACACTTAACTCTTTGTTTGTCCTCAAACAAATCTTAGTCTTTCTAAAAGAATAAGGAAAATCTAAACAAATGCATCAAGTCGAATCAACCACGCATTCCTATCATCCCAAAGTTTAGTAATATAATTCTCAAAACAATGATCCTCATCCATCAATCCAAGCATGTGACTTAACTTAGATAAGCTACGCTTCGACTCAAATATGTATTCAGAAATCAACATACAACTTATATGATCTCTTTTTACATGATGCATCCCAAAAGAAATTGTTTGATTTGTATACTGAAAGCAGTTTGGTGAGCTTGTATAGAATGTTTGCTGTTACCACTATTATAATCTCCTATCTGAATTGTTTACTTGATTGCATATGTTTGTCCCTTTATCTCATATATAAGTTAGATCATACAGTGTGTAGTAGATCACAGAAGTCTGTATGATTGGTAAAGCTTAATGAGATATAAAAAGAATCACAGTTGAGACAACTTGAGGACGAGTAGTCGGTATAGGCTGCGGTATAGATAAGAAGTGACTTGACTTAGTTGCTTGTCTATACTGGGTACGTCTCTGACGTATTGATGGATCACAGTGAGATGAGTTCTTCTATCTGACCGTCGTGAAGAACCTAGATCTCGGTAACTTTACGTTGATCTAAACCCCGATAAGGTATTAGGTGAGTATGAGTTACTGACCATCACTTTAACTTGTTATGGGTGAGGGTTACATGAGATAACTCAATATTCTTCTGCATCTTGGGTGGTGGCAGTGCTTGTATGTCATGCTAGTTGCCTGTAGAGTCACCGTATCCGTTTAGGATGATGACGTCCCCTTAAGGAGCTCAAAAGATTTATTGTACTAAACCCTACAGGTTAAGTTATCTCAAGTACAATAATAAAGTTGAGTGGTACTACTTAAGGAATTAAAGAGATTAATTATTTTAAGCAGTTAGAACGCTGTAAATAATTAATGGACGTGTAATATCTTAAATACGGGGATTCGTGAAGTCTAAGTGCAAGCCCGACTCAACTTCGGAAACAAATGGGTAAGTCAATATTTATTCTCTAGTGGCATGAATAAATGTTTATGAATTAATTTATGTTCTGGGCTGAACATAAGATAATTAATTTATTTGAGGCCCATCTTTATTCCTTGAATTTGATCCCTGGGTTGGCCCCTCAAGGCTTGGGCTGCCAAGAATTTGTCCCCCTCTATGAGAGTCCCACTGGGACTCTGTTCTGATTCTCTCAATCTGAAAAGATATTATTATATTTATTGGATATGCAGAGATCCTATCCTAATAGGATCTAGGGTTGCATTATAAATATAAGGTGAGAGAGAATCAGGTAATCCGAATGCTAGAGTGATTTTCGAAAATTACAAGAGAGATTATTGTGATTCTCGAAAATTCCAAGTGTGGGGAGGAAGGCGAATTTCTACAGTACTCTCCATATATTGTTCTCACTCGACTTTGGAGTTTAGGCAATCGGGACACAGTCCAGAAGATCAAAGCACGAGTCTTGATCCAATTCTTACATGACATATTCGTAGGTAAACACGAGAAAACACCAACGTGTTGCAATTAATTATATAGGTGTGTGCTAGGTATATAATCAATGTATGGTGAATTAAACATCCAAGATAGATCATCGGGAGATGGTTAAAATCAGATTTCCCTACAATTGGTATCAGAGCCTGGGATCAGAATCTTGGCTCTGTTGGATTAATTCACGTTTGATTATTACGTGCGCAATTAATTAATTGTGGATCTATCGTTCATCGTGGCTCGTTTTATTTTTGTCGGATTTTGGTTTTCACCACGAGAAAATCCGTGGTTAGATTAGGATTTTTTCTTTTAAATCTAATCTGTAAAAGAGGAACGAAGATGAAGAACACGAAGAACGAGACGACGGAGTCCCATCGCACGACGCGATGAGAGGTTGGCCAGAAACCGAATGCACGACGCGAGGGTATACGGGTGACGGCACGCTGAGCTTGGTCGGCGCTCGCAGCACGTCGATCGGCAGCGTGCGTGCATTTCTCTGCGGCATCGACAGCGATCGGGTGGCAGATCTCGGCAGATGTCGGCACGTTGCGCGGGATCCCTCGACAGATCGTGAGATGGATCGCGAACTCAGCCCGTGGGTGCCCGTCGCGCGAAGCGCGCGGGCATGCCCAGCGTGCGAGTCGCGCGCAGCATCTCTCGGTAGCAGGGTGGGTCTTCGGCAGCGTTCGGAAGTAATTCTCTGCAGCCGGGCGTGCGGGGCATGCGGTTTTCGATCGGATGCCTCGACACGCCTCGGCGTTGAGAGAACGCGTGGGAGCTCTCGGTGGCATCGGCGGGCTGGGCGTGCGGGGCAGGCGATTTTTGCACGGACGCCTCGGCACCGGACGAGAGCGCGTGAGTTTTTTTTTCTCGGCAGCACTCGGTAGTCTCGACAACCTCGGCGAGTCACACACAGCAGTGCTCGGTAGTGCTTGGGTGCCTCGGCAAAGATCGGCCGAGCTCGGCAGTGTGCGACCTCGTGACGGGTGCCCGTCGCGAGGCGCATAAGCGGACCCACATGCAGTCGCCGCAGACTTCCGGCGGTCTCTGGGGGTGGGCGATCGAGCGGCGGCATCCTCGGTGTCGGGCTGGCGGATTCCTCGGCAGGACTCGAAAGGTTAGGGTGGCGGATGGATGTCTTGTGGGTTGTGCCCTAGCGGCCAGGTTTTAGTAGAGCGCCCGCACCCGATTTTTCATTCCGGTTCCAGATTTTTGACCGATCCTACCCGATCAACTGTTCTGGCCCATTTTCAAAATTTTTGGTCCAAATCGTTTTGACAAATTCGATCCGTGCCCGTGCACGCGAGGTACATTTCGAGTTTTGTTGTTGTTGAAGATCTGTACTTTGCAAATTTATGTAATAAATTAGGCAGGAAAGTACATGTTCCACGAGTCGGGCCGCGATGAATGAATTTATTTTATTTTTATCTTTCAAAGCATGTCGTGGATGTTTAAATTATGCAAAAGCATGCTATGTATGTTTAATTACGTTGATAAACATATTATATGTTTTCGTGATTGGGTGCCAAAGGTGGTAGAGGCAAGGGAACCAATGGGAGCAGTGGAAGCAAGAACATGGTTGCCACCGGAGGCTTGAAAAAGCCAAAAGAGAGGGGCAAGTGCTTTAAGTGCGGCAAGACTGGGCATTGGAAGGCTAAATGCCCTATGTTCAAGGCTCAATGTACGCCATTTGCTTTAGTAACAGAAACATGTTTAGCGACTTGTTCTACTCATTCATGGGTAGTAGATACGGGTGCGACTGATCATGTTTGTTACACCTTGCAGGGGTTCCTGCGGACAAGGGAGCTGTTTGATGGCGAGATAACGATCTCCATGGGAAACACGGCGAAAGTCGAGGCCGTTGCAGTCGGAGATGTTTTTATGCTTTGATAGAACAGTTTTAGTATTAAAAGACGTTTTATATGTGCCGAAGTTTCGGCGGAACCTTATTTCGATTTCCAAACTGTTTATACATGGATATTCAGTTGTTTTTGATAGTGGTGTTTCTATCATAAGAAATAATGAAGTTATCTGTGGAGGTACTTTATATAATTCGCTTTATACTATTTCTGCCAAGCATAATACCTTTAATTATGTTGCATCTACATCAAACCTTAAGAAGATGAAGTTTTCTTCGCTAGATGATACCACATTTCTCTGGCATCTTAGATTAGGTCACATCAATCTAAATAGGATTCAAAGACTGGCTAAGAATGGAGCGTTGGGTGATATCACAGTTACTTCGCTCCCAGTCTGCGAATCCTGTATAGAAGGAAAGATGTCGACCAGACCCTTCAAAGCGAAGGGTTATAGAGCCAAAGAAGTGTTGGAGCTAGTCCATTCTAACCTATGTGGACCTATGTCCACACAAGCTCTTAGAGGGTACGAGTATTTTGCCACTTTCATTGACAATTACTCAAGGTAAAGAATACATATACCTGCTTCACCGCAAGTCTGAATGCTTTGAGAAATTCAAAGAATTTAAGGCGGAAGTGGAGCGAAGCTAGGTAAGAGTATCAAGTCACTACGGTCCGATCGCGGTGGCGAATACCTCGATGTGAGTTCATGGACTATTTGGTGCATGTGGGATTACCTCCCGGCCACTACACGGGCACACACTGACAAAATGGTGTGTCGGGCGAAAAATAGGACTCTCTTAGAATTGGTTAGATCAATGATGAGTTATGCAACGTCGCCTATTTCGTTCTGGGGGTATACCTTAGAAACAACGGCATACTTGCTAAATCTAATACCGTCCAAGTCAGTCGATAAGACCCCTTTCGAGTTATGGTTTGGGCGCAAGCGTAGTTTAAACCACATAAGGATATGGGGCAGTCCAGCACATGTGCTGAACAAGAAAGCTAACAACTTGGAGGCTAGATCTGAAGCAAGATTGTTTATTGGTTATCCTAGAGGAACGAAGGGTGGTTATTTTTACAGTTCTAAGGATCAGAAGGTCGTCATTAGCACTAATACCCGATTCTTAGAAGATGATTATATGAAAAACCATAAATCAAAGGTTGAAATCATACTTCAAGAATTAGAAGATGATCGTATTCTGCCACCGATTAAACCAAAGGTACGAGATGTCATGTCTAGTGGGAGGGATTTGTTGGATTTGTATACTGAAAGCAGTTTGGTTGAGCTTGTATACAATGTTTCCTGTTACCACTATTACAATCTCCTATTTGAATTGTTTACTTGATTGCATATATTGTCCTCACTCGACATTGGAGTTTAGGCAATCGGGACACAGTCCAATATGCAATACATATATATATATATATATGAGATAAGGGGATATACTCATGCAATCAAGTAAACAATTCCGATAGGAGATTGTAATAGTGGTAATATGAAACATTGTATACAAGCTCAACCAAAACTGCTTCCAGTATACAAATTTAACAATCTCCCACTTATACTAAAGTAAACTTTTAGTATACAATGTGTCTCTACTAGCTATTACAAACAACACCATCACTTTGCTTCTCCCACTTATACAAAAGTTTCATTTCTAAGTGGGTGCCATCTCATGCAATCAAGTCCTCGAATATGCTATTCGTAGACTTTTTGCGGCAGACTCTTTGTGAATGGGTCAGCTAGGTTATCCGCAGTACCAATTTTCTCAATCATCACATCTTCTCGTCCAACGATTTCTCGAATGACATGGTACTTTCTCTCTATGTGTTTAGTTGCCTTGTGGGTCCATGGTTCCTTCGAGTTTGCCACTGCACCTGAGTTATCACATTAAACTATGATACACTTGGGCAAACCATATACCACATCTAGATCCATGAGGTAGTTCTTGAACCATACAACATCTTTAGCAGCCTCCGAAGCGGCTACATATTCGGCTTCCATGGTACAGTCCGTAATGCATCGCTGCTTTGCACTCCGCCAGGATACGGCTCCTCCTCCCAAGGTAAACAAATAGCCTGAGGTAGACTTTTTCTCATCACGGCCAGCTTGGAAATCAGAGTTTGAATAACCCAAATGCATTAGACTATCTGCTTGGTAAACTAGCCTATAATCTCGAGTCCTTTTTAGGTACTTGAGTATATGCCATAGCATATATCGGGTCTCGTACATAGCATTGCATACATGAGACTTCCTACGGCGGAAGCGTAAGGAACTTGTCTCATTTCCTCTATCTCCTTTGCAGTCATAGGTGACTGCTTCTTAGATAAAGGAACACCATGCCTAAAAGGTAGCAATCCTTTCTTGGCGGTCTGCATACTAAAACGAGTAATTACAGTATCAATGTAAGACGCCTGAGATAAGCTCAACATTTTCGGTAAACCTTGATCCCAAGAATGTACGCTGCATCTCCTAAGTCTTTCATTTGAAACTGATCGGATAATCAACTTTTTACGTCTGATAACAACTTCACATTGTTGCCAAGTAAAATGATGTCATCTACGTAAAATGCAAGAAATACCACATAACCGTTGACATCTAAACGATACACACAACTTTCGCTAGGCAATTGGGTAAATCCATAGGATTTTACCACCTCGTCAAAGCGTAAGTTTCATGATCGGGAAGCTTGCTTAAGTCCATAAATAGACTTCTTAAGCTTCCATACTAGATGCTCTTCACCCTTCACCACATAACCTTCGGGTTGCTGCATATAGATGTCTCTAACTTCTTCAAGGTAATCGTTTAGAAAAGCGGTTTTTACATCCATTTGACAAATCTCAAGTTTCAGGTGAGCTGCTATGGCCAGAAGAATTCTGATGGACTTGAGCATTGCTACAGGCGAAAAGATCTCATCGAAATCGATGCCCTCAATCTGAGTGTACCCTTTTGCCACAAGCCTGACTTTAAAAGTCGAAATCTCTCCATCTGAATCTCTCTTCCTCTTGTATACCCACTTACTACCTATGGCTTCCTTACCATCTGGTAGAGGTGTCTTTTCGTATACATACATAGCTGTTATGGACTCAATTTCTAAGTCCATAGCGGTGTGCCATGATCTTGCATCTATGTCTTATATCGTCACACTGTATGTCCATGGGTCGATTATAGCTTGCTCGTTTCCTGGGACTAAATCCAAGATTCACCCACGAACATAAATCGCTCGGGTTGACGAACAACCCTCCCACTACGACGAGGCGCCACCGCACAATGGCAGCGGTGGGTGCGGTAACTTGTGGTTCTCATCTTGTACAACTTGTTGGATAGGTGCCACTTATGCGGTCGGTATCATGGGAAGATTCTGTAGCAAAGGCTAAAGTGTTATATACGCTTGATATAAGGGCGTTATCCTTGCAATCGAGGTACGATTGACCGGTTGCAACGGAGTTAAGAATGATCCTTTTCTTTCAAAGAACCATGACTCAGCGCGCGTCCCAGTGATTAAGTCAAATGCCATCTTGGTATCGCTGTCAGACATTCGAACATCGCTTCTGTCTCTGTGGGTGTGTTTTATGTATATGAGCATCAGCTCGAGGAGCAGTAATGAAGCTAAGTTTGTGGGTGTGATAACTCTTATAAAAGAGTTATTATATGACCTTTACGAGATAAAATCCTGAGTGACGCGAGTTCGCTTTATTCGATGTTATGTCAGATGTTTTGTTATGTTTGCGGTTTGTGCGGGATCGAGTCGATGAAATCAAAGGGTTTTAATTGCTTTTAAGCCGCTATTTAAATAATCATGGCATGTAGCGAAGAACGGCAAGGGAAGGCGAGGTCCGTCGAAGTCCGCCGAGTCCAAGTCAAGCTCCGGTTGACGCCGCAGACGGCCGAACTCGCGAGCGAGCTGACTGATGTCGAGGAAGGACCGACGAGTATCAAGAATGCGGGACGTAGTCGAGCTACAAAGACGAAGTCAACGCTGTGAAAAGTGAAATGAGCTCAAGACGGCCGAGCTCAAGACTCGAGCTCAAGATGCGCCGAGCTCAGGCCGAGCTCGTGAGTGGAACCGAACCGGGAGAAGAGAATGAGCCGAGCTCACAACCATCCGAGCTCGAGATTGAAAAGTTCACAAGTATGAAGACGACCTCGAGAGCACTGTGCGAGGTTGGACCTCGTAAGGCGGTCGGACTCAGGAGGCTCGACCGCCGAGCTGGGCGAGTGACCACAAATGAGATCAACTACAAGCAAGTTTAGGCCCACAAGAGGCGAGCTCGTGCACTGCAACGAGGTAGGTGAGCTCGGTAGTGAGATGAAGCACGCTATAAAACAAAGAAGAGTTTTGCGACCACAGACCACGTGGCGATGTCCGACAAAGATAAAGGACACGCGCTTTGCCAGAGCCAACGGAAAAGAGAGGATCTGGACGGCGGTTGCAGGTGCCTGTCACACACCTAAAAAGTGTCGAGTTGGTTATTAAAGCGAGGCGATCAATCGGAGGATAATTATTCATTATTCAAGATTCGAGCGATACCTTGTAGGAAGCCATCAAGAGCTGACGATCTAAGGAGGAAACGTGATTCCTGCCAAGAGTGTTAACTTTAAATCTCAATTCTTTTGTTTTGCTATGACATTTGTGTTTTGGATATTGTTGAACAGCACTCGCTATGAGCTAAATCTTTTCGACTTGATTTCGATGAAACCCATGCTCGTGACGAGCCCGCATCCTGTGTTTGTTAAATCGCATATCGCTTTGTCGATTATTCTTATCTTACTGATTGATCACCATTAGCGAGATCTTAGTTCTATAATTCTGAAAGTTATTATAGAGTGGAACACAATAGAGCGACGTAAGAACATGATTTTAACATTGTGTGTGTGAATAGCATAGGAATATGTGTTTTATGCGACAAATATGAATGGAATAGCAATGTTATTCTAAGCTGATCGATATAGAATATATGGATCGTCTATGGAATATAATCTTAGATTTGGGAAAATACTAAGAACCAAAGGAGTTCATGTCATAGTGATGATGTAAAGACGACGTCAGAGCATTATTAGAAGAGACAGGTGAATCGAGATCAAGTCTCTTTCTCGCATCCGCTGATTGATCATTAAATTTTGTCTAGCTAAATCTCGCCTCAAGTAATATTTCTCCGCTTCTATAAACAAGAATTGTCATCGATGTGGTTTTAAAAGTGCGCCCTGGATTCGATCTCTAATATTTCCTATATTACTTGTCGACTACGTCACTTGCGTAAATATCATATCATACCCAAACGATTAACATCACCTCATCGTATGATTTTCTCGAATGACTACTTTCTCTATGTGTTTAGTTGCCTGTGGGTCCTGGTTCCTTGAGTTTGCCATGCACGAGTTATCACAAACATTATGATACCCTTGGGCAAACCATATACCACATCTAGATCCATGAGGTAGTTCTTGAACCATACCGTCTCCTTAGCATCCGATAAGCCTCATTTTTACCACGATTTAAGCGCTATATTCGCTTCGCTTTATAATTGATAAGTGATCTTTGAGCCGCTCTTTTATATATTTATGTTTACCTTGGAAGATATTATGCCGTGTGTGTTTCATGTCATTTTAGCACAGGTTTTGATGTCAAAAAGTCGATCACGATAAAGAGGAATCATATGCCCATGAGCTCGTATAGAAGAATCGTTCAAAACGACGCTGAATATGATGAAATGGATTTGACAAGGATGGATGTACAAAGTTGACTATGTTAAAGAGCATCTCTATAGAGTCCGTGAAAAAGGATGCAATTGGTCGAACGAGACTGGGCGAAAGAGCGAAATCACGACGCGTTGAGAATTACCTCGCAGAGCCGTGCTCGACCTTTTTGCAAGGCTTACTCGCGAGGAAGCAATGTTTGGCAGCAATTTTGAGCCTTGCCTCCTTCAGCGACCTAAGGTGGCTAACACGCATTGAGGCTCTAGGTTATGAATATATATATATACACGCGTACATCACGAGGGAATTGACGAGCTTGAACAAAGACGAGAACACCTTTTTTCCTTCATTTTATTTTCTTTTGCACGCTTAATTTTCGAGGTTGTTTTATTAGCATAGTTCTTCAATTCTTTTTATTCCAAGATTTTATTTCAGTTTCTTCTACATTTAGTTTTCGAGTAGTTTATCAAAGTTCGATTTTCTTCCCGATTCAAGTCGCTCAATTGTTCTTCGTGGATTCCTACGGTTTTATTTATTTAGTTCAGTTTATGCTTTCTTTATTTATTTATTGCTTTGGTAATTTAATTATGCGTAGCTAAATTTATTGATCCTGTGGTTTGTATCCGACTAGATTTATATAATTTATCTGCTGATGCTTGTCAGTCCCATTCATATTTATGATTCTCGCTTTAATTCTCATGTGTTGGTATCGCCAATATTAATGCATGCTAGTTATGTGATTGATGTCTCATGCGGAATTAATCGCATAATCGATATTCAATTAATAATACTGATTTGCCTTGAGACGCGGAATAGGTGAGCTGGGAGGTTAAATTTGTGTGCTTTTGTAATTAGCTTACTTCTCGAGACCACGGAGATAGAGTTTAGCTAAACTACTACTATAGTCCTGTCCACGGAACTATAGTTACATTAGTGATCCTTCATATGAATGTGGATTAAATTGGTAAGTATTAATAGGTTAATTGTGTGAATCGTTAGGTTAAGTACATCCTTGTGGTCATTCTTTATATCCGATTTTATTCCTATCTTTATTTTCGAGTCTAGTTTTGCAATCTTCTCGATATTTTGTTGCCGGATAATAATCAAAATTCGTGTTAATTACTTAGCGTGTTCTCGAGTCGCAGTCCCGGATACGATATAATATACTTGTCGCTTTACTATCAATTTATTTTGTAGAATATAGCGATCAGATCCTTTGACGTGGCTATATATTCGCTTCCATGGTAGTCGCAATCACTGTTTGCACCCCAAGATACGGCGACTCCTCCTAAGGACAACACATAGCGAGGTAGACTTCTTCTCATCACTGCTTGCATGGAAATCCGAAGTGCAATAACCCAAAGGCATTACGCTATCTATCCGTAAACAGCCTATAATCTCGAGTCCTTTTCGTGTACTTAAGTATACGCTTTACGCGTCCAATGAACTTGCGGTTAGGCGATATCTTGCTACTATGCTCACCGTGATAATAGATATCGGCCTCATACACAGATACCTACATGGGACTTCTGCGTGAGCGTAGGCAGCGGATCTCGCTAACCGAGGAAAGCGACGCCGACACCAAATCCTCGAACCGGAGGAGATCATCCCGTGATCCATCCGGGCAAGGAAAGAAATCGATCAACAAGGAAAACCTACCGATTGTCCAAATTTCCATGGGCCATTACCATCGTCGCCTCTCAAGCCTATATATGGACGGCGATGACGGCGCTGCTCTCTTCCTCTCTTCCGCTCCAACTCTCACTCATTATCAAATTCATCCAAAGCAGACCACATACATTAAGTTCCTCTCTGGCAAACATTTTTATTTACTTTGTCGAGATGTTTCACGGCTGCACTTTGGGCTCGCTTCTATTTCGCTCAATTAATAGTAAGTTGGTTCCGCTTGATTATGGTTTCAATTAATCGTCAGATGTTTATTTATTTTATGTCTAGCTAAGTCTTTATTCTCGTTTGGGCGTGACTAAGGGAGCATGATTAATATGACTCGAGAGGTCTAAGTAGGGCATTACGATCTCGTGATGCTGCGGTGTTCCCAAGACTAGTCCCGGCATTATATAACTTAACCAAACTCGTGTGTTAGTTGCAACAACATAGTGGTAAGTGGTGGTTGCAGGTAATAATTGGATTAAGGTATGTCAGTGTCCTTAACCCCAAATAGACGACCGCGTGGGCGAGTTGAGATATCATAGCAACGCCTTTGCCAATACCGGTCCGTCTAGGTCATAATCGCTCAGAGGGTTTACATGTACTAAGGTGTCCTCGTGCGTAAGCATTACGGGTTAGATAGTTTGCATAAAGTGTCCTCGCCTTCTTACACGTAGCGGATAGATTTGGAGGGGTGCGTCATGCGGACGCGACAACAATCTGGGTCACGACGTATGTCTCTTATAACCGGTTGATGCATGTCATGTAGAGAAAATCTTTGCACCCTATGACCGAGTGTTAATCGCCTTCACCGAGTTGTTGCCCAAGCTAGATTCGTATTATTTGATATTCCCTTTGAGTTTGTTTGTGTTACTTTAGTCATACCTATATCGATCAAGATAATTACACCACTCTCATCCCTTTTAAGTGACATCGCGACATCGAGATTCACACCAACTCCTCGTGATCGACCACTATACTTATCGCCGGCTACTGTGACGGGCAATAGGTTATAAATTTATTTCAACGCTAAGCGACGTGCGTCGTACATCTGCTTGACCTTCCCGAATTCCACGCCGGGTATTCCAAGCGGCCTCTACCTTCGATTTTGATTCTTTCACCTGAGCCGAGAAGAGAAAATGTAAGGCCGAATCCGAGCTCACCTAACTCGAATCGACCTCTGCTCCAAGCGAGGTTTGGGTACCTAGTACACCATCGGACGAGCGCACAAGACTCGACCGCCGTAGCCGTGCCTCTGTTCCCGGGTCGCTTTTACCGCCACCGCCATCTAATCGAAGCTCCTACTACCCTTCGGTTCTCCGAAGTGTAGGCTAGGGCGCTTCTAACTCAATCCTTGTTTTGTTTTGTGTTGTGTTGTGTGCCCGCCGGTTGGTGTTTTGTTGGGTTTGTTCTTTTGTTAAATAAAAGCATGTGATTACTCGCTGGCGATTTCTAAGGATGATAATTGATTGGCAAGGATAGCTTATGATGTTAATTTGTTTTGTTTATACCGTGATATTTGGTACGCGCTTTATTGCTCGTCGGTCTTTACCCTTATTTCCGGGGATGTACTCTATTAATTCGGTATTAGCATATTAGCCCTATAGGATCGACCATCGCATCATCAATCTTAATCGCCTACGATTTTGTATGAGTGTCTGCTCTCATATTTGGTTGGTACCTCCCTTGAGACGAAATACATGAGTGTGTCAACCGGATAGTGACGTAGGCCCTTTTTGGATCGATCAGTGCCTTTCTAGCCTTCCTTAATATGATATTTTTCCTGTGGTCCCCTTGAGCTTACAAGTTTTTCTTTCTTACACCCACCAAATACTCTCTCAGATACCCACATATATTTCTTACCTTCACTGGCATACCTAATTGTGGTTGGTCTTTCTCTCATTTCTATAATAGTGCCCGTAGTAATCTCTATGTCTCAAAATAATGTTGTCTCACCCCGATTTTGTATAAGTTTCAACATTGGGACAATGTTATGTTCTAAGTTTGGGGTGGGTGAGGTAAAGTAACCTCGGAAGTTGAGGATGGAGTGGTTAAAAATATGGTCATTACGAGCTTATCGCTTAAAAAAATGATAAATGAAAAAGGTGAAGATCACGGGGTCTTTATAAAGAAGAAAGAAAATGTCGGGATAGTTGGAACCAAGAATTAGTTAGGTGCCTGTGTGCTTTGAGCAACATTATCCCAAACAATCCTACCGTCACCCAAGCCTCAACATTATAAGTCGTTAAAGACCCATCGATCCAAAGATTGATGACACTCGTCATGCAATGGAGCAGGGTTGACCGAACTCGAAATGTGGAGACATCCGCACTTGATAATCAAAGCATGGTCATATTAAGAACTAAGTTATGGGAAGATTCTGCAGTAAGTGGCTAAAGTGTTATATACCGTTGATATCCGAAGGCGTTATCCTTGCAATACGAGGTGATCACCGTGACGGCAACGGTAGTTAACCGAATGATCCTTTTCTTTCAAAGAACCATGATCAAAGCGACGCCCCTAGCTGATTAAGTCGCCATCTTGGTTATCGCTCGAGCATTTCAACATCGCTCTTGCTCGTGGGTGTGTTTTGTTTGTGTATGAGCATCACCGAGGACCAGTAATGAGCTAAGTTTGGGGGTGATAACCTTATAAAAGAGTTATTATATGACCTTTTGAGGATAAAACTCGAGTGAACCGGGTTCTGCTTTATTTCGATGTTATGTCAGATGTTTTGTTATGTTTGGCGTGTGTTTGTGTGGCCGATCGAGTCGATGAAATCAAAGGGTTTTAATTGCTTTTAAGCCGCTATTTAAATAATCATGGCATGTAGCGTAAGAACGGCAAGGAAGACGGGTCGAAGTCCGTCAAGTCCGCCGAGTCCAAGTCAAGCTCCGTGTTGAACGCACGACAAGCGCCGAACTCGTGAGCGAGCTTGACTTGATGTACGAGGAAGGATCGAACGAGTAATCTCAAGAATGCGGGACAGTAGTCGAGCTACAAAGACGAAGTCAACGCTGTGAAAAGTGAAATTGAGCTCAAGACGGCCGAGCTCAAGACTTTCGAGCTCAAGGCTCGCCGAAGCTCAAGACCGCCGAGCTCGTGAGTGGAACCGAACTCGGGAGAAAGAGAATAGGCCGAGCTCACAACCATCCGAGCTCGAGATTGAAAAGTTCACAAGTATGAAGACGACCTCGAGGGGCGACACTGTAAGCGAGGTTGGACCTCGTAAGCGAGGTCGGACTCAGAAGAGGCCTGACTGCCGAGCTCGGATCGATGACCACAAATGAGATCAACTACAAGCAAGTTTAGGCCCACAAGAGGCGCAGCTCGTGCTGCAAACCGAGTAGAGTGAGCTCAGACGTCAGTAAGATGAAGCTTATAAAACAAAAGAAGAGTTTTGCGGTGACCACAACCACGTGGCTACCGGGTCCACGACAAAGATAAAGGACACGCGCTTTGCCAGAGCCAACGGAAAAGAGAGGATGGATGAACGGCTTGCAGGTGCCTAGTCCGCACACCTAAAAAGTGTCGAGTTGGTTATTAAAGCGAGGCGACAATCGTGAGGATAATTATTCATTATTCAAGATCGTAGAGCGATACCTTGTAGGAAGCCATCGGAAGAAGCTGACGATCTAAGGAGGAAGACGTGATTCCTGCCAAGAGTGTTAACTTTAAATCTCGAATTCTTTTGTTTTGCTATGACATTTGTGTTTTGGATATTGTTGAACAACACCGCTATGAGCTAAATCTTTTCGACTTGATTTCGATGAAACCCATGCTCGTGTGGCGAGCCCGCCCATGCTTGTCTTGTTAAATCGCTATCGCTTTGTCGATTATTCTTATCTTACTTACGATTGATCACCATTAGTGAGATCTTAGTTCTATAATTCATCGGAAAGTTATTATAGAGTGGAACACAATAGAGCGACGTAAGAACATGATTTTAACATTGTGTGTGTGAATAGCATAGGAATATGTGTTTACCTCGTGACAAATATGAATGGAATAGCAATGTTATTCTAAGCATAGCTCGATATAGAATATATGGATCAGTCTATGGAATATAATCTTAGATTTGGGAAAATACTAAGAACCAAAGGAGTTCATGTCATAGTGATGATGTAAAGACGACGTCAGAGCATTATTAGAAGAGACATGGGTGGAATCGAGGATCAAGTCTGCTTTCTCGCATCTGCTGATTGATCATTAAATTTTGTCTAGCTAAATCTCGCCTCAAGTAATATTTCTCTCGCTTCTATAAACAAGAATTGTCATCGATGTGGTTTTAAAAGTGCGCCCCTGTGGATTCGATCTCTAATATTTCCTATATTACTTGTCGACTACGTGCATTGCGTAAATATCATATCATACCCAAACGATTAACATCACCTCATCGTATGATTTTCTCGTATTATATGCTACTTTCTCTTTATGTGTTTACGTCGCCTTCATGGGTCCGTGGTTCCTCGAGTTTGCCATCGCACTGCAGTTACAGAACATTATGATACCCTTGGGCAAACGAGATACCACATCTAGATCCATGATGTAGTTCTCGAACCATACCGCCTCCTTAGATCCGATAAGCCTATTTTTACCCGATTTATAAGCTATATTCGCTTCGCTTTATAATTGATAAGTGATCTTTGAGCCGTCTTTTATATATTTATGTTTACCTTGGAAGATATTATGCCGTGTGTGTTTCATGTCATTTTAGCACAGGTTTTGATGTCAAAAAGTCGATCACGATAAAGAGGAATCAATAGCCCAATCGCGAGCTCGTATGTAAGAAGAATCGGTTCAAAACGACGCTGAATATGATGAAATGGATTTGACAAGGATGGATGTACAAAGTTGACTATGTTAAAGAGCATCTCTATAGGAGTCCGTGAGGGCTAAACGGATCGCAATTGAGTCCCGAACGAGAGATCTGAGCGAAACGACGTAAATCACGCCGCAGTGGAATTACGCCTCATGAGCCGTGCTCATGACCTTTTGTTGCAAGGCTTACTCGCGAGGAAGCAATGTTTGGCAGCAATTTTCGAGCCTCGCCTCCTTCCCAGCGACCTAAGGTGGCTAACACGCATTCATGAGGCTCTAGGTTATGTAATATATATATATACACGCAGTACATCACAGAGGGAATTGACGAGCTTTTGAACAAAGGACGTAACACCTTTTTTCCTTCATTTTATTTTCTTTTGCACGCTTAATTTTCGAGGTTGTTTTATTAGCATAGTTCTTCAATTCTTTTTATTCCAAAGATTTTATTTCGCTTTCTTCTACATTTAGTTTTCGAGTAGTTTATCAAAGTTCGATTTTCTTCCTGATTCAAGTCGCTCAATTGTTCTTCGTGGATTCCTACGGTTTTATTTATTTAGTTCAGTTTATGCTTTCTTTATTTATTTATTGCTTTGGTAATTTAATTATGCGTAGCTAAATTTCGATTGATCCTGTGGTTTGTATGTCCGACTAGATTTATATAATTTATCTGCTGATCTTGCTTTGTCAGTCCCATTCATATTTATGATTCTTGGCTTTAATTCTCATGTGTTGGTATCCGCCAATATTAATGCATGCTAGTTATGTGATTGATGTCTCATGAATTAATCGCATAATCGATATTCAATTAATAATATGATTTTGCTTTGAGACCGACTTTGAGATAGGTGAACTGAGGAGGTTAAATTTTGTGTGCTTTTGTAATTAGCTTACTTCTCGAGACCCGACGGAGATAGAGTTTAGTTAAACTACTACTATAGTCTGTCCGACGAAACTATAGTTACATTAGTGATCCTTCATATGAATGTGGATTAAATTGGTAAACAGTTAATAGGTTAATTGTGTGAATCGTTAGGTTAAGTACATCCCTTGTGGTCATTCTTTTATATCCGATTTTATTCCTATCTTTATTTTCGAGTCTAGTTTTGCAATCTTCTCTCTTGATATTTTGTTGCCTGGATAATAATCAAAATTCTGTGTTAATTACTTGCTGTGTTCTCGAGTCGCAGTCCCTGTGGATACGATATAATATACTTGCTGTTTTACTATCAATTTATTTTGGTAGAATATAGCGATCAGCATCCTTTGATGTGGCTATATATTCGGCTTCCATGGTGGAGTCGGCAATGCACCGCTGTTTTGCACTCCGCCAAGATACGGCTCCACATCCTAAGGACAACACATAGACTGAGGTA
This sequence comes from Salvia rosmarinus, assembly GCA_036937905.1. Taxonomy (NCBI): domain Eukaryota; kingdom Viridiplantae; phylum Streptophyta; class Magnoliopsida; order Lamiales; family Lamiaceae; genus Salvia; species Salvia rosmarinus. Next base: position 57,092,602 of record CM072822.1, on the reverse strand, counting down.
GACTTCTTCTCATCACGCTTAGCATGGAAATCCGAGTCTGAATAACCCAAAGGCATTACACTATCTATCTGGTAAACTAGCCTATAATCTCGAGTCCTTTTCAGGTACTTAAGTATATGCTTTACCGCAGTCCAATGAACTTGTGCTTTAGGCGATATCTTGCTACTATGCTCACCGTGATAATAGATATCGGCCTCATACACAAGATACCTACATGGGACTTCCTACAGCCAGGCTATAGGAACGATCTCATTTTCTCTATCTCATTTACGATGATTCGGTGACTACTCATTAGATAAAAGAACGCCATGTGTGCAATGTAACAATCCCTTCTTAGCGGTTTTCATTCTAAAACGAGTAATCACAGTATCAATATAAGATGCCTGAAATAAGCTCAACATTTTTCTTTTGCGATCTCGGTAAACCTTGATCCTAGGAATGTACGCTGCATCTCCTAAGTCTCATTTGAAACTGATCGGATAACTACCTCTTTACATCTGATAATAGCTTCACATTGTTACCAAGTAGAAGTATGTCATCTACGTAAGGTGCAAGAAATACCACATCACCACTGACATCTAAACGATACATGTAACCCTCGCTAGGCAGCTAGGTAAAACCATAAGTTTTTTAACACCTCGTCAAAGAGTAAGTTACATGATCGGGAAGCTTGCTTGAGTCCATAAATGGACTTCTAAAGCATCTACACTAGATGTTCCTAACCTTTCTTCACATAACCTTTGGGCTGCTGCATATAGATATCTCGACCTTCCTCAAGGTAACCGTTTAAGAAAGCAGTTTTTATAGCTATTTGTCAAACCTCTAGGTTTAAGTGAGATGCTATGGCCAGAAGAATTACGATGGACTTGAGCATTGCTACAGGCGAAAATGTATCATCGTAATCGATCCCCTCAATCTGAATGTACCCTTTCGCCACAAGCCTTGCTTTAAAAATCGAAACCTCTCCAACAGAATCTTTCTTTCTTCTTGTATACCCACTTACTACCTATGGTTTCCTCGCCATCTAGTAGAGGTGTTTTCTTGATACACCATAGAGGTTATGGACTCAATCTATAAGTCCATAGCGGTGTGTCATGCTCCCAAGATCTATATCTTCAGACACCGCTAGGCGTCCGGTGGGTCGATTATAGCTTGTTCGCCATCGAGACTAAACCAAGATTCACCCACGAACATAAATCGATCAGGTTATCGCACAACCCTCCCACTACGACGAGATGCTACTGGCACAATGGCAATAGTGGGTGCAGTTACTTGTGGTTTCCTTTCTTGCACAACTTGTTGGATAGGCGTCACTTGTACAGTCGGTATCCCTAGTGAAACTTGACCCACTTTAATCTCTTGAAGTATCTGGTGTTGATCCTTCCCATTAGACTCGATATCTTGTACTTTTGGTGGAATCGGGGGTGGAATACGATCATCTTTCAATTCTTGAAGAACGATTTCAACTTTGGATTTGTGGTTTTTCATGTAGTTCTCCTCCAAGAATCAGGCATTGGTGCTAATAATGACCTTATGATCCTTAGGACTATAGAAGTAACCACATTTTGTTCCTCTATGATATCCTACAAACAGTCTTGCATCAGATCTAACCTTCAACTTGTCAGCCTTCTTGTTCAGCACATGTGCTGGACTGCCCCAAATCCTTATATGTCTTAAACTAGGCTTACGCACAAACCGTAACTCAAAAGGGGTCTTTGTTTCAACTAAAAGTGTTCTCTTAATTGACTCATAATTGAATGAGGTGTTGTAGAGGGTAAGATAACCCAAGTCGTCTCTCAAGGAAAACTTAACAGGGCTTATTGTTCATGTTGCACACATAAAGCGGTAAATCCTAAACATTCTAATACCAAAGAGGGGTTTTGAAACAAACGGGAATTGAAATAGCTGAAAAAAAATATAAATGAAAGCAATCTAACTAGGAGTTGTCAATCCCTAGTTGAGAATCTACGAAAAACACGAATGCAGGGATCCAAGCATAGAACAAACTAGACTAGATCATCAAACACGAAGCAATAAAATTCATCGGAGAACAATTCAACATACTAATAAAATTCAATACCAATTGCATAAAACGTAAATGTATCCAAAAGCCGGGAGAAACAGAATCAAAGTAAAGACCAATAATCCAAAGTCTACTAAATAATTGAATCCACAAAAATCAAAAAGCAAGAAATCTCATAGTAATAATCGGTAAATTAAATAACATAAATCTGTAAATCCAATAACATAAGTCTACAGCATGAATCGATGAACAATTGTTTTAATCGAAGAAATAAAAGCAGGAATTTAAACTAAGATTTATTTGTCGTCGATCGAAAGTGTCCTAAAATTAAAATCAAGCATGCCACGCATATGAAATTCGAATCGAATCAGAAACAAAGTACGAATTGTAAGGATGAAGAACAAGAATTAATACCTAATATTGTTTCTATCTCTATCTCACGAAAGCTTCGTAATTATCGCTCGTGAACAGGCGGCGAAAGAATGATAAGAATCGAGTGGATGCCCTAACTCGGCTATGATTTATATTTATAAGGCGAGTGGCGCCGCCAGGGTGTTCTCACTAAAAGGCGAGCACCGGTTCGGAGGAAAGGCCGGTTCTCGAAGCGTGCTCGATTGAGCACGAGCGCTGGTTCGAATGAGCGCCGGCCGGAGAACGCTCAGATTGAGAGTGAACGCCAACTCAAGGTGAACGAGCGGCAAGATGGGCCGAGCGGGCACCGATATGCAGCGCTTGCGAAGACGCGAGAGCGCGAGGAAAATATGAGCGAGAGCGGGCGTCAAGCGCCGGGTGAAACATCAAGGCTGGAGGCTCACCACGCTGGTGGCTGCTGGATGAGGATGGCGCTTACGGATGGAGCGAGCTTAGAGACGGGCGCTGGGCGTGGCGGCGAAAGCTGGCGCCGGGCGCATAACATGCGACGGACGGGCAGCGCGTAGCCGAGCGCCGGATGACGCGGTAACGCCTGGCAAGACTAGGCGAAGCGGTAACGCTAGCTGGGAACGCGCACGGGCTGAGTGGTGCGGGTGCGCGCACGCTGGAACGCTACCGCCGGGCTTGGTCTAGCGCCGGGCTCGGCGTCTGCGACGGGTCGTGCACGACTTTAACTATTTACCCCGCTCTCCCTCGCTCAACTCCGACTAGGATCCTTTTCGCCTACTGGACTCTCGCTGAGACGCCTTCAATATACTTTACTCTTGGTAGATCCATTTCATCCTATTTAATTCGCTTTCTACAAAATATCGAAACAAACCAAGTAAGTCCGAATCGATAAATACTAATCAAACGAACGGTATAAATAGGACAAATCACTGAAAACAACATGCAAAACAATATCAAGAATAAGCATAAAATGAAACCAAACAACTCCCCCACACTTATCTATTTGCTTGTCCTCAAGCAAAGTCTATACTAATAAGAGTAGAAAAATAACTCGTGCAACTTAACTCTTAATCCAATCAATCAAACCTCTTATTGCCTTTCCCCCAAACTTGATGAATGCATAATCAAAATTAATGTGAAACAAATCTAAGATTGTGAAAATATCAAATAAACAAGTAGGTTATTTTTGCTCAGACCCAACTCTCCGTTAGGGGTGAATTAACTAAAGTGGTCACCTTTAGCAACAAGTTTTATTTGATAACAAAAAGAAAGTATTAACAGATTTTGGAACAATGTTTGAAATGTGAACTCTCAATGAACTCGAGTCTCCTATCGTGGTTTCGCATGCCCATTTCTCAATTTACGAGAAAGAGGGACAGAATCCCATCCTCCATTTCAACGATCTCAACAATTTACTGGAGTTTTCATTCTCCTCATTTTCTTTTTCCTTTTTTAAACGAAACAAGTATAGGTAACCACAATGTTAAAACTACCCTAGCATTAGTCGGACAAATCACATCAATAACCTTCGATTTCAAATCAATTCACACAATCTCGCTAATTCACATTACACTTTAGTTATATAACAACAAGAGAAACGGATAACATCAAGGTTCACCAATACCACGTAGTTCAACAAGACAAATCAAAATCCTAACTTACTCAAGATAGACAAAACTTAATTCCAAGAGATTAAAATAAGCACAAAGGCACATCACCAAGCATGCAATAGATAAGACACGCACACAAAATCAAATAATCTCTCCCCACATTAAATTCGAGCACCATCCCCTGCTCAAAACATTAATAACATAAACGACCAATAGGGAGGAGACTTCCGATAATAGACGGCGTAAAACAGATTGAATGTGAGTGTGCCGCAGAGTTGGAGTATCTCGCTTCACCCATCGCTTACAACTTCCCACAACAAAACAAACCCAACACGTAGACAACAGAAGATCAAAGATAACAACGAAACAAGCAAAACAGAAGAACGAAAAGACATGTAAAATCCACGGTAAACTCCCACGTAGTACTCGCTTAACGTCCGGAGCACGATGTAATCCAACAGAGACAGATAGGATCGATGAGCATGGAGTTTTCACTCTTTTCGGACCATCCCCTCGATCAAAGTAAGGTCTCACCCGCTGTCCATTCACAGTAAATGATCCGTTGGTGTTGGGATCGTGAAGTAAGACTGCTCCGTAAGGAAACATCTTTTCAATTATGTAAGGACCACTCCACCCGGAGTTGAGCTTCTCGGGGAAGGGTTTCAAATGAGATCAAGAAGTAAAATCTTCATTCCCATTTTAAATCCTTGTTTACTCTCGCGCGATCATGTATCCGTTTCACTTTCCCTCAGTAAAATCGCATTCTCACCCCGCAACAAAACATTATCGCCAAGGATCAACAACATCTATGGAAGCACGATTATCAATGAATTTAACAGAGGGAAATATCACACTATCATGTGCAGAGAAAGATATAGATTTACCAAGTACAGTCATTTTCAATGTGTCATTCTTAACATCAATTAGTGTGTTGGTTGTGGCCATGAATGACCTCTCCAACAACAGTGTGTGTTCCACCACATCTTCCCTTACATATCCCATATCCAAAATAACGAAATCAACCGGAACAATCAACCCACCTATCTTTACTAATATATCCTCGATAATACCCTTGGGATATCTCACGGACCTATCAGCTAACTGTAGACACATCCGAGTGGGTTTAAGTTCACCTAATCCTAATCGCTTGAACATAGAATAAGTGCATAAGATTAATCATGGCCCCAAATCAAGCATGCCGAAACTTCCTTCCCATTACCCAAAGCAATCTTAATAATAAACTACATGGATCCCGGAGTTTGGGAGGCAATTGGTCGTCGAGGATCAATTAGTCGCTTCGAGATCATTACCTTCTCGCTCTCTCCAAATCTTCTTCTTTGAAGTTAGCTCTTTGAAGAACTCGACGAGGCCGCACATTTTTGATGATGTTCAAAGAGGCAAATTCACATTTACCTTGGACAGAGCTTGTAGATCTCATCAATTGTCGGTCCCGCTTCGCTCTTCAACCGTGTAGGGAAGGGTATATCGGGGTATAGGATTTGCCGACTTACGCGCCCTGAACCCGCCTCTTTCTTATTTTTCACCTCCGTGATCGCAATGCTTGCTTGATTTCCTTCTACTCGTCTCAACAATCGGGTCACCTTAGAACGCTTATCGCACGAGCTTGACGAGGTCGGTTTGGAAGTTTCCTCACCGCACGCTGTCGCAACAACTCATCAACATGCTATTAATCCGTCCCATTTAGCCTCTAAACGCTTAATTGTGGAGTCTTGAGCATCCAATCTTTGGGCGAACATATCTTCCCAAGCTAGCTTCGAGGTGGGCGGCGGTGCTCGCTGATGCTTGTTGTTGTTGTGGGAACCACTTCTGTGGAAACTGTTGTTGCCGATGGTGCTCTGCTGCAATGAAACTGCCGCCTGTGGAGGTCTTTGTATGACGACTCGCTTTGAACTCGCCTTGATTTTGATTCCTCCATCCCACGCTAACTTGTTGCCGACAGCTCGATCGGCTGTCAGATTGAGATCCTTGTATAGCATATGCTTCGCTTCGCTTCGGGTTATGCTCTCTCATCCCGAGGCACGATCAACATTATGCCCAAGTTCATTGCGATTCCACAAGATTCCATGAATTCTTTGTGTCAGGCTTTGGTGGATTAGCTTCTTCATCTTAAGTTATTGCACCTCCTCATAAGCTCAACCATTTTCTTATTCATGTCAAAGGAAGGGGTGACTGAATGTGCTTTGGCTCTTCCACCTTGACTAGATTTACTGTGGAAGTAGCGACCATAGCCTCAAAAATTTCAACAATATCTACTGTCGTTCGAGACCCAATATCCCCACCGCAAAGATTGTTCACCATGTACCGAAAACTCTGAGTCAATCCGTCATAGAAGAAATGATAGAGAATTTCATCCGCAAGGCATGGCGAGGGCACTTCGCAATAAATCTTTGAACCGTTCCCAAGCTTCGTGGAATGGCTCGTCTGTCGTCTGATCGAAGGTCATGATCTGTGACCTCAACTCCTGACTCATCTTATTGGGGTAGTATTTCGCCATAAACTTATCTACAACGGCATTCCAATTCAGCAGAGTTGGCGAAGAAGCTGCAGAACCACGACTTTGCCCTATCCTTGGGTGTATGAAACAACGATCTTCAACTAGTCCAAATTTAGTCCTCCCAATGGAAGGATCGCAATACCGAACAAAATTCTTTATGAATCCCAAGGCATCCTCACTAGCAAGCCCATGAAAACCAGGGCAATGGGGAGATATGATTAGCTTCAACTTATAGTCACGGGTCAGCAGTGTCTAAGAACTATTGTGGAGTGAATGGCCCCAATCACGTGTCTCAGAGAAATCACGCAGTTGCTCGTGCATTTTCACCCATTTCTCTCGCCGGGGTGTATTCTCAAAAGGCGGATGATCTCTAGTAATCAACTCGACTGCTCACCACTCACAGTTAAGACCAAACTCCTCCAGCTCCTAAGGCGATCTTTTAGACCTTCAAGTGTGGTCCAACGGAGTAGCAAGCGGTCTATTTAGACTGCGACGACCTAGCATACACAACACTCAAACAATAAAGATCACACACAACTGGAGAATAACAAAATAAAAATGAAAAGAAACACTGAAAATAATCAACACAAACAATACGCCTAAAGTTTTTCCCGGCAACGACGCCAAAATTTGTTTCAACTAAAACTATTCTCTTAATTGACTCATAATCGAATGAGGTGTTGTAGAGAGTAAGATAACCCAAGTCGTCTCTCAAGGAAAACTTAACAGGGCTTATTGTTCATGTTGCACACATAAAGCGGTAAATCCTAAACATTCTAATACCAAAGAGGGGTTTTGAAACAAACGGGAATTGAAATAGCTGAAAACAAATATAAATGAAAGCAATCTAAGTAGGAGTTGTCAATCCCTAGTTGAGAATCTACGAAAAACACGAATGTAGAGAGCCAAGCATAAAACAAACTAGACTAGATCATCAAACACGAAGCAATAAAATTCATCGGAGAACAATTCAACATACTACTAAAATTCAATACCAATTGCATAGAACGTAAATGTATCTAAAAGTCGAGAGAAACAGAATCAAAGTAAAGACCAATAATCCAAAGTCTACTAAATAATTGAATCCACAGAAATCATAAAGCAAGAAATCTCATAGTAATAATCGGTAAATCAAATAACATAAATCTGTAAATCCAATAGCATAAGTCTACATTATGAATTGATGAACAATTGTTTTAATCGAAGAAATAAAAGCAGGAATTTAAACTAAGATTTATCTGTCGTCGATCGAAAGTGCTCCCGAAAATTGAAAAGCCGCGTACATGAAATTCGAACTGGAATCGTAAAACAAAGTATGTAAATTGAAATGATGAAGAACAAGAATTAATACTCTAATATTGTTTCTATCTCTATCTCGGTCGAAAGCTTCGAATTATCGCTCAGAACAAGCCGCGCACAAGAACGATAAGAACGAAGGGATGTCCTAACTCAAAGATTGCGCATATATATATATAAAGTGAGTGAGCGTCGGTTCACGCCGAGCGCAGTTGAACGGGGTACCGACTAAAAGGTGAGCGCCGATTTGGAGTGGCTTACGAAGCGCTCGTATTGAGCACTAGCGATGGTTCAAATGAACACCCATGAGAAACGTTATGTATTGAGAGAAATGCCGCCAAGGTGAACGAGCGCAAGATGGGCCGAGCGGGCGCCGAGAGAGAGATGAGCGCGACGACGTGAGAGTGTGCGAGGAAAAAAGCGAGAGTGGGCGTTTGTGTCGAGCGCCGGTGAAATGTTGGGCGCCGGAGGCCACAAGACTGGCGCGTCGACCGGACGAGGGCGAAGTCTGGTGAGCGAAGGCTGCCGAGCGCCGGAGGCGGCATCGCGTGCGTAGGCGCCGGCGGACGAAGGCAGCAAGGGCGCTGGGCGAGTAGCGGCGACGGACGGGCACGCGAAGCCGAGCATCGGATGACGCGGTAACGCTACCGGGCGGTACCGGGCGGCGGGCAACACGCGCTGGCCGAACGCGACGGGTTGAAGGCGGTAGCGCGCGCAAGACCGAAATGCGCAGCGGGCTTGGTCGAGCACCGCTCGGCGTGCGATGGGGTGCCGTACGACTTTTGACTATTTCGCCCGCTCTCCCTCGCTCGAACTCCAAATTATGATCCTTTTTCGCCACTTCACTCCTGCTGAGACGCCTTCAATATACTTTACTCTTGGCGATCCATTTCATCCTATTTAATGCTTTTTTTCTACAAAATATCGAAACAAACCAAGTATGTCCGAATCGATAAATACTAATAAAACGAACGGTATAAATAGGACAAATCACTGAAAACAACTTGCAAAACAATACCAAGAATAAGCACAAATGAAACCAAACGGTCTTGTCGATTGACTTGGATGGTACTAGATTGAGCAAAAAAGTTGTTGTTTCTAACGTATACCATTGTATAACTCATCATCGATCTAACCATCTATAAGAGAGTCCTATTTCTTCGCTTCGACACATCGCTTTGTTGTGGTGTGCCAGCAGTAGCGAGCTAGGGCGTAATCCCACACCGCACCAGATAGTCCATAAACTCGCTACAAAGTATTCACCACCGAGATCGATCGCAGTGATTTGACATTTTACCTAGTCTTCGTCCTGCACTCCGCTTTAAATTTTCAATTTCTCAAAGCATTCCGACTTACTGTAAAGTAGGTATATGTATCCGCACTCGAGTAATCATCAATGAAAGTGATAAAATACTCATACCTCCACGAGCTTGTGTAGACATCGGACCACACAGTCGAACGGACTAATTCTAATACCCTTCGCTCTATACCCTTCGCTTTGAAGGGTCCGGTCAATATCTTTCCTCTATGCAAGATTCAGTAGACCGAATGGAGTAAACATGAATTACCCAATGCTCAATTCTTAGCCGCTTTGATCCTATTTAGATTGATGACCTAATCTAAGACGCTAAAGATATGTATAGTCCTCTCGCAAAGAAAACTTCATCTTCTTATAGTCGATTTAGTAGATGCAATATAATTACATGTATTATGCTTAGCGTAAATAGTATAAAGAGAATTATATAATGCTCCACTACGTATAAACTCGCCATTTCTCATGATAGAAACACCACTATCAAAACAATGTAATATCCATGATTAAATAGTTTAGAAATAGAAACAAGGCTCCACGTAAACTCCGCACATAAAGAACATCTCTAATACTAAAATATCCTATCAAAGTACGAAGAAACATCTCCGATCGCAACGACCTCTGTTTCACCGCTTTGTCGTGGAGATCGTTATCTCACCATCACTCAACCGGATTTGGTTTAAAAATCAAACCGGCCTGAACGGTCATTCGGCTAGGTCGGGTTAGAAAATCTAGATCCAAGTCAGTTATGGTCCGGTCAAAAACGGTAGGTCACCGAGCGGGTGGGTCACAAGACTAGGCACAACCCAACACCGCCAACCATCACCCACCGCCAACGCCGCCGATCGTGGTTCATGCGCGCACGGTGCGGGCGCCAGAGTCTCACACCGAGGCTACGAACGGTGCACACGCCTCGCCGCCTCCCTCGCCGTGCCTTATCGAGTCGCGGCAAGAGCCCACCGCCGAACTATCGAAGCAGACGCATCACGCCGCCAACCGCCGCGCCGCCTGCACATCGCGGCGACGCGCCACGCTATCGGGCGCTGATGTTGTGCCTCGCCGCCCCGCCGACCGCCCATATATCCGTATGTTGGAGCCACGAGACATTGTTGTCTGCGGTCGCCTCGCCTCGCACGGGCACTTACCGGTGGGTTGTTGCGCGGTCGACACCCAGCGTGCCACCAATCCCATCGACGCCCACGTGCCTCGCTCTGACCGCGCTATAGACTCGCTGCCTCGCCTCATTCTTCATGTTCTTTGCCTTCGCTCATAGTTCTTATATATAATTTACAAAAATAAATTCTAATCTAACCATGAATTTTCTCGTAGTGAAAAACGATGTTAACAAAAAACCAAATGAAGCACATGTAATAATCAAACGCGAATTAATCCAACTGAAACAAGATACAGATCTCAGGCTCTAATACAAATTATAGGAAATCTTATTTTACCCTGTTTTCGAGGATCTATCTTGGATCTTTAATTCTCCATACATTGATTATATACCTAGTATGCACTGTGTAACTAATTGCAACATATAGGTATTTGCTCGTGTTTACCGCGACTCTCGGGATATCCGATCAATTGTGGACTTCACTTTGATCTTCCGGGATCAGATCCCGCATCCGTATTCTCCAATAATGAGTTTTGAGCAATCTATGAAGAATACTGCAAAATTTTACCTCCTACATTGTTCTTTGTTATTTTTGAAAATCACACACAATGATAGGATTAATTTCGATTTTTTTCTCACCTTGTATTTATAATGTATCCTAGAATCCTATTTAGATAGGATCCTCAGATATCTAATAAATACAATAATTATCTTCAATGCCTAAAGATAAATCATATCTAGAATAACTATCTCTTGATATCAAATAATATCTATCTAGATATTGGAGATGTATTAAAATAATACATAAATCGTAATGTAGTCCCATAAGTTACATAAGGAGGGACACAATTATGGCAGTTCCAAGCCTTGATGGGCCAGTCCAAGGATAAAATGCAAGGAATAAAGATGGGCCTAAAATGAATTAATTATCTTATGTTCAGCCCAGAACATAAATTAATTCATAAATATTTATTCATTCCACTAGAGAACAAATGATGACTTACCCTTTTATGACCGAAGTTGAGTCGGGCTTACACTTGGACTTACGAATCCCCGTATTCAAGATATCGTACGTCCATTAATTATTTTAAGCAGTTATTTATAGCACCCTGACTACTTAAAATATTCAATCTCTTTAATTCCTTAAGTAGTACCACTCAACCTTATTATTTTACTTGAGCTAACTCAACCTGCATGGTTTAGTACAATAAACCTTTTGAGCTCCTTAAGGGGACTTCATCATCTTATACTGATACGGTGACTCGATACAAGTAACTACCATGACATACAAGCACTGCCACCACCCAAGATACGGAGAATCTTGGGGTATCTCATGTAACCCTCACCCATAACAAGTCAAAGTGATGTTCAATAACTCATACTCACCTAAAATCTTATCGAGGTTTAGATCAACGTAAAGTCATCGAGATCTAGGTTTTTCACGACGATCAGATAGAAGAACTAATTTCACCGTGATCCATCAATACGTCAAGATATACCAGCATAGACAAGCAATCAAGTTAAATTACTTCTTATCTATACTGCAGTCTATACCAATAATTCATTCTCAAGTTTTCTCGCCAGATCCTTTTATATCTCAACTAGCTTAACCAATCATATGCATCTCGTGATCTTCTACACAATCGTATGATCTAACTTTTGTATGAGATAATGGGACAACATATGCAATCAAGTAAACAATTCAGATAGAGATCGTAATAAGGGTAACGAAAATATTGTATACAAGCTCAACCATTTTGCTTTCAAAGATACAAATCTAACACCCTTAAGGAGTTTTAGACTATGTTGGCTGTGTCCGCCTTTGAGCCCAGGTGCCCTAACACCACGCATTACCGAAGGTAAAATCTATCGCATCACCTGTGAGATGGACGGAGATACCCGACCTGCACGACCTAGCTCCCATCGAATCTGCCTCCACTAGAGGAAGTAGTTGCACCGTAAGTGCGGCAAGCTTCTCACGGATCGCCTTCTCATTGGTGGTCGAGGGAGATGAAAATAGGGTGGTCAAGAAATAGTGGTCAGCCTCCTTAAACGCCATGGCTGGTCAACCTCCACCGTGCTGTGGGTTATGTTCGATCTTCCTTTGGTCCTCGATATCAATAGCTTGTCGGCCTGTAGTCTTGTGAAGGGTTAGAAGTCGATCCCGGTCAAATCACTAATCTCTACTTCTAGTCCGTTATAGGACAGGCCCGGGAGAAGAAAGAAGACGCGATAATATGAGCATTTGGTGACACACGTAGTCTCGATGAAATGGGTGGGACAGAACCCCGGAAGAGCTGGCCGTAACATTCTCGAGAAGGCAAACAGAGTGATCGACGACGATGCCAAGACATATCTAAAAGAAAATAAAATGAAAAGAAGCAATTAGCTAAATTCAGATACCAACAAAGTAAGAATGTTCATTCACTCTAGGGGAGTTACCCATATCATCATCCCATTCATGCCTTGGGAATAGCCATAATAAATGAAAATAGCTTCATTTCTCATTATATTGGCCAGTAGAGTGTGCTCAGGGCTAAAGTATCCACGGATCTCTAATAGCGTCTTCAAGTCATCAGGAGCTATCACATCAGGACCAGGTGTGATGATACACAATGGTCGAGCGTGTATACATGTCTCTCCAAACGGCTAGGATTCATCATTTGTAGGAGTCACGAAAAAAATATTGATACATCCAGTTTTTCTCTAAATTGGGATCATTTCCGTACAAATGAACATGGCGATGGTGTTTTGCCAAGAAATAATAAAATATACAACGAATGAAGACATCGTGGGTCAGATAAAAGATGAGAGAGGTGTCAAAAATCCTATATTCGTGAAGGATAATGTGGAAGAATAGAGCTTTTCGAATGGAGTATGGATACAGTTGATTCAAGGAAATACTATATAAGATAGATAACTTAACCAGGAAAGTGCATATGGGAAACCGAAGCCCAGCTTTGACTTGGTGGAAACAGAAAGTCATAGTAAGAGGATCAGAAGCTGTAGGACCTCATTACGCCGGGGAGAAGATACCGCAGTTAGCAAGGGAACGATGATCCATAATAACTCGCCAATTTTTTACCGCATACGTATAAGGATCCGTTTCTTAGAAGCCATGCGAAAGCGCCCGCTAAGAAATATGTGAGTTCCTCTTATAAATGGAAATTTATTTACTATTTCTAGATGTCGCCAGAAGAAAAGAAATGAATTGGACATGAAATACCGAATGTTGTCCAAGACGCAGACACCTTCGTGATACAGACATAGGCAAAGCTCCGCTAAAGTGAAGTATCAAAGAAGATGAAAAAGTTAGAAGTAAGAATGAAGAAGGTAACATCTTAAGAACTGTTATACCAAGCCCTTCGTGCAAACGGGCGGCCTCGGATTAAGGAAAGTCAAACGTTTTTCAAAATCAAATGATAGGATTAAAGAGGTAGTTGAAGAGTTGAGGTAAAAATCGGAATGAGTGCACGATTTTTTAGAAAAGCTACGAAGCACGCCATGCATTTGATGCGAAAGATGTATGTCGATCGAATCGCTTCCAAAATCGGGCCTCCTGTGATCTAGCTTTCTATGATCCGTCAGATGCATAATCAACTCCGACGAGATAATCCTCGATGATGATCTCACGAGACGTGAGCAGCTGATAGGAATGGATACAATATATGCCAACTCATTATAAATAATATACGGAATGATCGATGTACCATATCCGACGCAAGGATGCTACCAACACGAAGATCAAAGTGATGGACCCATAAAATCGAGCCTCAAAGCCTAGACCGATAAGCCTCAGGTCAGTAGTCTTGTGCAACAAAACGATATCGTATGTGTCAGTACATGACAAACAAGATGACTCCTATCTCCGAATAGGAGCTCACTCTTATAGATAGATCTGGGGTAAGAAAAATGGCACAGGTCTCGGAGGATCTGTACACGTCCTATTTCTAAGAGGATTAGGATGACCTCAACCAATACCATTCTCACACCTATAAATACTATCATCATGAAAGAGTCAGGTACGCAATCTTAAGCAATCAATAAGCCTTAAATACAATACATTACTGATTTGAGCATTGGAGTGTCTATCCGGAGGCTTCCCTCCGACTCTGTTTTGTAGATGACTTGATATGTACGTCTTCCGATGATCTACCTCAACATTCGCGTTTCTCTCTCATAGTCATCAGAGAGAGTGGTTATTGAAAAAAATCCCTTAAAATATGAACCTACAAATCTATATAATTGTTTGATTTCACCATAAAAATGTCTGAATTCAAACAATAATTAATCACCATAAATCTTTACGAACAAATAACTGAAAATAATTCTTATTTTATACTTTAAGATCAGTTTATATTTGATCTGATAAATAGAATAATACTTTCAATTAGTATATGGTTTTCCTCAATAACTATGTGACTGTATTTAAAAAGTTTCTTAAGAGAAGCGAACATAATTATGCATCTTGTCTTCTTTTTCAAAAGAATTATTATATTGGAATTAGATCGTCTCGCTTTATCAAAATAAGTTGTACAAGAATAAGAAGTTGGAGACTTGAAGGCGTTGAACGTGCATAAATCATAACACGTAGCATTCCAGATGATAAGGACGACATTAGATTCTAATACAAATGATGTATGCGATTACTTTTTCGTTTAGAAATAAATAAACAATTGAAAGATATCGTCACAATTTAAGAAAAGCCAATGCTAAGCACGTGATATCTACGTGGTTGCTATCTCACCACCAAAATAAAAGCAAAAATACCCAATAATTTTGTTTGATATATATAGTGGTTGGCAATTTCGAACTTAACATCAAAGGATGGTGGATTTGAAAATAGAAAGCAAGAAAGAATCTAAACCCAAAAATATGTGTGAACATAGTGCGGTTAAGTTTATCAATTCTTCAAAATAATATATAAATTCATGTAAAGTGTTTGATAAAATAAGCTCCTAAATTTTATGTTTTCTTAAAAATAAATAAACTAACCCCAACTTATTTTTTTTTTATGTTTATAAGAATGATTTAATTTACAAAATAATCTTAATATAGTTTGTTATATTTTACATATACACTATCTATTTAACATCTCGTCAATTTTTTTATCTAACTCACGATTCTTTTTATAGTTTATATGCTAAAATTATCCAAATATTTTGATAACTTATAAGCTCTTAACATTGTTTCTTATAAATTCTTAAAACATGTTACGAGCTATTGAAACTTATAATCTATTTAAAATAAATATACCCAAACACTCTCTAATGAACGCAAGTGGGATACTCCAATTCCATGTACCCCGGAGGATAGAGGGAAATTATTACCCAAATAAAGCATTTTGGATGGATAGGACACATCACATATGCAATCAAAATGTGCTACACTATTTGTACGGCTGGTTACATTTCTGGCCCACAAATCCCAAAAGGATAAGCAAATCTTCCAACAATACAAGGAGGCAATGCCCATCTCTATCCATTTCAATCCACACTTTGCCAACTCCACTTTCTCTTATCAAATATCCAAATGCTGAATGGGTGAGCTTGTGGGTTATGGGTTCAAGGAAAAAGAGGCTACATTTCTGCTATTTTTGATATAGCAAAATTCATGGAAATAATGATTTTGGTGAGATAATTCTAACATGCAAGGAGAAGCATAATCATACAACTCTCTTTACAAAAAAGAAACTGAAGTTCATAATTTTGAATTTGAATTTTTGTTGAATTCTTTGTATAAAATTATCGAGTGCAACAATCGCTTACGTATACTTTGCAAACTACTATAGAGTCATGTTCTTTATCCAAAACGCACAACATATATATCACTTTTTGTAAGGTTGCCCAAATTTTTCTCCTTTCTTTTGATTGATATGATACTACCAACTATTGTGACAAAGATCGCGCCCAATATAAACTACCGACACTGTTCTACCAAGCAAGTTGGACCCAAGAAGACTCCTAAACCAACTAAAACTCAAATCACAAGTTTAGACGTGAAGATTCGAATATATCCAAAAGAATCCTATTGGAGAAGATCTCAGACAGAGCTCAATCTCAAAATAATGCCAGATAACAGAGGCTAGACAGACGAAAACGATCATCTACACTCTTTGAATCGCTTACACACTCAATACACATATATTCTCTTGCTCCGCGACGTAGATCTTTCAATGATCAAACCAAGTTAATTCATCGTGTTCATTGCACATTCATTACCCTGCTAAATTAAGATCGATCAATTTCCAAATGTTTTGGAGGCTTTAGTGGGGATTAGGCTGGGATTAAGAAAGGAAACTGACAATTTTTTTGCTAATTAACACTGCTAAATAGTTAGGTGAATTATAAATAACACAAAAATTCTTGTACATCCGTTTTTACGGTGTGGATGAACAAACATATATCATTTGTTTTTAACAAAATTATTATTTACATTGAAGAAAAATATCATTTGTTTTTTACACTCTATAATTTATATTTGAAAAAGATCATTTTTACTTAAAAAAGTATCATTATCTATAAGGGACCACCTCTATAAATAATGCACGAATTTTAATTAAATTTATAATGTTAATCCTATTTTTGAACCGTTTCAATAACGACTTACGTTTCCTCTTTTCCATTTATAGCAAATCAAAGAATACATACACCAAAAAAAATATACGTGTCGGCAATAATTTTTTTGGAGCCAAATTCTATAATAAATAAGTTACCATATTTTGAGTGGCGCGAAAACTATGGGATTGTCTAATTTACTACAAATAAGAAGGTGGAAAATTAATAAAATGTTTCAAAATGTAAGTTAAAATTACAAATTGGATCAAAGTTCGGATACTATCTGACAAATTAACCCTAAATTATCCTATAATACCTATATCAAAATAAAATTTGATCTTTAAGAACCTCACAAAATTCAATTAATATTAGGGATGATTAATGTATAGGTCCACTTTTCATATCCACGTTTAAATAAAAGGCCAAAACTAAGTAGTAAGTAAATCTTGATTAATTAATTATTAACTAAGAGTTAATATTTAAGGTTATTAATCCTTTGCTTACGATTTATTAATCCTCAATAATTAGAATTTTATTTTCAATTAAAATTATTCATTACATTTAGAATATATATATTATTAAGGTGAATATCGAGTATTTGATAAATACACATATACATCACCTATCCATATGCCATTAAATGTTGTGGATACTTAATGTAGCACATGCTAAAAACCAAAGAAAAAAAAAGATCCTACCATGTTGGGTGTGATGAAGACACGAGAAAGCAAAATGCATGTAAGCTTCAAATCACAGCTCAACGCATTTTGCCATCAATAATCAATGCAAGAAATTTGATCGATGCTGACAAAATGAATAATTTTGTTGGAGATGCACGTAGTAGCATTTTATACGTTCATATTCATCTTCCTTGGCTTGCTTAAAGAATGAGTTGTATTAAACTAGTTGATTTTGATATAGTGTAAATGAGAGAATGATAATATATGATAGCGAATGAAAGCACAATTATTTTCTAAATGTTTTCTTCATTTTCTTTGAAAACCTATTACACAATATATTTGATATATCTGTAATACGTAGATATCACGAGATTTACGCAGCAAGCGAAAGAAAACACGAGAACTTTTACGTGCTTTGATCAAGAATGAGATCTACGTCCACTTTTATGAGTGATTCTCAATACTTTCACTATGTTTTGATTACGAGAGTATGGCTAAAAGCTTCTTAGTATTCAAGTTTCTTCAATCCTTTTACCTTCAATCTAACCCCTATTTATACACGTATCGAGGGCTCCTAAAGGCGTGCCCATTCCCTCCATTGGCCGGACTCTTCGGCGCGTAGGGCTCTTCCTCTCGCCAGGGGATGTTCGCCTTAGTGCGCCACGTGGAGAGTGGCGCCCGACTCGAGTTCCGGGGCTGGGGTTTGGGGGCTGATTGGGTTTGCCACACGGCTACCGCAGGCCCGCTACTAATGTCGCCCAACATGTTGGGCACGTGTGTGGGCTCGTGTGACCGGCCATATCCCATCATAGCCCCTTCCCCAATAGTCGGGAACGGCCATGCCGAGTGAGGCGAAGAATGCGCTGCGTTGCGGTAGGATGTTGCTCGGTGATGTTGTCCTCGGTTTCTCGATCTCTTTGGTGTGAGGATGTGATTGGTTCACCTAGATTCGAACCGAGGTAGACGGTTTTGACGCTCTGGCGCGTGCTTGTTGGGGACCCAGCCGAGTCGCGCGTCGCTTAGCGCAAAGATGTCTTTGCAGCGGAAGTCAAGTCCGACACGGATAGCGACCCTGCATAGGTTACACCGATCCGAGCGGCACCGCTTTATGGAGGATGCCAAGTTCGACCCGAGAGTCGGATCCGGACGGAGAAATCATGCCGGATGATGCCGAGGTTCGCCCCGAGTGACCGCCTTCTAGGGATGCCGAGTGCGATCTGACGGAGATTTTCTGCAGGGCGATGTCAGCTGGTAGGGCGCCGGTAGGATGTGGACGCCCCGACGGGAAAGGCCGAGGTCCCACCTCGAGGTGCCGCCTTCGATGTGGAAGCGGACGAGGTCCGAGGTTCGAGCCTTCCGAGGTCAACGTAATCATCACACCATCGATCGGCGGTTTATCTTCCAGAGTACGCCACACGCGCCAGCGCATACCGAGCACTCAACTGCAGCGCGCGTGACTCCACATCCAATAGCGGTAGCACGGGAAAGTTGAAACGGTAGCCGAGCGCCATTTGTCCTATAAATAGGCCCAAATGAGGCCACTGCTCACTTTCCTTTCGACGCTTTGTTTTCAAAGAATACATTCGCGAAATTTCCTAACTTTCTTTCAAACTTGTTGAGAAGCCCGATATCTCGCCCAAAAAGTAAGTATGTATTCTTCATCTTCCTTCTCGCTCGAAACTCGGCCCGCTCGCTTTCCGGCCGCTTGCCTCGATGTAAAGGAGTATATGTCTTATAACCGCCGGGTAGGTCCGTATGATTGTGTGCTAGGGTCCCGCCGGTATCATCGGTATGGGACGGACTTAGGGTTGGTGTGGCGAGGTCGAGGTTGACGCTGGAGGAGCTTTTGAGATAACGGCGAATACCGTATTCGGGAGGCGTGGTGGTCGCCGGCCGGATGATAGAGGCGATGGCCACTCCGGATGGATTTATCATCGATATGTAGATAGCTTGATAGCCGGCCTTAGGTTTCCTTCGCCCCAATTTTCCTTAGCCTTGAAGAATACTTTCATATCCCCATATGTCAACCGACCTCGAATTCCATTAGGTCGGTGGTGGGGTAGGGTTGTCTCCGCCACTGTTGGCGGTAAGGTGTCCTTCGAGGTCTTGATGCGTTTTTAGCGCCGAGACCATAGGTGGGGTGTATTATCGTCTCCTCGGCTGAAGTTAAAGATAGCGCTCCCTCGAAGGTGTCCCATCGGCATAATAGGTATTTCTTCCGCGGGCCGGGGCACCCGAGGTATGAGTGGGCCTCGCACGATGAAGGACGTGAAAAATCAAGCCCCGCCATATGGAGGAGATGCTGAACGACCTTGGTGAGGTTTTTTCCATTGATTTCACCGAGGACGACCTGAATAATGCCGGGCTAAGCGTGTATAGGTCAGAGGCATCGGGAGCGGGGTCTGATTGGGGTGAGGGCATCCCCGTATATCTTTGTCCCTTTTTTTATATGTATGTTGTCTGGCATGTCCGACCATCAGGTCGAGCAAGTATTTCTTTGTTGCAGTGAGGCTGGAGGAGGCGGAGGCTCACGATCACCCGTCAAGCCGCTCCAGAAAAAGGCGAGGCGAGGTGGACCGCCAAGCCTTCAAGAAGGTTGACGACATTAGTCACCGATGACGGGCCTCTCGCCGGGTCGGGCTCGCACCGGAGGCGCACTTCGTGGCCGCCTCAGTGCACGGGTGCCGCCCACTGCCGCACCTTCCCAAGGTACAAAGTTGTTCCTCATGTGGCCTTATCCGCCTGCGATCTGTGTTAACTTGTGTTGCCCTTTTTTTTAGGATGCGAGCTCGGTGATGTAGGTCCCACAAAGATGCGGTTGGGGACCTGAGTTGCCACGGGTCGATTGTCAGAGCTCACCTGTATGGCCGAGCGCGGAGTTTCTGTGCGCCCGAGCGATGCCGATGCCGCCGTGGCAGCGCGGGCGGAAGCTAAGGTCGCGAGGCCGCCGAGGCCGAGGGCGCCGCTAAGGCCGCGAGGGCAGCCGCCGAGGCCGCCACGAAGAGGGCTCAGGCACCGGAGGCCGCCGGGGAGCTCAAGAGGCTCGCGGCGAGGCGGCTGTGGCGGGCAGGTTCTCGAGGACGAGAGTGGCTAGGCCGGCCGACCGGGCCAATGCCGAGGGCCTTGCCGCCAAGCTCGCCGAGCCGGAGAGTTTCTCGGCCTTCATTGCCGACCGCCGCCAGACTCAAGCCCGTGATTGTGTCAGCACCGGAGGGTTGGCGGTCGCCATGCCCGACTTCGACAAGGTCAAGCATGGTTGGGTCGAGGTCGCCACTGCGAGATGAACAAGGCACGCCGGTGGTCTCCCGAGGTCGGGTCCTTCCCCGTGTTGGAGGCTTTGGCATCCAGCCTCCTCCTTCGACGGCGGAGGCCGCTATCCAAGCAGCAAGGAGGACGAAGATCCCGAACTCCGTGAGCTTCTTGAAGTGCGAGCAAGGCAGGAGGAGGATGAGGCGCCGACACCGAGCTTCCTTCCGGCGGGGCTAACTCGGGAGAGCAAAGAAGAGGCGCAGGAGACGGTCGTCGACTCGAGCAAAGCGGCCGAGGTCACGCGACCAATGTAATAGTTAATTTTCCGGATCGATAGGACCTTACCTTGTAAACATTCCAACTTTTGAGTAATAAAATTTATCACTTCGAAATGTGTGTTGTTTCTTTATTTATAGCATTCGCATCTCAATACCTGACTTGATCATGAATTGCCGACTGCCGAAAGAGGTCCGAGGTGCCTTGGTTGAGAAGGACGAAGAGGTGCTATTTTGGATGAGTCGATCGTCCGAGTGACTCAAGTTTTGGCGAGAATGGATGTCACCGCATCATCCGCCGACCAAGAAGACGATGCAAGAGGCCGATCGAGAAGGCCCGCCGCCCCGGCCGAGAACGAGGCGCTAAAGCTAAGAATCACGTAACTCAAGTCCGGGGCGGATTTATCTCGCCGATGTGATCCAAGGACGGTGATGCAATGCGAGGAGCTCGAGTGACAACGGAGGAGCTAGCTCGGATCTTGGAAGAGTATGCAGTATGAGAAGGTAATCCACGGACCGGTGGAACTACCATATCTGGCCGACGATCGAGTTCGAGCTTGTTTGGGCGGGCGGCATGGTGCATGGGATGAGGAGGGCCTAATAGCAAAAGTTTAAGGACTCTCTCGACTCCATCATAAAGTACATACAGATGTACGAGGTCGTTCCTAAACGACGATGCCCCCGCCTCAGCCGAGTCTGCTGGCTCCACCGGTCCAATAATAGAAGAACCCGAAGAGGAGGCGGCCACGCCGATCACGCCAAGTGCTCCGTCTGATGGGTCCAGCTGAGAGAGGAGCATTTAGAGGGCGGTCTTCGCAGCTGAGGCACCCCTCAGACATCAGTCGGCGGAGGAGGCGGGTCGGGCCCGGCGCGTGGTCCTGGCCCGCGTCAGCCCCGAGGGCCGAGGTGTGACCTCGGTGCAGAACGCCCTCGGCCTGAACCCGTCTGGGCCAGAGTGCATCTCGAGCGGGTCGCGGGTCCCGGAGTCACCACTTCAAGTCGGGTGTCCCCGAGCCCGCCGAAGCGTGAGTCCGGCCTTGTCGATCGGGTCGGGCACCGAGTTCGCTCCAGCGCACCGCCGACCGGAGATTTTGTTCAATCGGTGCAGCTTCAAGAAGACTGGCGAGGTGGAGCAGGAGGCCCGAATGAGTTTGTATATAGCTAGACTTTGTATGTAGTCGTAAATGTATTTAGACTGTCAAGTGTATATTTTCCCTCGAGAGGTACAAACATAGCTAGACTTCTGCTTTGTCGTAAATGTATTTAGATCGATACGTAAGTGTATATCTTCCCAAATAAAGGCATAATTTGACGAGATCCGATCTGGATGTCTTTGCATGTAGATACTTCAACTTAACGAGTGATCCGTATGCTTGCATGTAGATCGCTCAATTTAATGAGTTGCATGTATGCCTGCACTTAGATGTTCAATTTAATGAGTAATCCGTGAGTGCGGCGCACGCTAGTGAGTACCCTACTTAGTGGGTTTTTCATCTTCGTAAGGCGCCCCTCAGATCGATAATTGTGGTGTATCCAAACGGATGTTCACATACATATGAGACGTTGTGAAATATTCATTAGAAAACAAATGTTTTATCAATATGTAATCAACATCGTATTTTGGCAAAACAACAAAGGGACTAACATGATGCCGATCCGAAATCGAAACTATGCAAAGTACCTCCTTAAATGAGTGATATGCCAAGTTCGGGGATAAGTGCACCGGATAGGTGAGCTAGCTTGTAAGCCCTTTGCCGAGGTCCTCGTGAACGCGGTATGGGCCTCCCATGTCGAATCCAAATTGTTAAGATGCTCACCACTGCTTCATTATTTCGTGAGGACGAGGTCGCCTACTTGGAGTGCGGAGGCTTTGACCCTTTGTTGTAGTACCGTGCGACTGCCCTCAGTACTTGGCTTCGTTTATGAAGGCGAGCTCGCTTCTCCTCGAGAGCATCAAGGTTGGCACGCAGTGTCTTCCTCGCTCCCGACCGGTCGGCGGAGAGCCACGGCTCGGTGCGCTTGTGATCTCGCCGGATGACGGCCTCGGTCCGTAGACCAAACCGAAAGGGGTTTCTCTGCGAAGTCCGAGGTGTCGCTCAGGACCAGAGGACTTGGGGAGGTTTTCATCCAATCACCCTTAGCTCGGTCTAGCCTCTTCTTCAACCTTGCACTATCGCAGGTTCGTCACCTCGGTCCGCCATTCGCTTGCGGTGTGCGAATCGAGGTGAAACGTTGTTTCGATTTGGAGCTCTTCACACCATTCCTTGAAATTTCTATCCACGAACCGGGTGCCGTTGTCCGAGATCGAATGTGCGGTATCTCAAACGGCAGACTATGTTCTTCCACACGAATGTCTCAATCTTCCGGTTTGTGAGGCTCGAAAGTGGCTCACCTCGACCCATTTTGTGAAGTAATCTACAACACGACTAAGTATCGGCCGACCGGTGCTCGGCCGAACGGGCTAACGATGTCGATCCCCACCGCATGAAAGGCCACGGCCTCTGCAGCCGCCGCATCGGTCTCGTAGCTTGACCGTGGAGTGCACTGCACTTCTGGACATTTTTGACGAGCTCGGCCGAATCTTGGGCGAGGGTGGGCCAAGAATATCCCGACCTCGGCGCCTTCTTTGAGAGAGAGCTCATGACCGATGCGACTTCCACAAGACCCGGTGAATCTCATTGAGCACGTAGTCGGCTTCTTCTCGCCCGAGGCATCTCAGAGGGTCAAGGTAGGACTTCTAGAGTGCGCCCTCGTATGCGAGGTATTTTGGATTTCGCCATCATCTTTTCGCTTCGAGCCGATCTTGAGGCAAGGCGCCATCTTCCGTGTAGTATTTATGGAAGACATCCAGCCTCGGTTCTATCTCGATGATGATGCCGATGCTGGCCTCGGCGATGCTCCCGGCATGAACCTCTCCACCGTGGACTTGTTGACGACGCAGCTAACTTATCGAGGATATCACCGCGCTTTTCCCTCGTGGGATACGATGAATAATCAAATACCGAACGAGGTCAAGATCTCCTCGCCTTCTCGAGGTATTGCTTCATTCGGTCCTCCTTGGCCTCGTGATTTGCCTAACACCGGGTTCACCACGACCGGGAATCTCCAAGATTTGGATCTTGTCCACCTTCAATTCCTTTGGTACGGAGTCCGAGATCGCTCGCACTCCACCTCGTTGTTTGTGGTCGGAAGGTAAACCGAGGGCGAGGTCACCTCCCGCTTGTCCGGGCCGAGGAGGAGGATGCCCGCTCACGCCTGCCTTGCATGAAGCTCCGCCCATGTACATCCGCGCCAGCCATCGTGGTGCGAGGACGATTCACGCGAGGGGCGGGCGCTGGGCGACCTCACCGGTTGAGCCGACTCGGAATTTGGCCTCACCGTAGAAAGTCAATGAGGTGGCCTTTTATGGCCGGCCCAGGAGTCGAATGTCGTGCTCACCGAGCCCAAAGGCTCCCACTGCTATACGTCCGGATGACTCGGTTTTGACAAGACTTGTCTCAAGGGTAAGTCGGTCAAGACTGGACGGAACGGGCTTGGAAGTAGGGTCTGAGGCCGCTAGCGCTCACTAGGGCCATCTACCTTTCGAGGTCGGTATATCTTTTCTCCGGTCCTTTGAGAGCTCTACCGATGAAGTAGATGGGAGTTGTCGTCCGACCTCATCCCGACCAATACTGCTGATTGCCTCGTCCGAGATGGCTGTACAAAGAGAGGAGCTCGCTTCTTCGGCGGTCGGGGTGGGCGGTCGGCGAGATACTCTTTCAACAAGCGTGAAGGCGACTGGTGTTCCTCCCGCCAGCGAAGTCCGAGCCTCCTCAAGATCTCAAGAAGGGAAGCCGCTTCTCGGCAGCCCGAGATAAGAATCACTGAGGCGGCCAGACACCCCGCGAGTTTGTGGATCTCCTGATGGTCTTCGCACTGCATGTCAAGCATCTGCTTTCACCTTAGTGGATTTGCCTTGCACCTTCTCGAGAAACCCGATCCCGTGAATTTTCCCGCCTTCACCATGAATGTACACTTGTGGGATTGAGTTTGAGGTTGGCCGACCGGGAGGCCGGAGAATAGTTCGAGGTCGCCGGGCGCAGCCTCCGCTTTGACTCTTGACCACGATGTCGCCGACGAGACCTCGACGATCCGCCCGATGTGATCCTTGAATATGGCGCCCACCATTCTTCGATAGGTAGCCCCAGTTTTTCGTGCCGAATGGCATCTTCCGTCTGCAAAGACACCAAGTCGGTGATGAATGCCGTCTTTGGGCGCCTCCCGCTCATTAGGACTTGGTGTTACCTTGTACGGATCGAGGAAGTTCGAAGGTCTCATGGCCCACCGTGCTTCCACCTTCTTGTCAATGCCGGGAGGGTAGCAATCTTTCGGCAAGATGTTTGTTGAGGTCGGTGTAGTCGACGCATTACGCGCCATCCTCCCTGCCGAACCACGATCGATTAGCCATCCGTGTCGAGTACTTGACTTCGAACAAGATCTTGCCTTCGAGTTGTGTCACCTCGCCTCTTACGACCGGTTACGCTCGCCGCAAACACCCTCTTCTTTGCCGAACCGGTTTTGTAGCCGGGTCGATGTCGAGGCGATGAGTTATGAGCTCGGTGACACTCCGATCATATCGAGTGGGGACCACGCGAACACGCCCATGTATTCCTTCGTGTGCACGACACTCGCCGAATGTCATTGGGCCCTCGGACGCCGACTCGACAACTTTGGAAGGGTCGCCGTCAGATAATGGAGGTCTTGATCGCTTCTTCCCGAGGTGGCACCTCTGAGGATTCTGTAATTGCTATGCACGGGCAGGCTACATCTGGGTTGAGACTCGTAGGCACTCTTTAGCCGCCGCTTGGTCACCCCGGATGTTAGCACTCCCACCGGGGTGGGTATCTTGATGGAGGTGGTATACCGAGCAAGCGGCCTGTGGCATAGAGCCGCCTCCCGTGACGATGTTGTGCGGGACGGAGCTCGACGAGGAAAAATTGAATGGCCTTGGTGACCGACCTAGGAGCTCGTCCCACAGTAATCGGAAGGGTAATGATACCTCGGCCGAACCGCCTCCCGAGTGAAGCTCGCAACCGGGAGGAATGGATGTACCGAATTCCTCCGACTCAAGTTTATCCGCACGACTCACGGAAGATAATGCTTGTGGAGGCACCGATGTCGATGTAGACCCGGTGGACGTTCTTGTTGCCCACCACGGCTTTTATTGTGATGGCTTCTTGGTGGGCATGATTTTGGGCACCGAGTCATCTTTGGAGAACACGATGTCCTCACCATCCCTGGGTCGCTTGTTCTTCTCCTCGGGGGCCGCATATCCGAGCTTCATTCTTTAACGACGACCTCGCCATTCCTACGGGAGCCCGGTAATGGCATAGACCTGCTCCATAGCGTTGGGACCTTCGTCCTCGCCATCTTGGCTGGAGTCCGGTCGAGGTCGGCCCGCAGCTTGTTGCCACCGCTGTTCTTCCCTCTGCGCTGTTGTTCCGCCGAGCTCGGCCGAGGTATTTCGAGGGCTCCTTCTTTGATGAGCTCGTCAATCTGCGAGCCTAGGTTCCTCGCAATCCTCGGTATCGTGACCATACCCCGATGATAGTCACGATACTCTCCGTTGACCTCTTCTTGGATCCTCCTTTCATAGGAGGGCTTGGAAGAGCTCGGTGGAGCTCGAATATCTCCGCCTCGATTTGAGCAGATGAGGTGCTTTGCCGCCGGGCTGGCCGAGGTCCGAGCCTCGACCCGAGGAGGGCCCTTCCCGATTCTCTCGAAGGCACTGTTCGGCGCCTCGACCTCGGTCATCCGGGCTTCCTTCCATTGCCGCCGTCCCAAGTCTCCCTCTTCTTTCGGTCGATCGTCTCCCTCGACGGTTGTCTACCAGTTCCAAAGGCGGCTGGCCGCCTCCGGCTTCTCACGGGTGATCTCCTTGTTCGGTCGTGGGTCGGATCCCGCTCTTGAACGCGTTGATGATATAGAGATCGTTGCTTTCATCGATTTTGAGAGACTCTTGACGAACCTCGAAGCGAAGTTCGACATCGTCTCTCGCCCCGCCTTGGCGGATTGTGAGCGGTCGGATGAAGGCTACTGGGTGGCATTTTCTCGATAGAACGCCACTTAAACCGATCCATGAGATCCTCAGGCGGTGTATACTATTTCATGAGCGGAGGCGAACCAACCGGCGTCGCGCGTGGAGATCAACACCTCGGGAAGATCTTGCACATGTGGAAATCTTCCATTCCTCGATTCGCCATGTTAGTGGTGTAGGCAAAAGGAAGTCGGAGGGTCCCCGAGGCCATCGTGGGCGGCGATGTTGGGTGCCCTATATCACGGGCAAGGCGTGTCCGTAATCTCTACGGAGAAAGGAGACGATTCTTCCGCTCGGTCGAACCCCGGAGATCATTGCCGTCTCTCTTGGAGGGTGGGAGACCGATAACGGCGTCTATCGCCTCCGAGGAGGAGTTACGCCCGCCTTTCTTCTCTCTGCTCGCTCGGCTCTCGGGCAAGATGCCGAGGTGGAGGCGGCCATGGTGACGAGGTGGCGATCGGTCGCGACCCTCGGGCGAGTGATTGACTTCGCGGCGGATTGGTGTACGCGTTCTCGGCTATTGCGCCGAGGTGAGCGTTGACCGCCTCGGTAGGGTGGCGACCTCGGGCGCAGATTCGCCGCTTCGGGCACTCGAGAGGTGCCGCTTATTTGTCCTCCGGTGGAGAAGCTTTGAACCGCCAAGGTTGGCGCTGAGGAATTAATCACACTCGCCGAGGGCCTCGTGGGACGAAACGAACCGTCTGTTCGTCCTCGCTGAGGTTGGTATCTTCCCCGTGAGGCGGCGATCCCGAGGGTGTATGGAAACGCTTCCATGTTGCCCTCGGTGTGTGACCGCCAGGCATCCGCGATCTCCTTCCCGCGTATTTGGTGACCACCGGTTGTCCTCGCCATTGTTCTGCCACATCGACGGTGGTCGACGTGTTCTTGCCATTAAGTTTTGTAGAAAACGAAGCTTTTTGTTCGTAGCGCCCCACCCACGACGCCAATGATAAATCTAGAATATGTAGATATGCGATATTTACGCAAGCAAGAAGAACACCAAAACTTTTACGTGGTTCGATCGTTAATGAGATCTACGCCCACGGAGGAGTGATTCCTCAATACTTTCACTATGTTTTGATTACGTGGGTATGGCTAAAAGCTCTAGTATTCAAGAAGTTGCTAACCCTTTTACCTTCAATCTAACCCCATTTATACATGTCCGAGGGCTCTAAAGGCGTGCCCATTCCTCCATTGGCGGGACTCTTCCAGGCGTGTAGGGCTCTTCCTCTCGCCTGTAGGGATGCTTCGCCTTCCGTGCGCCACGTGGAGTGGCGCCCACTCGAGTTCTGGGGCTAGGGTTTTGGGGGCGATTAGGGTTTGCCTTGGCTCTGCATGGAGCTACGCTGGCTCACTACTAATGTCGAGCCCACTCGTTTGGGCTGTCGGTGGGCTTTGTGTGATCGGGCCATATCCCATTGCCATATCCCATCAATATTCATCCAGTAAAGTGATGTATCACCGTAGATCTGCGTGATCTAATGGCTGAAAATGATTTCCATGTTCTCATTTTAAATAAGGTTTTTATTTGAATTTTCTCATAGATAAAAAGACATATAGGTTGGATATGACTTAGTAGTAAAGTGGATATTTGAGAGATTATATGTTTCAGGTTCAAATCCCGTCAATACTGAGTCTGTGCTATCTGATTTTTTTCAAATGTAATTTACATTATGACTGTGTGGTTTAGAGGTTACTGCACATGAACATTGATTTATTCAGTGCACTTCGAAAATAGTGGTATCAAGCTTCCATGAAAAACAGATTAAAAAAGACGTATGGGAAACAAAAAACTACAAGTCCAATGATCTACTGCAAGAAAATTGTTTAGGAACTTGCTGAAACAATAAAAAATTATTTGCGCATTGTCATGTCCGATTCCTCATTTTGTTTCTAAGTTTAAAAAATAAGCATCTTAATGAGATAATAATCATCGGCACTAAACCTAATTAAGAACCACACAAGTCTTGTAACCGCTCTTTGACATTGTACGTAGAGCTGTAAATGAGTCAAAATATTCGTGAGCTATTCGGAGCTCGGCTCGATAAAAATTCGTTCGAGTTTGTTTAGTGAAGCTCGTTAGCTAAACAAACCAAGCATGAGCATGATAGTATTCGGCTCGTTAGCTCGTGAACAAGTTCGTTAACTGATTTAGCTTGAAAATATAAAATTATTAACTAGATACAATTATTTTCTTTCTATAATTAGTAATTATTTTGTTAAATCTCTAACTACTTTTATTTGTTATAAGAAATCAATAAATATATTATGTTACTATAGATAAAATAATTTATTTTTAAAATAAAATAATTTATTTTTAAAATAGAATAATTAATATTCTAAACACATATCTAAATTTAGAAAGTCTGTTTGGGTTCGATTAAAGCTCGAATAAGCTCGTGAGCTCGAAATATTCGATAAATAAAACTCAAAACTCGACTAGATACTAAACAAATCAAACTTGAGCACGATGGTGTTTGGCTCGGTTCGGTTCGATTATACCCCTAACTGTACGCATTCTTTTTCCCATTTAGTCCCATTTGTTTGGCATAGATTCTGTTATGGGAAAGTAATTTCACTTCTTATAAAATATGGACCGTAATAAGAATTTTGAAAACCAAAAAGGTAATGTAACTTTCTAGTATTCTTATTCCCTAATTTTTATTAGGTATTCTTTTTTCTTATTCTCAAGATTCTTACACACTTGTATATTTAACATTGTATATTTAACATTATTTTTATTACATTATTGAAATGCAAACTATAATTTTTATTTAACAGTGCATTGCGTTATGTCTTATTATTATTAAAAACAGTTTGTGTTCCCAATTTTGTTGAGATTTTGAAAAATGTCCCAACTTTAGTTAATATATTAAAATGTCACAAACTTTGACGAGATTTTGAAAAATATCTTCAACTTTAGTTAATACATGAAATATCCCCAACTTTGACGCTATTTTGAAAAATTTCTCGATTTCAGAGTTTCCGACGACAGAATATTGAGTAATTTGGACTGTAATCCACATGAGATGGAATGCTAAGTCATTTGAGCTATTAGCCACGATAATTCGTAGAA
Organism: Salvia rosmarinus; assembly: GCA_036937905.1. Lineage (NCBI taxonomy): Eukaryota > Viridiplantae > Streptophyta > Magnoliopsida > Lamiales > Lamiaceae > Salvia > Salvia rosmarinus. The sequence continues at coordinate 57,062,438 of CM072822.1, read as the reverse complement.
CTGAAAAATCGGAGATATTTTTTAAAATATCATCAAAGTTTGGGACATTTTTTTCAAAATCTCGCCAAAGTTGGGCATATTTTAATATATTAACTAAAGTTTGAGATATTTTTCAAATTATCACAAAGTTGGGGACACAAACTATTATTATTATTATTATTATTATTATTATTATTATTATTATTATTATTATTATTATTATTTTAAGAATATTTTAGTTTAATTTTGAATTATGAATCATACTTTGTGTTAGGACTTTCTAAATGGTGTTTATTTCTTGGTTAAAATAAAATTGAAACCGATTGGTTTCGGTTAATCGAAAATCAAAATTTCAATTATTGGTTCGGTGTTAGGTTCAATAGTTGAATTTTGGAACCGAAAAACTTTTTTTTATTTTTAATTATTATTAATTACTAATAAAATAATTAAAAATTCTAGAACCTAATTTTTAATTTTATTATGTTTAATATATTTTAGTTTTTAATTATTATATAATTATTTTAATCATTGATTAATTTTTATTTCAGTTTTTGGTTAATCAAAGATTGAACCGTAACAACCGAGTGATATTTTGGTTAACCGAAAATCTAAATCAATGTGATTTTGGTTCCACTTTTTCGGACAAATTCTGTTGGACTAACTAAAAGCGAACCGTTTCCCACCCCTACTTTTTGTTGTATCTTATTATTATTATTATTATTATTATTATTATTATTATTATTATTATTATTATTATTAATTTATTTGTTAAGAAATCTAAATTTAACTTTATGGTTATGAATTATTTAGTATGTACCTTACTAAAGTACATTGTTCTTACTAGAAAAATAATTATAACTTTTTTATGATTGTTAATTACAATTTAATCATTATATCAATTGGTTAATTATTTAATGAATCAATAAAAATTCAAAATCCTAATAAATTTTCTTGTTATTTTCAAACACAGGATAAGGAATCAATTAAGATTCACTTTTGCTGGAATCATATTTACAGAAATAACATTCTCAATAATATTACTTTCCTACCAACCACACGAACCCTTACAGTTGAGATATTATCACCTTCACAAAATGCATTTCTCTCCCCTTTCTATTGCAATAAACAAAGCATTCAAGTAATAAATCCATTAGGCAAATTCAAATATCAAAACCACATGTGACTGAACGCACAACCTATACCTCAGTCAGTGTCACAATTGGGGATGTAGTAATCTCAATTCGAATATCACAACCATCACTAAGAGGGTGTTTGGCTAAGTTTATTTTAAAGAGCTTATAAAATGTTTCAAGAGCTTATAAGACATAATATTTGAAGATCTTATAAGTTGTCAAAGTGTTTGGATAGTTGAACTTATAAGCTAGAGAAAGAATCGTGAGTTAAAGAGAAAAAATCATAGTTAAAGAGAGAAAATTGACGAGAGGTGAAGTCGATAATGTCTATGTAGAAAATAATGGACCATAGTAAGGTTATTTTGGTAACTTCACTATTACTTATAAGCTTATAAAAAATAAGTTGGAATTAAGCTACTTAATTTTATGGGAACTTATAAACTGTCAGAACTTATTTTTATAACTTATAAGTTGTTTAGGAGTTTATTTTTGTCAAACACTTTGCATCAACTTATAAGCTTATGAAAAAATAAGTTGGAATTAAGCTACTTATTTTTGTGAACTTATGTTCGTCGAACTTATTTTTATAGCTTATAAGTTGTTTAAGAGCTTATATTTGTCAAACACTTTCAGATCAAAGATATAAACTCCTAAATGCATTATAAAATTGCTTTTGAATAAACATAAGTTTTAGCCAAACACCCTCTAAGACCATCGCTTCGATCACAGTTAGCTTTAAAAGAAATGGATTATGAATCGCTATTATTATCAATATTTAGTGATATGCAATAAAAGAACATAATGCTAGCTATTAACTCTAATATAAGCTCGTCGGTAGACAATAAATTCGAAAATAAGTTCGTACACAAAATTTAAGAAAGAATTGGAAAAAAGAGGAGAAGAGCTAGAGTAATTTATCAGAATACTTCAGTAAGCTTTAGAAATTTTAAAAATTAAACTTGTCGGCAAACATATCAAATTAAATTTGAATATGAGCTTCTCGACAAAGACACGTAAAAGAATTAAAAAAAATCATAAACTCCAGTAAGCATTAAAATTTTTCAAATATATACTCACCAGCAAACGCAGAGAAAAAAACAAAAGAAAAAGCAACAATTTATCTTAAAACTTCAATAAACATGAGTCATTTTCCTTATACCTAATATCTCGAAATGACAAAAATAGTCGGCGTGGACAGAGTCGATTGATTATTAAAAAATTGCTATCACTTTTTTAGATCAAATTATTTGAGTCGTCAAAATTATCATGACCTAATGTGTGAGATGAACATTAGTTCCTACACCACAGGACCCCCGACTCCATTCTAATCCATTTTCCTTCACACATATAATGTCAAAGTTTTAAATACAATCGTTATAATAAAGAATAAAAATAAATGCTCGAGAAATATCACTACTGGCCTTCACTAATGATAGTTAAGCCGGAGAAACGTGACTATGAAAAAGAAATTAGAAGCGGGGATTTGCTAAACTAATATATGAATTAAATAATCAAAAGACTTGAAAGAAAACTTGACATAACCAAAGTGTTTTACAGCGGAATCCGTCAGTTAGGGAACCTTCAAATGTTGGATTCTAAACGAATTTATAGAGAAGATGATGAATATTGTCATTGGAGGGAGAACCAATCACGTCATTCTAATTGTTATTTGAATTCTTCCAGTTTGAATTCCGTACATCATAATCGTACACTGTAACTCTGCAACTCTGAAACGGACTTCTGATGATACGTTACGACACGTGGCAAGTCAAACACTCAATGCTTAAATGTTTTCATGTTTTTCCAATTGAGTTGAGTTCGTGTTCTATCAGTACGTTGACTTCAGGTTCGGCCTGTCACGACTGCTCCTTCTTTTATTAGCAGGCTGGACTCTCGTCTTTTGTCAGTTTGAGAATCTGAGTCAGTTTGATGCTTTCAGCTTGACGTAGAAAAATTCAGCTTTGACTTTTCATCAGTCAGCTTTGACTATCGATCAATGACTTTGACTCCAAAGAGCCATCTTTGACTTTGCTAGCTAGCTGACTTGGTAGCCACCAGACTTCCTAGCATAGGCGGTCAAATTCTTGGTATGACACTTAGTCATATCCCGACGATTTGCTTACAAAGAACGCCGAGTCTCTGGATCTTCGCCTCTTGATCTTCAACGCCGCCTTTAATCTTCGACTTCACCCAAGGTTCTGCATTCATCAAGATCACTATACTTCGATCTTCAAACATCAGTTGGCCTGACTTCATGATTTAGTACTCGATCCTTCATTTGAGCTTCTATTTGTTGCGTTAATGCTAATACTCTTTCAGTACGGTTGGCTTCAGTAGTGCTTAAACTTCTTCAATCTTGGGCCTGTCCAAGTTGGTAGTTCTTCTACTAAAACCTGTAACAAAAATGCCTAACTCCAGAACAAGTGAGTAACATTAGTTACATCAGCAGGACAATTATCAAAGGTTTTGGGATCTAATCAAAGCACACAATTAAAATAGAATTATTCCCAAAAGTTAGGAATTTTCCCAACATCTTGTTTACGGGTACAAGATATGAACCTAGATATAATGTTAACATTTTATGTATAACGTCGAACTGGGCATTCTTCCTACGCTTATTAGTACTAGGAAACCTCTTACATCTTATGGGTGCAATCGATCTAAATTCTTGCTTACAGTGCAAGATAGCCAAGCTTTCAAAGAACTAACTTTTGTTATCTACTTGCCCAACTTCTACTTAAACTGGGGTTTTGAGTAAAAGGTTTTCCAACTAAAAGTTGAGTTGTCACATACGACAAACTCAATATGTCTAGGTTTAATATATACAAGAAAGTATCTTATAACTTAAGGAAGTGTTTACTGAAACCTTAAGCTGATAGATATATTTGAGCTCTGAAGGTTTTCTGATAACACTTTGTAAACTCCCATCTTCGAAATCACTGGGTAAATGTTCTTGATACATAAGCTTTGGATGCTTTAGAATATTTGAACGCGCATCGTTTTGGTAAACTTCAAAGGTTGGATTATGTGCGCATTTATAGATGGGACGATGAATAGTATCATTGGAGGTACACCAATCACAACCATTCTATTTGTCGTTTGAATTCTTACCGTTTGAATCCTCGTACGTCATTGTCGAGGTCTGCATGTTAGTACATTGTAGCTCTACAACTCCGAAAAGTTGATCTAGCATGTCAGGATCTTCTGCAGATACGCTACGACACATGACGAGTCAAAAACCCAAGGCTTAAATAACTCTTTGTTTCTTCAGTTGAATTAACTCTGTATTTTTCCAATACATTGGTTTTAGGTTGATTCAGCCGAGTCTGCTCCGTCTTTTTTCAGTTTGAGAACTTGAGTCAGTATGACGCTTCAACTTTGACGTAGAAATAGCTAGCTTTGACTTCTTATAGCTAGCTTTGACTTCTTATAGCTAGCTTTGACTTCCATAAGCAGTTTTGACTTATCATCAGCAGCTGGTATGACACTTAGTCATATTTTCGTATTCTTTGTTTTCAGAAACGTCAAGTCTTCAGTCTTCAGTATGCGATCTTCAATAGTGCTTCTCTTAAGTTACTGAACCGACTTTATCGGTATGATGGCTTCAATCTTCGCTTGAACTCCATTAGTCTTGGGTATGTCTAAACTGGTAGTTCTTATGCTTTAACCTGTAACCAGAAAGGTTAATTCTCTAACATGTGAGCAGCACTATGTTACATCAGTAGGCAATCATTAACGGGTTTTGCGATCTAATCAAAACACACAGTTAAGATAGAAATTTTCCAAACATCAGGCTCTGAATATGCTTAAGATTCACATGGATTCGACCTATATCTTTAAAAGATATCTTTTTAGATTAGGTTTTGGCATCATCAAAAATGGCAAAATTATTGAGAATTTAGAGTCAAGGTATATGTTGTTTAAATCTCAAAACCAACTGTAAAGGTACAAGTTATATTTACCTCATGATAGTCACTAATACATTGTTTCCTAGTCAATTCATATGTTAAGGAGATGAACTTTTCCTAAACATGTCTTAGTCTAAAGATGAACCATGCTGAAGACGTCGAATCAGGAACAAACTCATATGGATCTAGTTGACTCATCATATGATAAGCTCCAAGCTCTGAAGTAGTCAGAATGAGTGTCGATGAAGTGTGGAGTAACAAATAATGTGCTTAATGCCAATCTCAAAGTATCAGGGGAAAAAGCTCAATATTGAAAGAATTGATGTTAGAAAGGACTCACGAAGCCTGAATAGTCAGGCGAATTGATAATCAATGTGGCATCAAATAGTCTGAGTCAGATATTCATCAGAAAATCTGAGAATCTGAAGAACTCGTATACTCACTCAGAGATCTAAAGTCAGTAGCAGTCTTGTCGCTGATTAGATTACATGAAGATGAATTCATAAGAAGTTCAAGGGACACAACATGGGATCATACGTAGAATTATCTAAAAATCGAAAACGGACACTGATGAGGAAGAGTCAGGTCTGTTGATAACTTATTGAACGTATCTATCTGATCACTAGGCGATAAAACGGAAGGCAACAAGTCCAACATTTATATTTTCTTCAAATGACTCTCTTCCAACAGAGTTTGAATTTCAAACAAGTCTCTTCCAATAGCTAGTTTGAATTTAATCATCTTAAAATATGAGACTTTCTCAACTCGAGCTATGTGAGTTTAAAGAGTTGGTGCTCTTAGAAAGAAGACACAACTCAAACTCTAACTCCATCTTCAGTGAGACTTGGACTGAATTCCTTCATCCAAATCTATAGATGGTTTCACCACTTCATCTAGTTAGGTTCAGTCTCTCATATCTCTAAAACATACTTCATTATAACATCTATAATAGATCATAGAATGAGTGCACCCTATCTTTAGCATTGTTCTTTCATGTAAAAACTCACTAAAGTAGTTGAATATGTAGCCCAAAACCAAACTTGTAAGTTAGAAATTAGGGTGAAGTCGTGAGTAAGCAATAAGGTATTGCTGTCTGAAAGAAAAGGTGCCACATGTGAGGTAGTAAGTAGGTAACCCGGAAGTCATCAGTAGCCCTAAGGTGAACTGGGTGAACAAGAAAGTGAGAGGTCCTGGCCTGATAAAGAAGGGGGTGGTGATCTCAACAGAGTACAGAAATCAGATTTCAACGGTTACTGAGATCCACAGTCATTTCCCTTGAAAGAATAAAATAAGTAATTCTTAAGGCTAATTGGAATTCACCAATTCGTCAGGTTCATGGATGTAGGAGGAGTTTCTTCAAACAATATTAAATCCTAGTGTAATTTACCTTTCAATAGTGTTGTTTGTTTATCTTGCCTATCACACACTTAGCATGTCACGAGTAAACTTAGAATTAATCTGAAAAGACCCACACAATTCGACGTTTGTATGCATCCGACTTATGCTTTGAGATTTTCATAATATTTCTAAGTAGCAAAACGAGAATGCCTTCTACTCTACCGCATTCCACACTTTCACTAAGTTTGAAGTTGCATCATGCTGACCGACAGTCCTTGTCATCATAGAGATCAACAATTAACTCAGTCACTTTTTCGTTAAGACAGAAGACTAAAAAAATTTCAATCAGGTGTACTTCCCCCCACACATCTTACGTCCTTGTTAGGGACCACCAACATTGAAAGAATCAGTTTGATTATTAGTTATTTATAGCATTTCGCCAATTACTACGCCAATCCTTATCTATTTCATTAAAAATGTTGTGATAGAAAGCAATGTGCGACTTAAAGGACATGATCTCGTTCGGGATCTTTTGCAGGTAGCCCAAAATTTCAAGGGCATGCATAAGTTGTCCCGTAATAAAACTAGTTGTTGCAAATATCTTCTACTCTCAGTACCTTGAAAATAGGCATAAAAGAGTAGTAGTTTAGGCATATAGTTGAGTTTGAGAAACATAGACCACATTATTAAACCTATAATTCACGCGAGAATCTGACGAGGTAAGACATCTTTTTGTTGCCAGATTGTTAATTTCAAGATATAATTATTTTTTATTTTCAAAGAACTGTAAAAAGATAAGCTTAAGTCGATAAATTTTTTCAAAATATTACCAAAGTTAGAGAAAGAAACTCCCTGGAAAGTATGTGTCACTAATCTAAAATATATATAGAAGAAAAACAGCTATGTGCCTCCTTAAAAGTTCAATAAACTACACAATATTCAACCTCAATTAAGGGTAAGATGTCTATTAAAGTAGAATGCTTTATATAATCAAATTTGGTATTTACGGATCTATATATATTATATATACATTAGCAGAATATTTATATATTTATTTTCTTCTCCATATATATGTTTAATATAATGAAATTTGGTAGTTACGGATCTATTCATATTTTATAGTATAAAACACGTGTAACAACCCGGCTTCCGAATTGATGGTTGATCCCACGGACCAACACGAGTCGTTTTAATGTGTTTTGTCCTCACTCACACACTCTCTGAGAAAACTTCCCAAGGTTCACCCATCTCACAATTTCTCCATGCCAAGCACGATTAACTTTAGAGTTTTTATGAGATGGACTCCCGAAAAGAAGATGCATCTTGTTGGTATGAGTAGCACATATCAAATTCTTTAAGTTCTCATCAAATATGCAATGTCATACTTGCATATTCTCGAAATCACTATATTTCGGTGCATTTCGATTCATTTATGTATCCCGTCGCTTTGAAGCCTTAATCGGAACCGCTCCTTGTCCATGCCTACATCGACGATCACTTTGTACTTCTATCCCGGGTGTCACAACATGTGCTTCAATTTATTAGCTTAAGGTATCACTATTAAATAATGACATGCACATCTCAGCGTGGAAGATTATAGCATCAACTACAATGACATCTGATAACCTACATGTGTATGACGATCCTTTATTCAATTATTGCTTATCCTGAAATAGAAAAAATGAAATATGAAGATTTAAAAAAAATCGAGAAGGATGGAATCACGGTTTGCTCAGAGACAATAAAAAATAAAAAATAACAAAATCGAGAAGGATGGAATCATTTAATATAGTTTAGACAAATTTATAACTAATCGTGATATAAAATGTTATTTGATCATATTTTATCACTTTTTGTATGAGTTTCAGTATTCTTATTAATTTGTGTGACCCGTTTACTTGGACAAAATATTAAACGACTTTTCATATATTTTTATTTTTTATTTTCCTTCTAGGGGCACCGTCGCTGTAGCTATACTCGAGTTGTTTGATCACATGATCTTTTGATCCCTAACTAGCTAACGCTACATAATAATGGCTAGGTGTGGCAAAATGGGTCAGATCAAACCCGCTTTTGAATCGGGTTGGATTCGATAAAAAAAAAAGGTTCGATGAAATTTGAGTTGGGCCGGTCGAGTCCATCATTAATTAGCTTTGCTCAACAGGCTCGGGTCAACCTCACTCAAAAAATTTCTATTAAAAATTATATTTCGAAGTTAGTTTGGACCAGGGACGAAGGGGCCCATGGCCCCCCCAAGTTTTTGTTGAAAAAATAGTACATATTTAATATTTAATGATATGTAAACAAGTATGTTGTAGTTTAGATGATTAGAAAACTTCTCTTATTTTGATGGACCCGAGTTTGATTCTCTACAGTAGCATTCTCTCTCTCTCTCTCTTCTATTTTTTTCCTCCATTTTGTGTTCTTTTTTTCTTTCTTTATGTATTTTGTTTTAGAAATATAATTGTTTATCACATCTTTATTATTATAAGTTCTTTTTTTCAGAAAGTCTAAGAATAAAATTTTCATTCTTTATCCGACTTTATGTCGAATATATATTTTGTAGTCCAATTCTAAGTTGTACTAAAATTCAAATGTTGTGTAGTTTTCATCATATTTTATTCCAGTCATATATATTTTACGTAAAGTGATTCACTTGCACCAAATTTTGTATAAGTAAAAATACATAATTTCAGTAAAAAATTGATATCAAAATGACGCTTACATTAGATTTAGATCCACGTTAAGAGATGATTGCATTTTTTTTTAACGTTGTCATGTAATTCAAATAATAATAAATTATTATTAAAATTATTATAATTAATTTCTAATTTTATTTTTAAAATTACACTATAATTTCTCAAAATTATAATTATTTGGACCCCCCAAAAAAATATTCCTGGCTTCGTCATTGGTTTGTGTAACGCCCCACTTTTTCTTGTATTAATTTGCTTTAATTTAAATCTTTTGTGTTGGGTTGTGAATATTTGTCAAGATCGAATTTTATTTTATTTTATTCTTAGATTTGAAGGAGTCCGTAGCTGCTTTTCTAGCTAAAAAACAATTTCGAATTTAATTTATGGCCTTAAGAATTTACTTCTCATATAATAATAATAATAATAATAATAATAATAATAATAATAATAATAACTTATGGGCTTCTTTATTTTTCCTCAGGTTTGAGATTTTAGATAAGTGGGTAGATAAATTATCTAGGGAGTCCAAATTATATTTTATTTTACTTTCTAAAAGAAAAGAGAGAAGGTAAGAAACGAATTTTTGTTTTAGTATAGTTCAAACAAGCCTAGGACTCTATTAGGGTTATACTATGTTTTTCGTACATATATATATAATTAATTACACAACTTATGCACACCATTTCACAACATACAAAATTTTAAATCATTTTTCTTTCATCTCTTCAAGCATAGCCAGCTAGCTGCTGTCAAATTTTCTATCTTCTTTTTTTGTAAGCTTTTAATCTATTATAATAGCATAGTAATTTTGTTAAGTCCATGGTTGTGTGTAAGTTTTTTATTGGTATGCTCTCAGACTCTTTGCACATTCACTGTACATTCAAATATAATAAGAATTATTGAGAGCAATTGATCTTGTGTATGAGAAATTATATGATTGGAAAGCACTGTACATTTAAATTGAGAGAAAATCAAATATTTTGTGCATTTTGTTATTGGCATTAGTAGCTGACAACCGAGAGAAGCTTTCATCACTTATATTTTTTTTGTAAGTCACCTCATTGTTTCCCATTAAATAGTCCGCCCACTAACCAATCATTTTTTTTTATTTGAATCAATCATAAATTGTCTATCTATTGTCAATAGCCTTTTATTTATTATTTGATTACGTAATTATTTTAAGTTTGAGTTTATGACAATTAAATATTCATAGTAACTATCTAATGTTTGATACCATGTTTCGTATATTACTAATAGGATTTTTTTTATTACTTAAGTTGGATTTGGTTTTAAATATTTCAAATTGATTACAACTTCCAAGAATTGTAGAGTTATGAGTATAGCTTTGAATTAGATATTTAACTATCTTTAAGAATATTATATAAGATTTTATTTAGATTTTTATTAAATTAAATGTATTTATTGAATTAGACGCGGCGCAACTAGGACCCTCATATCAGAATTGGTTGATTTTGATTTATTGTGTTCTACAAGACAAGGTGTGTGAAATCTTTTTTAACGCGCTAAAACATGTTTTGGAATTTCATATTGACACGCAGAATAAAGCATGCTTATTTGTGAAAGCGAAATTGGTTTGAGAAATATTCTTTTATGTCCAATTTGTATATCATTGTTTGGATCGTGATATGATATTTATTGCATGTAATGAGTATGCAAGTAGAAAGCCTTGACGGTGAGTCATTGGCCACGTGTAAATCCTATGTTGGTGAGGCTGGATTTTAAGCCGGTGAGGCTGTGCCTTGATAATGAGTCATTGGCCACGTGTAAATCCTATGTTGGTGAGGCGGGATTTTAAGCCGGTGAGGTTGTGCCTTGATAGTAAGTCATTGGCTACGTGTATATCCTATGCACGTGAGGTTAGATATGATATTGATTTCGTGCGGTGAGTATGCAAGTGAACATGCTGGCGAGACAGATTTTAAGCCGGTGAGACTGAATATGGTTGGTTATCACTTTCCTGCGATGTATATAAGTTTGGACAAAATAATGATATTCCATGTTTCCCACCACCGAGTACGTTTTTGTGCTTACCCTCTTTTTCATAAAATATTTTCAGGTGAGTGACCGTGGAGCGGCGTGACGGTATGAGTGTGCATAGTGGTGTTATGCCGCTTTTAGTTTCTTCCAAGACTTATGATATTTTGTTTAATTTCTTTTTCTTTATTATCGTTGTTGGATTTGAGTTACCAGAACTCAAACTTGTCTCAGCTATTAGGTCTTGCGTTAGATCATTGGTTGACTTCAGTTCTATCGTGCAAAGTCTAGATCTGGAGTTTTTTGGATTTATTATTTGGCAAATTTATTTGAATTATTTTATATACGTTATTTAAATATTATATTCAATAGATATAAAAGGAACAAAAAAATTTCACTTTGACATGTTTCCGTTTTAGCTATTTAAGAAAGTATAGCATTTTTAAATTATGAATTTAGGGTGTTACAGTTTGGGCCACGGTTTTTCCGGCTAGATAGATTTTCAAGTCGGGCCGATCCGGCCCGATTTTTTGGAAAAATTCGATGAGCTTGGATAGGGTCGGCTCGACCCGCCCATATGCTAACACTACTACGAATTACTCGATTCTAAGAAAGAAAGTTGAATGGAACAAATAATAACATATTCAACAAGCCACTCGAAAAGAAAATTTCATATTTGTTAGCATATGTGACAAAATTCCAAAGATGGCATCACTCATGCACGACGTGGCATGGTTTGCCAGCTTGATGAAGAATACAACGTGGATACTTTAGCAGCTCAAGATGGAGTGCATGAGGAGAAGATCTAGATTAAGTTGCTATTGTATTTTGATTGGTTCATGTGTCATCGGATGCTTGTTCAAAGAATATTCCCACCGTATTGGTTCTGGGTTTAGAGTGAAAGGTTACTATATATAGTGATGTATTAAATGCCGCATGCACACTTTTGCTTTATGAAAATATTTTCCTCTTCATGTAAATTTTCTTTCGCAGCTTTCTTTTGTTTTCTTTCATGGTATCGTGAGTGTTGATCCACCTGTCTCTAGATACATTCTTTGTTTCCTTTATGAACGAATTAAAGTATGGATCCACAAATGATGGATCTGCAGCTAGCTCAGTCATTTTCCTTCATAATATTCCTACCCCCACCAAACTTAAGGAAACAAATTTTCTCATCTGGAGACAACAAATTTTAGCTACCGTTAGAGGCTATGGCCTTGCAGGTTTTCTCGCTGGAGCAACATCACCACCTGATTTATGGATCGAGAGCAAGGAAGATGATGAGATTCATAGATCTGTGAATCCAGAATACACGACTGGGAGATACAAATCGATCCTTGCACTGGATCCATCCTCTAATGTAAAGTGTTATGATTTTGGTGTTTGGTCTCACCACCACTTCTTCTATATGGAATGCTCTAGAGACAAACTTCTCTAATCAGACTAAAGCCAATGTTATGCAATATAAACTCCAACTCCAAACTCTTAAGAAGGAAAGCTTGAGTATGACCGAATATTTATCTAAAGTAAAATCTTGTTGTGATTTGTTAAATTCTGTTGGAAATTGTGTTTCTGATGAAGACCAGATTATGCATATATTAAATGGGCTAGGACATGAATATGATTCTGTTGTTGTCACTGTGAGCTCTAGGATCGAATCCTGGTCAGCTATGGATGTGCATTCTCTTCTTCTTAGTTTTGAAAACAGGCTGGAATCAACAAGATCAGCACCTCTAAACTCCGATGGATCTCAACCTTCTTTAAACTACATGTCTCACTCCAGCTCTCAGAGAGGAAATCTTCAAAGTTACAGAGGAAGAGGAGGCTTCAACAGAGGGGCAGATATGGATTTTTTCGTGGAGGTTTTAATGGAGGTCGAGGTAGAGGCAGAAATATGGGAAATAAACCAACCTGTCAGGTCTGTTTTATCTCAAGACACACTGCTGATAAGTGTTGGTACCGGTTTGATCAAGGATTTGTGCCCAAACAACAAGCCCAAGAAGCTCACCAGCAAATTTATCACAACCAACAAACTGGGAATCATTTTCAAATCGTATCAGAGCTCATCTTGTTCAACCGCCTTGACCTCCAAGATCTCGCCTCAACCAATTCTCAATACACCGCCCGACTTCAACAAGGAGAATTGGTATCCGATTCAGGTGCAACCAATCATGTTTCACATGATCTTTCCACTTAAATGCAAAGAATCGAATATCGTGGATCTTCTCAGCTGCAAATGGGCAATGGTCAGGGAGTGAACATTGCTCACATAGGTAAGGGCATTCTCTCAAATCCTTTTTCCTCTAAATCATTCATTCTCAATAACCTCTTACATGTTCCTCACATAACCAAAAATCTGCTCAGTGTCTCACAATTTGTCAAAGATAATAAGGTCTTCTTTGAGTTTCATCCTGATTTTTGCCTTGTGAAGGATCAGGACACCAAGACCATTCTACTCAAGGGTTTTGTTAGAGGGGGTTTATACCATTTTCATCTTCAGCCTCATAGCCATCCTGCTTCATTTTCCAATCAAGAGTCGTTCATAGCTTCAATGGTTTACCCTCATCACCGCCTTCTCCCAATCAACTTCAGAACTTAGTTTAGATATTTGGCATGATAGACTAGGCCACTGTACTCATGATATTGTAAGAAAAGTTTTACATTCTTGTAATCTTCCTTACAATGAAATGAAATCTAACTCTTTGTGAGGTTGAAGTTTATGTTTATTATAAGGTCTAATATAAGGATAGCAAAGACAGCCAAAGGTTCTAAAGGAAGGATAGTCAGGCTGTAGACCAAAGAGCTTCGCAAGAGGAGAAATAAACTGGAGAAGTTTAGTAGGTAACCTATTAATGAGGAAAACAGATGTTGAAAAGGCATCATCCCAATGTGGCATTGGGAGACCCGATTTAAAAAGAAGAGATTGGCCCATCTCAACAATGTGCCTATGCTTTCTTTCTGCTAATCCATTCTGTTGAGGGGTATAAGGACAAGAAATCTGATGATGGATGCCATGTTGAGAGAAAAAAGCAGAAAGACTCCTATATTCCCCTCCCCAATCAGTTTGAATAGCTTTTATCTTAGTGTTCAACTGTGTTTCGATAAGGGATTTTAATTGTAAGAACACATTGTGCACCTCGCTTTTGGCTTTGAGTAGGTATAACCATACATACCTACTGGAGTGGTCTATAAAACTAACATAGTAGGAGAAACCATTTTTGTTTGTTATGGGTGCTGGCCCCCAAAGATCACTATGAATTAGTGCCAAGGGTGAATTATGTTGAGTAGTGGATTCAGTGTAGAGTAGACGGTGCATTTTTGCAAAAACACAAGGTTGACACAAAAACCTGGTTTTTATTTTACCGAAACATTCAGTCCTGTTGTCAAGCCTACAACCATTCGCACCCTTCTTTCTCTTGCTGTTCAGCAGCACTGGGGGTTACTCACCTCGACGTGGATAATGCATTTCTCAATGGCATTCTTGATGAGACTATATATATGAAACAGCCACCAGGATTTGAGATCTCTGGTTCTACTCCTCTTGTCTGCAAGTTACATAAAGCAATATATGGGCTGAAACAGGCTTCTCGCTCTTGGTTTTTAACTTTTCGTGCTACTCTCTTACAGATGGGCTTCCTTCAATCCAAGGCCGATCATTCTCTATTCTTCAAGAAAGGTGCTCATGCCACGGTTTACTTGTTAGCTTATATTGATGACATTCTTGTCACCGGTTCTACTGCTACGGATATTGATTCTGTGATTGGGAGTCTTGAAGATTCTTTTTCTCTCAAAAATCTTGGACAAGTCCATCACTTTCTTGGCCTTGAGATTTCTCAAACGTCTTACGGCCTTCACCTTCATCAAAAGAAGTATGCCTCCGATATCCTTTCCAAGGTTAGCATGTTGCATGCTAAACCTTGCCCTACTCCTAGGTCTCTACTGTTCACCTCTCCAAGTTTCAGGGCAGTCCAATATCAAATCCCCACGATTTTCGCAGCATTGTTGGAGGACTTCAATATCTAACCATCACTCGGCCAGATCTCTCTGTTGCTGTCAACAAAGTTAGCCAATTTATGGCTAATCCTCTTGACACTCATTGGCGTGCAGTTAAACGCATAATGCGTTACATGGCTGGTTCTATTGATCATGGCATTCATTTGCTTTGCACAGGTCAATTCTCTCTGGTTGGGTTCTCCGATTCGGATTGGGCGTATGATGTCGATGATCGCCGCTCCACTTCGGGCATGTGCATTTATTTTGGTGGAAATCTTATTTCATGGGCTTCATAGAAACAGCACGTCATCTCTCGTTCGAGCACTGAGCTGAAGATAGAGGCTTAGATAATACAGCTGCTGAAGTTACTTGGTTTGCATCCTTCTTTAAAGAACTATCTGTTCCTCTTGCTCATTCTCCTACTATTTGGGTTGACAACTTAAGCACTATCTCCTTGGCTTCTAATCCGATTCTCCACGCTCGAACAAAACATATCGAGCTTGACATCCACTTTGTTCGTGACATGATTGCATCTCACTCTCTCCAGGTTAGTCATGTCCCTTCCTTAGACCAAATTCCCGATGTTTTTACAAAGCCTTTGAGCATCGAATTCTTCACTCGCCTCCGTAACAAGTTAAACATTGTTCCGTTTCGCTCGCTTGAATTGAGGGGGCATGTTAGCATATGTGACAAATTCCAGCATGGCATCACTCATGCACGACGTGGCATGGTTTGCCAGCTTGATGAAGAATACAACGTGGATACTTTACTAGCTCAAGATGGAGTGCATGAGGAGAAGGATCTAGATTAAGTTGTTGTTGTATTTTGATTGGTTCATGTGTCATTGGATGCTTGTCTAAAGAATATTCTCAGCTGTATCGGTTCTAGGGTTTAGAGTGAAATGTTACTAAATATAGTGATGTATTAAATGCCTCCATGCACAGCTTTTGCTTTATGAAAATATTTTCCTCTTCAGTGTAAATTTTCTTTCGCAGCTTTCTTTTGTTTTCTTTCAATATTCAACAAGTAGTAGTTTTTTATATTTAAAAACTGAAAATAATTAAAAAGGACTATGTTTCCAAAAAGAAATGGTTAAAACAATACTTTTTTTGTCAAGAAAGATAGTAGTCGCAACCCAATGTTTATTTTGGTAAATTATGCTACTATGTAAAGAAAGAAAGAAATATGTTATGGCAGAGCTGATCCAAAAAGAAAAAAATCGGTAGAATTCAAACTTTGTAAATTTCGACTACAAGTTCACCGGTCTACTAATTCTTTAATTTCTTGGTTCATGAATATATCAACAAGAAGAGAGTAAATTAGATCCTTCAAACTTAGAATATCGTCGTATGCTCACTTGTGCTGCTCCGTTTTCCATTTTCTTGGTCCCAAGAGATGCCACCTGCTAAAAGTTCGTGAAGCCACAATGGAAAAGATTCATTCGTTTATTTAGGGATGACAATTGATCAGATCTAGACTGAATCTTGCTGGATACAAATCTAGATCCAAAATCTTTTGCTTGGGCCGGATCCGATTAAGATGTATTGGGTCCAAAAAATTAGATTAAGACCTAAATCTATTAGATCCGTAGGGTTTAGGATCTATATCCGGATCTATATGTTTTTTCACTTCTAAAATAAACCCTAAACCAATTAAAATTCACAATAACGTCATAATAATAATCTAAATCCACAATAACTCTATAATAATTATTTAGAATTTCTACAATCATCACTACACAAGAAGATGCTAGCTACAAATTTACTTTTATTTTCATAGCAGCAAATAATATTGTAATAGGAATAGAAGAAGTAGCATACATATATTAACAAATAGACCACTCATATCTAATTTATACATAATTTTTTCTCAAACATAAGGTATAATTTTCTAATGTTATTGACCTACTATCCAATTTCGTAACTTAGTTTATCCAATTTCGACTAGAAAGAAAACTAATATATACTCTATCCGTCCATCATTTTCATTCATTGATTTTGTGGTACGGATTTTAATAAATTGTAATGAGTGTAAAGTGAGTAGAGATAATAAATGAGTATATTAATAGATAATGAGATTATAAGTTGTGCCATAGGGATAACAAATGAATATATTGATGGATAGTGGGTGTAAAAAAATGGATCATGAATGATTTTTTTGTAAATAAATGGGTATGTTTAGGATAAAAATGTAAAGTTGATATTTCTAAAAAAGAAAAGTGAATATTTTTTGTGGATTGACTAAAATGAAAAAATTGAACATATTTGGTGGACACGGAAGTATTAAATTACACTTAGAAATAAAAATAAAAATAAAAATTATATATATTATATTATATGGATTCACGGGCCGGATTTAGATAAGATTTGAATCTTAGAAATCAGAATCCAGATCAAGATTCAGATTTTAAAGAAATCGTCTAAATCCAATCCAAATCCGTTGGGTCCAATTTTTTAAAGACTCGGATCCTGAAAAAATGGATCTCAATTTACGGATCTCGAACCGGATCCGTGATCCGCGCCATCCCTACTCCCATACGAAGGTGAAAAATTGAGTAATTGAAGCGAGTCAAACCGAATGCTATTGTGCTCAAGTTTGGTTCGTTTTGTATCGAGCTAGGTTCACGAGCTCGAGTCCAAACAAGCTTTGCAGGTTTACATATATTTTTAAAATGTTAATTATTCTCTTTTAAATATATTATTTTATTCATAATTACACAATGTTCGTTATTTCTTATTATAAAATAGACTATATTATCCATAAAAGTTAATAACACAACAAATTCATTATTTCTCACCACAAATAAAGTTAATTAGAGATTTGATACAGTTATAAATTATTACTAATTATAGTATATAGATATAAAGTGGATCTAATCAATAACTTTTGTATTTTAAAGCTCAATTGCATAACAAGTTTGTTCACGAGCTAATGAATCGAATACTATCATACTCAAGCTTGATTCGTTAGCTAGCGAGCTTCAAAAAAAGAGCTAGAATGAGAGCTTTTATCAAGTCGAGATCTAAGTAGCTCATGAGTAGTTTGGTTTATTTACAATCTTAAGAAAAACAAAATATGTTATAAATATATTTTTTGTCAACAATATTACATGACTCTTTATATTCTATGACATGAGTTGCACTCATACGCGTACGTTGAAAAGGACGATTCAATTTTCTTTGATTAATTAGTTTTATTAATATTTAAATAAATAAATTATTAAATTATATTTATGTGTTTCTAAACTTTAACAAATTAATTATAATTTATAAATCTTAATTGTGGATTATTAAAGCTTAAATGAAATTTTAATTAACCTCTTAATTATCCTTTGAATTAACATTAATCAAGGATTGTGGACGCCGGTACCCAAGTTGTTGTCCCATGACATCTATCTTTCCATCCGAGTTCTATATATTTTAGCTATTAATTATATCTTGACGAGAATAATAACAAAAGTCATTCAGAATAGTGGAAATTTGTATTTAGCCACTAGAATAATTAATTAGGAAACATTGGCCAACACCTGTTCGGATTTCTTTTTTCATTTGAAGACAGGAAGGTTATCTTTATGCCATGTTAAAATTTATCAAGACGTAAAAAACAGACAGCTAGCCACGTATAATCCAGCATTAAGGATTCAAATTTGGGAAGAAAACAAGACACTAATTTTGAAGATGTAAACATCCAAAATGTTGAGCAATATGTGAAATCGGCCACGAGGTACGGTACGTCTAGGCTTAACCTTCACAATATGTAGAAATTTTTTTTTAAGTTTGTTCAACCACAAGATTTAATTCTAGCCGCCTTTCAGGGGAAAATATCGATGGACGAGAATAATATTATTAGTCTGTTTGTAAACATTGGCCCAAATGCTTTTTATGATATGAGCCTACTTTAAAGCAAAAATCCGGCTGCTTCATTACTTTGTAAGGGTCAAGAAGCCCTCCATATGTATATGATTCGCATGTACCATTAAAGTATGTTTTCAGTGAGAAATAGAAAATAAAAATAAAAAGAACCTCAAACTCCCAAAGGAATTGTCATCAAATTAAGAGGATATTTGGCTAAACTTATTTTAAAGAGCTTATAAGCTCCGAGAATTTATAAGATGTTTCAAGAGCTTATATGAAATAATGTCTCAAGAACTTATAAGTTGTCAAAGTGTTTGAATAATTGAGCTTATAAGCTAGAGAAAGAATTGTGAGTTAGAGAGAGAAATTTGATGAAAGATGAAGTCAATGGTGTATATATAGAAAATAACGAACCATAACAAGGTTATTTTAGTAAATTCATTGTTACTTATAAGCTTATGAAAAAATGAATTGAAGTTGAACTACTTATTTTCAAGAGAACTTATGAGCTGTTGGAACTTATTTTCATATCTTATAAGCTGTTTATGAGCTTATTTTACCAAACACTTTGTATTGGAATTTATTTTCACAGCTTATAAACTGTTTAGGAGTTTATTTTACCAAACATTTTATATAAGCTTATAAACTGTTTTGAAGAACTTATAAGCTTAGCCAAACACCCTCTAAATCGATCCTATGCAATATTTTGCAAAAGCACCTTCAGTTTTACCCCCTAAAGATTGTCCATGCGTATGTCTTAACTTTTCTGGTCAATTTCTTACAATGTCTTTAGATGTCTTTAATTAATGATTGTATATTGGACGATAAAAATATTAGATGGAGAAGTTTTGTAATGTGTCCTTACATGATTTTAAGTTAAAAATTTCGGAGGGACTTTGAAAGATTAGTGTGCTTGCTAGCCGACATCAAGCAGGGCTTTTTAGCATAGACAGAAATAATCATTGGTGGGGCTAGAGTTTCCGAGTTTTTGAGTTCAAGATTTTGATAAGCCAATTTTCCTACTATTTGATTTAGTGATGGTGGTTTTTTCACGAGAATTAACACAAAATATCAACAACTTTGATGATTTTATAAGAATAAATAAGTATAAAATCTGATTGGTGGAGGCTTAAGCAATTACATAAGGGATTAATCCTTTACATTTACAACATATAAATATTGGTAAGACAAACGTTTGATTTGATCATGGTATCCCAATGAAATATCGGAAAAAATCAAATATCTTCAGCGTTATTCTATCTCGCTATAATTTTGTTGATGATGTATATATATTTCAAGTGAAATCATTTTAGTGGCTAAATAAGGGTATGAAAATTTATACCTCAAGCTGGTGTAAGAGACTGCGAATTGAAATCGTTGAGGCTCGCAGATGATACAGCAGTTGAGATTCTAGCCTGCTCCAAGTGTTGTAGAAAATCCATAACTATGGGGTCGGTCCACGGAGCTCCACGTGGAGCTCCAGCCCCCGCCACCCAACCCAAATGCCCGCCTTTCGGGGTAACTATCAGCATACAGTTCGGATTTTTCTGAGGTACGAAGTTCCAAAGATGGAAGAAATGGAAAACGGAAAAGAGTCAGACGATTCAACAGTTCCGGACGAGGTACTCCAAGGAGAGAAGCACCTTATACTCAAATTGCAAACTTCTTGGTTAAAACACACATTTAAGCAATACTTTTTTTCTAATTACACGAGAGCTTGACTCTTAATGTCACGATATGATATGAACTGTCACGGATAATATCTGACAAAGATATGTTCAAAATGCACAAGTTACTTCAAACTAAACGGCAGTCATATCCAAACTAATTAACTAAATTATGTTTTCAGCAAATTGGAAGAAACACTGCACCTCTGTCATGCTAAGAACTGTTAGGAGTTTAAGAGCATAGTGGTATATACTTTTTCTCGAACTTTACTATCAAACACATTTTGGCTGCCCGATACGAAAGGTCAGGGACTTAATTGGAAGGATAACCAATCTAAGAAAAAGGAAGAATGCCAAGGAAATCACATTAAGCAGTAAGTTAAAATACAAATATCTTAAGGTTGTTCTTTGGGGGGACAAAAAGACAATAAACAATTTCAGAGATTCAACACTGCAACTTATTGCTTGCTAAATAATGTAAATATATATGTCACAACATGGCCAGCACAAATTCAATTTCAATATAATTGTTGGAGCACATGAACAGGAAGGCAATATTTCTCAAAAGGTAGAACTTAAGAGATGTTTCTAAAATATGTTTTTGACAACATACACTTAATTATTGCGAATAGATCTTTTAATTCATATGTGCAAATAAATAATATTGAAATATACATAGTGAAATAAAAATGCAAAACAGACCAGAGAAGTTTAACCTGTAGGTCCTCACGAGGAATTCCCCGGGATGGTGCAATTGGATCATTCTCAGCCTGCAAATCATTTGTAGGTTTAGCAATTTGCATCTGAGCTGAATTGTCCAACAGATATTTTTATCCACTACGGTAAACTTGTCTGAAAATATCTCTATTCACATAGATCAATTTAACGTAAAGAAAAAGCAGGGTGGAAACCTTAAGTGGTGAATAAAAGCGAACAAGGAAAGTGACAAAAAGAACAGATTGCAATAACAATTGAGAGAGGCAAAAACATGGAGAGTTAAACTAAAGAAGTTATGTGATTCATTTCTGCGCAAGTTCACATCATTTCAAGAAGTATATGAATAAGGAAATTCAGCCTTGGACCAACCATGTATTCCAGGAATAGTTTAAAGAGAGTACAATCTATACCATTTCCAAAAAACCCATAAACTGCAAAACAGTACTTGCCTGGATGCATAACAGAGGTATCGTGACATTGTTTATGGAGTCTGAACTACTTGAGTTGGAGTAGTAGTTATCCACAGATTTAAATCCAAATGAT
Source organism: Salvia rosmarinus (assembly GCA_036937905.1). NCBI lineage: Eukaryota > Viridiplantae > Streptophyta > Magnoliopsida > Lamiales > Lamiaceae > Salvia > Salvia rosmarinus. The sequence continues at coordinate 57,040,615 of CM072822.1, read as the reverse complement.
ACTGATGGGGTCAAGAAGAGCAAACAGTTAGTGGTCGGTGGTGCCAGGGTTTCATGCATCTATTGACATATACAAACCTCGTGTTAGTCCCTCATCAAATTCTCTAACAGATTTAGCATTAGCAGCCAACGGGATATTAAATTCGCCTCCTATATCCTCAAATAAGAGAGCATGCCTGAAAAATAAATTATTCCATTTAGACATTGTACAAGATATTGAATGTGAATGACAGAAAAATTAATTTTAAGAATTCATATATGTGTAGAAACATAACAAAGAAATAACTCCATCGTACCTCCTGAAAATTTTGCAGAGTGAATTTGCCAGAGCTTTGTCATAAATGATGTTAAAGCCTTTACGGAAGTCTTCATCGGCAATAATCAAATTAAATGGATTGCATAAGGATACGGCACCAGCAAGAGGGCAAGTGAAAGATTCCTGTAATAAAAGAATATGCATAAGAATAGGAAAATGGAACAGTGGAAGATTAAAATGCAAAGCCCACATCTACCAAACACAAAGACAAACTTGTTTGTAGACATAAGAAAACTAACCACCAGTTATGACATTAGAAATTACCTGTGTTTTATGACTTTATCTAATAGAACATCTAAATGTAATTTTCCTCTGGAACACTAGTTTGTCAACAGATGGAAGTGTGTGACATCATGTACTCAGCTCCCTATTCAAAATGCATCTCAACATCCCATTCAAAAATCATGTCTCACATTAAGAAATGTGAGATCATGTATTCAGCAGCCTAAACCTTAAACCGTGAGCAATCATTGTACCCCTAAACCTGAATCTTTTGCCATACTTTGCAATAACAGTTTCATTGCGTAACATATAAAAGCTTTTGCTTACTAATGAGAAACCCCCAAACAACTTAACACATCAGGTGTGTGCTCTTATCAACAGCTATAAAAACAAGCAAGTTTCTCTTGAAAGGTTTCTAAATTGGGCTGGGTTGTGCCATTAGTTGGGAAAGCAAGGTACTCAAGGTGCAATCTATATAGGACATTGGCTTAAGCAACAATACATTGTGAACTTAATGAGTTGATGTGATCTGGAAAATAGGACATTAAGTGGTGCATAACTAAAAAGAAGCACAAGTTAGAATCTATATAACACAATGAAAAAGCTTGAACATAGTTCAGTTACCTGACCCACATAGCGAACCAGAATATTAGCTCCAAGAGACCAGCCAACAGCATATAAATTAGCTCTTGGATAGCGGCTGCCAATATGCTCCACTACTTCAGAAATATCTCCTAGAAATGAAGCTGAATAGAACTGCAACAATTTAGCCGGAAATTGAATAAATGGATGGCTGTCAACTGAACATTCTTATTCACATATTCAGCTGCAAAATTCTGATGATATTATTGGTTCTTTTTCACAGCATTGACATTTATGAACCCGAGCAGCACTCTATGTTTTTATGGCCTATTATTCAATCTTTCAGCATAGGATGTGCAATACAACAGAGTAAGATCAAGGATAAAGATGGCAACTCTATTCGTATTAGAAGACCTAGTTTCACACAAAAGGAAAAAGCTCAGGAAAATGCAGTACCTGAGCTGTGGTGACAGGGCTGCTACCACAACCTCTACTATTAAATACCACCACTCGCCATCCTTTACTCCTAGCTCTCAATAGCATATGCCTCACATATGTGTCCCCGCTACCACCAGTGAGACCTGGCTGCAATCATCCATTGTCAATGCTCAATAATACTTGTGAATTATTGAATTTTAGTAGAAAAAAACTAATTAGTTGTTATTTGCCCGAGCCAAGTTTTCGAACATTTTCTAAACTAACATGGAAATATCTGAAAGAGAATTCTTCTCTTACTTTGACCAAAAGAATCGTGGCTATAAATCACCTCAACGACCAGATATAATAATTTGAGAACAAACAGTAAAACAACACGAATTGATCCTAAGAAGCCATATCCAAATTAAATTATGACGTCAATTTCCAGTAATTCGGTGCTTAACCCTACATAAAGCTAAGAAGTCAATCTGTATACCAGCAAAATGAGAACGGGAGACTCCGATGGCAAGCTACGGTCGTCGCAGGAGACCCAGTCGAGAGCGACAGCGCCGCCGTCGCTAGTGCGGAGGCACTCGCGGCGGAACCTGACGTTGGGGAGTGATCGGAAAAACGCGGCGAAAATAGTCTCGACGTGTCGATTGGAAGCAATCAAGGGGTAAGGAACGTATGTGAGATGAGAGGATTTGAATGCGGGGATGAATGTGTCGGCGGCTCCGCCAATGACTTCGAGAGAGGGGTGGAGCTCGCTGGAGCACTCGGGCATTCTGGCGGCGGCGGTGGCGATGAGAGTAGAGAAATGAGGGGTTTGGTGTGGGTTAGAGGGAAGGGAAGATGAGTGAGGTGGCGGAGAGGGGTGGCGAAGCCGAAGGCGGGCCTGGCCATTGGTCAGCAGCAGAGGGAATGTGTGGCTGCCTTCCAACTCCAATGAAATGTTAACTCCTTTTAACTGCTGCTTTAATCCCCCACAAATAACACATGCTCTAAAGCCTCGATGACTTTAGTCCATCAAACTTTATATTCCGTCCATTTAAAATATCTAATTTTTTTTGGATTTGGATATTTAGAAAAAAAGAATAAAGTAGTTAAAATAATAAAAAATTGATAAGATCCATATATTTTGAAGGGATAATTATTTCCTAAAATGGAATAAAATATTTATAATAGGATAATCTGAAAAGGAAAATGAGACATTTTAAATGAGATAGATGAAGCATTTATGCTATTTTTATGTGTTTAATAAAATAAAAACATTAATATTTTCGATTGTTAAATTTTATAAATTAATTATACTTTATGACTCCACATTGATCTAGATTTCAAAATTGTTTGACCCATAAAATTGCAAACAAAATGACATCATATCTCCAAAAACTGTATAGAGCGATTATTTGGTACATAGCGCTAAGTTATCATATTCTGAATAACAAATTAAATGGTTAGATGTGGTCCATCTCAAGATGGAATTTGTAATGAAATAATTGATGAGATGGATAAAATAGTAATCCCTTCGTCCCATTTAAAGATTCTATTTTTTTTATTAATGCGAATATTTAGGAAAAATATATAAAGTTAGCTTAAAGTGATAAAAAATGGATATTAACACATTTTTTGAACGAATAATTACTTCTTAAAATAAAATGGGATATTTATAATAGGATAATCTAAAAAAGAAAGTGATACATTTCAAAATGGGACATGGCTTGTATAAAGAATTACAAAAATCAACCCAAACTTCAGGACTCTGATGTGCCAAGGTAGCACATTGAGTACCGCAAATTCATTTCATGCCAATTTTTAGAAAATTGATAGAAGGTCGAGACTCGAGAGTGTTTTACACTTTTTAAAATAAACCAATTTTAAAACTCGAGCCAAAGATCATACCATAAAATAAGATACATTTTCTAAATTTATTCTACAAGAAAGTATTCTCTTTTTTTTTCAATATTTTGAGCTTCTTCTTTTCATATATATATAATTACACTAAAAATTCCATTGTAATTTTGAATGCACACAATCATGAAAAATTATTATAAAATATGTGTTTATTCAAATTTTGAATTTGAATAAAACAAACTATGAAAATGAATCTTTTAGAAATAACTATAAAATGAGACTCATTAAATAAATCTTTAAAATATGACATGCTAAAATTATTGTATTTTTATATAAATAATTACATTTATCTATAGTGGCTTTATATATACCTTTTAGCAAAAATACTTAATTTTAAATTGAGAGCAACTAAATTTATCTTCTTTCTAAGTTATATACAAACTTTCTTATATATATATATATATATTGAAATTATGTTTGTTTCTTTTACTAATTAATAAAATTATGTTGATAATTTTTAAGAATGGTTGTCATATTTTATATTTTTTGAAATTTGGGAGCAATTAAAATTATCTTATCTTGAAATTTAGGTTGTGCATATGGATATTAAATTAATTTAATCCATTTATTATCATTTAATATGATTATTATAGTTGTTGATGGTACCAGGGGATCATACTGGTATACGGGGGAGAGGAATACACTAGTTAAAGTAAATAAAACTTATTTTTGAAATAAGAATTGATCTTCTACTGAAGTCAGTAGATGTTGGTTACTAATATCAGTCGGTACTGATGATTAGTACAGATAGAAGGAGTCTTGTATTGAGTGACATCGATTAACATTCCTACTAATTGCTTAAGCAACTGATAAGTTGGAATAATAACTAATATGCGTGTAAAAAGTGGTGGTTAAGTAACGTCTTATTGAAACGGATACTGAAAAATAACTTAGTCAAATATTTACTTAGTCAGTATTAGTTTTTCTCTTCAGTAACAAAGTGCTACTGATGGAGGTTTCAAAAAATATGTTGCGCTACGTATGCTGAGTGATGGCAATTCAATAACATGTAATTTAGATTATTGAAAGTAAAGGACAAACTTAGTTTTTACGTGGTTCGGAGAGATCAGCTCCTACGTCCAAGGACTAATAATTCAGTCAATCCACTACTTGGGATTGGTCTTGCTTACGGGTACAAGAGAAACCTATTTACAAAAGTTCATCTTATATGTACCCCGATTATATTATTGTATCTTCCTTCGCTTACTAGTGCAAGAAAACATCTAATTGCTTATGAGTGCAATCAACATAACCTTCTTGCTTAATGGTGCAAGACAACCTGGTTTTTAGCAACTAACACTTCGTTACTTAATAACCAACTTCTAATTCTAACACTATTATAGGTGTTTGGTAGAGGGTTTTTTATTTTTTCAACTTATGATTAAGTTGTTACAAACAACAACTTAATTTGTTCTAGGCGTAGAATATTACAATGGAAGTCTAGAAACTAAGGGAATAAGTGCTGAAATCTTGAGTAAATAATTATATTTTTAACTCTTAGGATTTACTGATTACACTTTGAATTCCCTTCTTCGAAAATACCTTGTTTGTATGTTTAAAGATATGAACTTGAATGCTTTGTGGACTTGTGTGTTTCAGCGTTTTCCGGTGACTATAGCTGGCAAAGTAATGGGTCAAGCCGGCCACCAGCCCATCAGCTTTTATATTTTTGGGTGGTCAGCCGAGCCCATCTGTAATAACCCGAAAAATTTAAAACTTTTATTAGTGATGTTTAAATCACTTATTTGTGGTTCTTAGACCTTAATTATGTTTAAGGTAACCAACGAAATGAATGAGAATCGATTCGGAGATCGAAAACTAGAGAAATAAAAACTAGTGACTAATCCTACCGGATTAGGGTTTTCAATAGCCTGAACATAGAATGAAAGATCGAGAATGAATCTTAACAAAAGGATTTCATTTCTAGAATCCTCTCGCGAAAACATGCGAGAAGCTAAAGAATGAGAATTTTCGGGCATACTTGCCCGGTCAGTCTTAAAAGCACTATTTACGAGTCGGATCAACTTCCAGTCCATGCTAATCATGATAATTAATGATAACAATTAATATCATGAAGGAATGTATTTTATGAATTTAGAAATTATAAGAATCAATTTCTGAAAGAAATTCCTGAAGAACTTAACCGAACGTCGGGAAAAATATACCGGGAAAACCCTAAATTGATCCGAACGACCCGAAACTCGAACCAAGGGTATAAATCAATAAAATATGATTTATAAGACTCAAATTAATTATGAAAGCTCAAGATTTCAATAGAATTTTTGAATGAGCATAATTTAATCGCCGAACGCCGTTTTTCCGCGATAACTCGGAATTGACTTATCGGACGACGTCCGAAATTCATGAAATTTTTATAATCATTGAAATAAGTCATTTGGAGGCTATTTAATAAAATAAAACCTTAAGGTTCCGAGAAATCAATCGAAAGTGCGTTAAAACTTAAAGAGTTGGTATTAACATGCCAAAACGGGTAATTTGACCAATCCACCTCCCAACTACAACCAAGACCACCCCAAATGAGCTAAGGACATCCCATTAGGCTGTAACACATCAGCATTTTCGTGCCATTTCAGCCTCTCACTTGGGAACCAAAATTCTCTCTCATTTTCAAATTCTCTCCATTGTTCTTCACACTTTGGAGCATTTAATCCTCCTTCTCAAACCCTTCCAACATCCAAATAATCTTTCTAAGACCATAGGAAGGTAGAGTGGAATTTTTGTTTGAATTTTTTTGGGTTAAAAACCCTAGTTTGCTCCTCATTTTTTTTCGTGACCTTGGAGCCATCAAATGCTCTCAATCCATGAATAAAAAATTCTTATCATAATGTTATAAGGCTACTGTAAAAATTTCATAAATTTTGGAGCATGTTTGTTTTTTTTCGATTTATGCTTTAATTCTTTTTATATATGCTAAAGCATGATTTTGTTAATATTATTTGATATTGTTGTTTGCTAATGTATTATAAGCATGTAGTATAAATATCATAATTTTCCAGAATACTTTTGAAATTTTTTTGTAAAACCGTGAGCTCCATGGCAATTTTAAGACATGGTTTGATTTTTCTTTTGAAAATAGTTGAGATATGGTGTTTAATATATGATGTTAACATCATATATAAATCTTGAGATTTTTAAACACATCTCCTATTTTATTTTATTTTGGCCGAGACATATATATATATATATATATATATATATATTTTAGAGTATTGTTTGATTTTTGTTTGTTGAAAATAGTTGAGATATGGTGTTTAGGGTATGATATGAACATCATATATTAACCTTGAATTTATTCAAATACCTCTCCTATTTTTGAGAAAAGAACCGTGAGCTATATTATATATATATATAGTGATTTATTTGATTTTTGTTGTTGAAAATAATAGGATGTGTGATATTATAAATATTGGTTAATGTTTGATGTTAATATTACATGTTATTACATATATAACCATATTGTGCAAGATTGGAATTTATTGAATATGTGTATATATATATATATATATATATATATATATATATATATATATATATATATGGAATTACCGAAACGATTTAAGGGTAGAGGGCATAGGTTTAAAATTTTAATGCATGATATGAAGTGATATTTCATGTTTAGTATATGGTATGAGCATGATATAATTTTTGTGTAATTTATTGAACACCAAAGCCCACTAAATTGTGATTACCGAAAACTTTGAGCAATTTTAACCTATGGTTTAAAATTTTATATGATGATCTTGGGTTGATAATTAAATTCTATAGTATGAAAGGAGTATAACATGATTTTATTGGAATTTATTTGATACATATGCTAATTGTTGATAATTATCGAAAACTTAACAAAGTGGCTAAGTATGAGTTTAATTCTAATGTAATAATAATGCTATGATAGTGAAATTATAAGCTTAGAATGAATGGTTGTGATTATGGTGAATGAATGGAACACTTATGCACACATACACAATGATTGTGTATTATGTTAGAAATTAGGGTTTTCTAACGCTTTAGTGTAGTTTATGTTGTGTATGGTATTGGTTGGTGTTGAATGTTTATGTTTATATTGTGCCGAAAAACCAAAACCCCAAATGTAAACAACATAATACTATATGTATGAGAATCCAAAAGAAATCGACCAATGTCGATAACTTAAGAAGGAATTAACGAGAATCGAAGTTAGACACAAATTAGGGTTTTCTATTAATAAAAGGATACTCGAATGCGAGTTCCTAAGTTAGAAAAACCAAAAGCCGAGCTACAACGTTAGTACTCAATAACGACAACCCAATACGATATTAGTTGAGCGTTAAAAGAACAAGATAACGAATACTGATTATACGGCATATGTAATCTCCGACGAGTTAAGATGAACAAACAATGTCGTAATGTGTAAGCAAGGATTCGAATATAAGATGTTGATCCTTATGTCTTAAAAGTCGAGTTAATATTCCCGAAACACTTCATTTATTCTTAAGTACTTACTTACATGATAGCATGTATTCACTGAATCATAAGTCAATACTTCTCTTTTAATTATCGTGCTAATACGACAAGCCGTCAAGCATAACCTACTAGGACGTAACTAAAATTGCTAAGTCTAGTTAGTGGCTTGAGAGTTTCCTAATTTATCAATCATAATTTGATTACCGACATCCTATAACGTAATAACGTTATAATAAAACTAAGGTCAAGAGTCGAGGATAGACTCGGAATACGTGATTCATAATTGGAGTTCACCTATGAACAATGAAGTAATATAGCTTGGGAATTGGGAATGTAAGATAATAGAAATTATCTTAAAACGATCACATAAAATCATAAAGAAACCCTAATTGGGAACTTTAAGTCGTAGTTTATAAACGACATTCGATCGATAGAAAGAATCTAAGAAACGCTATTTTCTTATGAAGGGTTTGATCGTACGTAGTCGGCGAGGAAGAACATCACACCTGCTCATTTAGAACCACTAGCTTGGATTAGCAGGTGGGCTTTCTTAAAAAAAATGTTATGCATAACTCAAAGCATGATTTACAAAGCTTTATGAAATATTATCACATGAAATATTATTGACTGCCAAATGTTTATGTTTTGTTGTTATCCTATCTGAGATTGGTATATCCAATGTGGTATGAGAATGTGTTGGTCCACCAACGTTAAAAGGGTATCGATCGGATCCGACTTAGTTAAGGACTAACTCGGATTGTGTACACGCAGTGATCGTGTGTTAATGTTCGCTACCTCGATCGTCACGGCGACTATGTGTAGGTGGCCACCCATAGTGCGCAAATGAATGAATGAATGAATGATCGATATGGAAACAACGTGAATGAAATAGTTCGCCGGACGTTTTGGAAAACGATAAAATGTTTGATAGCATGAGTCTTTAACTAAAATCCTCATGCGCTATTGTGGGCGCTTAATAACTTTGACAAAGAAAATATTTTCGCAACGAGTCCACCGAGTACTTTTGTACTTAGCCCCGCATTTCGCTTTTGATGTGCGGGTTGAGCGAGGATCGATGATGGGTGCGAGGTGGTGCGAGTAGCGACTATTTTGATGCTTTATTAGAAAGGTTTCTAGAACCTTGGGCATGCATCGTCATATGCATGTCCACACGCTTATTTGCCGCCTAACTCGATATTATTTTGATGCCCGAATTATGATTGCTTTCATACCGTATTGAACTTGAGGTCGCACTCGCCCTCGAATCAGCCGTGATCGTTATTTTGAACCTCGAACCTTTTGACGAGTCCTCCGTGACTCGAGTTGGTATCAAACAGTTTATCCCTTTTAGTCTATGCTATTGAGTAGTTAAATGGTTAATTGCATTGATTAATTGTGTTTATATCCACCGCTTACTATACCAAAGGACGATCCATATGATCCGTACTTCCTTGGGAAGTCGGGTCGTCACAAAGTGGTATCAGAGCACTTGTTCGCTCTGAACCCTAGAAACCCTTTCCTTGAATCCTGAGTTGAAAGTTGAGTCTAGAAATTGTTTAGGTTTGACTGCTACTGCACTGCACTCCATCGTCGTCCTGCTCAACGAGGAAGAGGTAACTGTTTCAACTAAAGGTTGTTTTGAAATGATTGAAGTATATGAAATGTGAATTGGAATTTCAATATTGCCTTGTTGGGAAGTTGAAAAATATTTGGAAAATGGAAATTTTTGAAATTGAAAAGTTGTTTCAATTGACTAGTCATTAGCTTGAATGATAGTTACAAGCTTTAGGAGCTTGGTAAATGAGTAAATGAGAATGCTTGATTATCGCACAATGTGTCGCGATTTGTGTTTACTGTTGTATGCGAAGCATGATAGAAGCATGATGTAAATGAGTATGTTTCCCCATGAGAACATAGACTCTTAAGACGCATGATCCCTTTGAGCCAAACTTAGTATGAGAACATAAGTACCCCCAATTGAACGAAATACTAAGAAAGAACGAGAACATAGAAATCTTAAGAATCACAATCCGAACGGATTCGATGATGAGAACGCGACGAGTCTACGATGATGAAGCGATTGCTTAACTGGAGGTTCGCACTGTTATGAGTCCCAACCTCTATACGTGAAGGAATTCCGAACACCGCGCGTCTTGCCTCTATCGCGGCATAAGTGAAAAGAATAAAAGTATAACGCTATGAAGGTATAAAAAGAAATGATGAATTGTAAGTGCATAATGAGAGCGGATATGAGATGATCCTATAACGTGAATAGAAATAAGAAATCCAAGACCCGATAAGATAAGGTGACCACTTAGCCTTTACCCGGAGGCTAGGCCTCGATCGCTACTATACTCTAAGAAACCATACCGTCTCTTTTCGGAGACCCAACCATAAAAGTCTCACCATAGAATTGAGGTAAATAGGTCATAGTACGATATAGATTGTTATAGCCTTCTTTGTACGTATGTTATTATGTACATACCTTCTTCTAGATACACCGTTATGTTTACCGTGTCCACCATAGTGATACTTTCCTTTCGGATGGCTCGGATCGTGTTCACGACAGCGCCTCCGTCCTCTAGGGCCACCCCGGGAGGTTATACGATCGCATCGCTCCTACCGACGTGCCACGGAGACGACCTTGGCGAAGTTTTGGCGCACTTCACACGCCATCGGGCTACGCACATGCCCGGGTACATCGCATTATGACGGTGTACTCCGCCGATCATGAGACCGCCATCCGATCGCGTGGTTACGCCCATTAGATATCGCCGACTACATTTATCGGCGCCGAGAGCTTTGACCTGAGGCGGACTCCGCGCTTTGCTAGCCACTGAGCTATGTGTTCACGGTGTATGGAGCTGCACCACGTGGGCCGATCTCCCGCACGGAATACACTTGGCATGATGAGATTCCGGAGTGGCTCCATCCGAGGTGCCTCGTTTGGCGGTGACGACGACTGTGTTCTTGCTGGCGATGGCGGGGAACATGTTCGGCGGGACCTTCCGTGCACTCGACACTCACCTTCCCGCCCTACCACCGTAGGATTCCATCCTCGCCATTGCCCGCCTGTGCCATCACCGCCACCATGCCATGCCCATATCCACCTCCACCCACGGCCTCCCCAGCCCAGCCCACCGCCACCTCCTCGAGCTTTGGACCATGATGTCAGAAGAATTGATGATCCCGTGACATGGCTACAGGTATAGTGAGAGAGACCGATGTCCGCCCTGCTGTTGCCCCTTTTCCGGATGATGTCTCCGAGGAAGATCCAGAGGAAGATCCCGAGGAAGATCCAGAGGAAAATCCCGAGGAAGACCCGAAGGAAGATCCCGAGGGAGATCTATCTGCTGACGACGAGATGGAAGGAGTGGATAGCTCCCATGCTTCCAGTCCCGACTCCTACACATGGAGCCTGATCTACACCCCGGGCGACCATAGATCTAGTTCTTAGGATTAGATTGTCTTTTTGTCTATATACTTTGTATATCTTTTGATGCATGCGGAAACGACGAGTCGTTCCGACATGAACCCTATTTTGATGACCACGGTAGCGTTTAGATTTTTGTACGCACCGTGACTAGGTACACGGAGTGATGCTGATATTTGTTTTTGGGCATCATACTCTGTACCTGGTCTTTTGTAATCTTCAAAACGCTGATGAAAGTCCTCGTAGAGGCAATTGATATGATATGGTGATAGCTCCTCGAGAGCCTTTTGTTTTAATGTTACGATGTGTGGTGTTCGATGATGTGCTAGATTTATGCTCGTAATTATATGAATACCGTGCTGATATGTATGCATTAATCCTGATGGATAGTATAAGAAAACTTCTAATTACGTGTGTTTATGAAGGATAGGATGCCGCCGAGAAGAAGAAATCGTGAAGTAACACCTGAGAGAGAAGACACTCCACCCCCACCACCACCACCGGCGAGACGGATTGAGGAACTATTCCTCAGGCAGAACCCACCAACCTTCAACGGGACTGGGAATCCCGTGGATGCTGAACTATGGATTCGCGCTCTGGAGCGAATCTTCAACTTCCTCCACTGCACCTCTCAGGAACGCTTGTCATGCGTTGCCTTCCAGATGACTGGTGCCGCCGACTTCTGGTGGGAAGCGAAGAGGAAGACTCTATCCGAGCAAGAGTCGGAAAATTTCTCCGGAGGAATTTAAGGAGGAAGTGTACGAGAAGTACATTCCAAGAGCTACCGGAAAAGAAGGAACATGAGTTCTACAACCCACGCCAAGGAAAGACGACGGTCACAGACACGACCGTGCATTCTCGTGAGATGTCGCGGTATGCGCCCGCAGCTTGGTCGACACCGACGAAGAGGATTGAAAGTTTCGCGGACTCGCCATGAGATCGTGGTGTCGCTAGTGCTCACGGAATCGACTTACCGTGATGCCCTCGATCGAGCATTGGACATCGGGCTGCTATGCCCAAGACAGATTGTCGTTCGCATCCCCGAATCATCAAGGGGATCGTGGGAGAGAAAGTGGGAAGGACCCCACCAAGGACAAGGGTCCAACATCGGTCAGCCGACAGTGAGGCCATGGCAAGGAAACAACGTGCCATCTGGGCATGGGCAGGGTGGACGCCCATGGTACCGTGATCCAAGGGAAACCAAAATTGTGAAGCTCCCCATGTGCCCCAGGTGCCATAGGAGTCATAAGGGGGCATGCACATTCACAAATAGACACATTGCCAAAATAATACCAAATCTTCCAAACATAGCCCAAACTCTACCAATTCATCACCATATGTCTCAATGAGTATATAAAACTCAACAACAAGCTTCAATCATCTCATCTTAGCTATAACCGAAAATCTCCTTAAGACATATTTTATGTCTAACATTAAAACTCACACGAGACGTCATCTAACACCAACGAACCTATATATATGCTCAATTATCATTAAAGATCATCATTTTATCAATAAAACATAAAGATCAAAGCTTTGACATTGAAAACTCATTTTCGCCGACAAATTAAAATTTTACTGTTTTTGAATACGTCGGCGGAAAAATCCGAATAAATCATTTTAGACTTTATTCATATCATAGAATTCAAATATGAAGTCAAAATGATCAAATAAAATAAAAAATCCAACATTATGACACTTAGGGTTTTCGGCCCTTTTGGAAATTTTTGTATAGTTTCAATTTCAAACGTTTTCCTTGTTCCAAACACGTTTATATCAATCCAATAACATATATATGAAGATAATTCAATCATATCAACATCATAAGTTCAAGAGAAGACATGCCCTTTTTCGAAAATTTCATGAATTTCAAAATAATAAGCATATGCTTTACAAATTCAACGTTAAACAATACGTAGACGTCAAATCTATCATAATATTAACAAATAATCAAACAACACATAATCATTCATATTTTCAGCATATGACCGAAAATTTAATAAGAGCATAGGATCATATTTTTAAAAATTTCAAACCGTATATGTGTTCTAGGTATGAAATTATACCTCTATTCGAAGACCGATCGAAAATTCAACGATTAGATCTTCCTATTTTTGAATCCCTATTTCAAAATTTAGTGTGTGTGTGAGTATGTGAATCGTGAAACTTGGGGAAGAAATTGAGAAGAAATAACTTTGAAAAGTCTAAAGTGTATATCTTATATTATGTAATAAATAATTTCATTTTTTATTTTCTTTATTAGGGTGATTATTCACCCTATTCTAGAAACCTTTTCTTTTTTTTTCTATTTCTCATTTTATTTAATATAAAATAATCACTTTTGTTGTAGAAATTAAATATAAATATTGTAGAATAATGTACAACGTTTTTATAGCACGAAACCGAAACTAATTTTCCGATAAAACAACCTCTATTTGAATCTTTACTTTTAAACTCAATAATTATCATAAACATCAAAATATAATAATTAAACATATTTTTGACCTTAAAAACCATTTTAAAATATTTCGCTCTTCATTCGAGCTTAATCGGCAAACGCCGACGTTACAAAAACATAAACTTTGAAATTCTCAATTTTCTGAAATCAAGACCTCTTTGAGCATATATCTATCATCTCAAGACTATTTAAATCTAGGTCTTCTTAAGTTCAACTAGATCTAAGAATCTTATCTCAGATTCTATCTCAAATCTGCTGAAATTCTATCTTCTCAACTCGAAGCTTAACGTAAAAGCTTCTAACTTAACCAACTCTTTCTTAAGGATTCAATGCTCTTCTTATAAAACTCTTAATCAAGAGCTAATCTCTGCTACAGAAATATGGGGTATTACATAAGAGTATCAGTGTCAGCGCAACTAACAAGAATCATTGACTGAAGATCACGTAATGAAGATTGAAGTCAGGCCAACTGAAGTCTAAAGACTAATGTATAGCGATGCTGATAAATCGAGCTATTGAAGAGTGAAGTCGAAGATAAGACTGACGTCTCAAGACAGAAGATCGGAGACTGAAGACTCGGCGCTGCTGAAAGCAAAGAAGTCGGAAATATGACTAAAGTGTCATACCAACAGCTGGATAGCCAAGCTGACTAAAACAAGTCGAAGTTGGTTATCAGAAGTCAAAACTACTGATCAATAGTTAAAACTGGCTATACCAAGTCAAAGCAAACTATTTCTACATCAAAGCTGAAGCGCCATACTAACTCAGGTTCCCAAACTAACAAAAGACGTAGTCCAGCCTGCTAATAAAAGTCGGAGCAGACTCGAATGGTCCAACCTGAAGTCAATGTACTAATAAAACACGGATTCAACTCAACTGAAGAAACATTGAGTTATTTAAGCCTTGAATGTTTGACTTGTCATGTGTCTTAGCGTATCTGCAGAAGATCATAACGTGTCAGATCACCTTTTTAGAGTTGTGGATCTACAGTGTAAGATGATGTAGACCCTGACAGCGACATACGAGGATTCAAACGGTAAAAACTCAAATAAAAAATAAAATGGATGTGATTGGTGTTCCCTCCAATGACACTATACATCATCCTCTTTATAAATACGGGCATAATCCAACCTTTGAAAGTAACCGAAACGCTGCACATTCGAATATTCTAAAGCATTCAAAACTCAAAGCTCAATAACTTTTACACAACAATTTCGAAAAAATGAGTTTACAAAGTTATCAGTAAACCTTAAGAGCTTAAATATATTTATTAGCTCAAAGTTTCAGCATATACTCTTTTAAGTCTAGGATAACACTCTTGTTTATATCAAGCCTAAACATATTGAGTTTGTCAACTGTGATAACTCAATCTTTTAGTTGAAAAACCCTCTACGCAAAACCCCCAGTTTGAGTAGAAGTTTGGGCAAGTAGGGAACGAAGTGTTAGTTCCTGAAAACTTGGTTATCTTGCACCTGTAGGCAAGAAGTTAGGTCGACTGTACCCGTAAGCAGTCAGACATTTTATAGTAGTAGTAAATGTAGGAAGAACGCCCAGTTCAGCGGGATACAAAGAGGTTAAGTCTGTATTTAGGTTTATATCTTGTACCCATAAACAAGACCAAATCCCAGTTAGTAGACTGACTGAGAAATCAGTCCGTAGATGTAGGAGCTGATCTCTATGAACCACGTAAAAACCAAGTTTTGTTTACTTTCAGTATCGTATTTACATTGCATATTATTGAACTGAACTTCACCAGCACACAGCAGCACAACATTATTTTGAAATACTCTATCAGTATCCGTTCAATATTAGAGAGATAAAACTGAAAACTAGCTAAGCCATTATTCGACTAAGTGTTTTACGCCAGTTTAAGTCTTCAATAAAGGCAAACTCATAACTAACATATTCTGCAAGCACATCAGTTATCAGTCCAACTGATCAGCTGTTTCAGCAGTTAGTATGTTTGCTAACAGATGACGCTAAACAAGACTCTCATTTTCTGAACTGACTAGCAAAATTGATATCAGTAGTGAACTATCATTAGTTACCTGACTAGTATTGGCACAGTAGACACTTCAGTCTTATAAAAAAAAACTTAAAATTTGCCTAACTGGTGTACTCATCCCCTTTCTACATACACCAATACGTACCCATATGGACCATCAATTGGTATCAGATAAGGTTGTTCGCAAGAACTACTGACTCCCCTAGAGGTCGTTGTTCTTAAACAGATATTTTAAACTGATATGTTTTTGCATACTGCTTCATATTTGTTGTGATGAAAACTAACTACAGTAGGTAGACTTCTCTCCCTACCTTTGTGGTAGACAACTATGAGATCTGGAAGTTTAGACTCAAGAGCTACCTCACAGCATAACATGACCGCATATGGGAGGTCATCACCAACGAACCAATCATCATCCGAGAGAAGGTTAATAAAATGAGAACAGAACCAAGAAAGGACCCGACCTACGAATACATGCCTAAGGATTGAGCTGACTTCACATCAGAAGAGAGAAAGCAGGATGAGCTCGACAACCTGGCCAAGAACATCATCTCCGAAACAGTTCCAAACTCTCACAGTGGGAAACTGATGAAATCTAAAACTGACAAAGAGATGTGGGATGCATTTGAGAACCTTTGTGCTGTCTCTAAGAAAATCAAGAAGAACAAGTTGACGATTGCTTGTCAGAAGTTCGACAACTTCAAACAAAACAAGGAAGAATCTATTGATAATATGGAACTCAGATTTGCAACCATTATCAATGAGATCTCAACCCAGCACAAGGAAAAAAAACGCACAACACGAGATCAACCTTAAAGTCATATGGGCGTTCCCAGCTGCTGTCTAGAAAGGATATACAGTAGCACTTCATAAGAAAGCTGGATTCAATGAGATGTAAACTGATAAACTCTTCTCAGCTATGAAAGTTGATGAGTACGACATCATACGCATAAAAGAGTCATCAAAAGTCGATGATTCAAAAATGAGCTCAAGTCAACACAAGAAAATGTATTACCCTTAAAGCTGACAAGAGCAAGGAAACCAAGAAGACAACCAAAAACAAAGGCGAGTGCAAGACGAATTGCTGACTCGGAATACTTTGATGGCTGAAAGATTCGGGAAGATGGAAGCCTGACTGAAGCGGTAAAACAAGTACCGAAAAGAAAAAAATGGTCATGACAGAAGTCGCAAAGAGATATCAAACAATGATCGGATCGACGCGACCCAACACACATGGGTGGTTTCAAACCCGACCCATTTTCCTGACCTGAATCTGATTCGACCCGAATTTGTTTTTTTTGACCTAACCCATTTTCCGATCCAAATCACTGTTCTGACCTAGTCCAATTTTTCGGCCCAAATTCAGTTATGACGAGTCTGGTCCCTGCCCAAGCACGCAATGCCCGATTCAAAGACAAAATAAAGATCTATATATTGTAAATTTATGTAATAAATTATAACAATCGGCATTTCATCCTCAAAAGTTTTATGAGATAAATGATGATTAAGATGGTATAAGTCCTTATCCCGGAAAGTTTTCAAAGGTTTGAAGAAAAATAAAAACCTCAATGCTAAAGTTTTATGTGAAAACGTGAGAAGGGATTTTGATCACAATAGCAATTTGGTTTCAAGAATAGATTAAATGGATTTCTTTAGAAATGGAACAAGAGTTTTCATATTCATATATCTCACATGCATAAATGACATGAAACGTACATGATTTTAGATTTTCAGGCACGCGATTTATTAAATGAGAAATTTTGGCACGAATGCCTAAGTACATGATATAAGGAATGTAATATGATGTATATACCTAAGCTTAACTAATGATTTATAAGTGTTCATGTCAAGTGGGTATGTGGCATGTATATGTGGCGATGATTTGTCGATGATGTGGTGTACTGTTTTTGTCCTATGAGTTTTAAAATTCAAAAAAACAAGAGAACAATCACTCCTAAACAATGAGGGTAGGTGGCTAGTTTATGGGGAATTGGAGAATAATGATCATAATGATTTATTATTGAAACTTACAAGTAACCTCCATCATCTTTTAAATAAACCAACCTTCCACTTTCTTTCTCCCTCATTTTTGTTTAGCCCCCTTCCCTACTCTCCAACATTTCATTTTTCTCTCCAAAACACAAGAATACACTATCCTCTTCCCTCTCCACCACCACCATCGGTAATCACTATACCGTGGTCGCCGCTGTCGTTTTTTCGCAAATGAGGGCCATTTTGTTTTCTTCAAAGGTTGGCCACGTAGGACCAAGGAGGAAAATTTTTGTTTGTTCTTGAGTAGTTCAAAAGTTATAACCCTTCTCCTCTTGACAAAAACCCAAAGTAGGATGGGTATGGGGAAAAATGAAGCCCTTTTAGTAATGTTCTTACTTGTTTTCTCTTGATTCGAAAGCTATGATGATCCATCTGTTTTTCTAGCCTTAAAATATTCAAAATATTTTATATATATGTTTTATGTATGTAATAATCGAAGTTATGTGTGTTTTGGGGGTGAGCCTTGGACATTTTTCACTGGGTTTTTATTAAACCAATGTTATCATTATTGTTAAGTAGTTAGATAGCGGTAAGTTTGTTAGTTTATTGTATCTTTCGGTTAGTTTGTTAGATGCATGCAACGCATGCACGCATGTACTCCAGTGTAAACATTGATCTCTATATAAAGAGATCTCAGTAATGAAAGCAAAAATCTTTTCCTCATTTTTCCTTTGTCAAATTCCAACATGGTATCAGAGCCATCTTCGTAAATTCTTTCAAGATGAACTCTTCTTCTGTCATACCTTCTTCTACCACAACTCTTCCCACCATGCACTCTATCTCTCTCAAGTTGGATCGAACAAATTACAACTTCTGGAAACTCCAGATTATTTCCACTGCCAGAGCATATGGCTTCGAAGACATACTTTTTCAAGAACCTCCTCTGCAATTCATGGCATCGTCATCAACAACAGCTGAATCTACTGTCAATCCAGATTATAGTACTTGGCCTCGATGGGACCAATTCATGTTTGGCTAGATCCTTGCGTCGATTACTCCCCAAATGATGGGATACATCGGTCAATGCACCATAGTAGCACAGATCTGGGAAGCTTTTGAAAAGCTATTTCACTCTCAATCCAAAGCGCGCGTTATGCAGCTTAGATCTCAACTACAATCTCTGAAGAAAGGTGCTATGACAACTGACGATTACATTCTAAAATTTCGTGAAATCTCAGATCAGATGTTCAATATTGGGCAGCAAATATCTGAATCGGATCTAGTTTCATATGTTCTCCAAGGACTGGGAGCAGAATTTGAAACTGTTAGTGAGCTATTGGCTTCAAGATGTGATGATATCTCTCTTCATGATGTTCAATTTGCGTTACAAATTCATGAACTGAGACTACAGAATCAAGCTGCTACCACAGGCATGGTGAACACATCGTTTCAACCACAGGCACATGCTGCGTTTCAGCAAAATTTCTCTCAGTATAGAGGTCGTGGTTACAAATCTGGAAGAGGCACAAGCAATCGTGGAAGAGGGGGAGGCAGGTTCTATAACACTCAAAAACTGATTTGTCAACTATGTGGAAAACCAAATCATGTAGCTCGCAAATGTTACAAACGGTTCGACGTCATTTTCAATGGATCAGAATCTACCTACAATTCAACCTCTCAACCACAAGCAAATCTTGCATATCCTCCTCGCAAATTTCGCCAAGATGGCATCTCCTCTCAGCTATCTCCACTGCCTCATCAATCCTCAACACCATACGCAGCTTCTCCTCCGATCTCTCAAACTTTTCAACCATTTGAATGGTACCTGGACTCAGGCGCTTCTGCTCATGTTACAGCTAATCCCAGCACACTTCAATCTCACTCTCCATACAATGGCACTGACACTCTTACTGTAGGTAATGGTTCTCAATTACCTATAACTCATATTGGCTCTACATATCTTCCATGTTCATCTCTTAAATCTCCTCTTCGGTTAAGCAATATCTTATTTGTTCCTCATATCACCAAAAGTCTGCTCAGCATATCCAAATTTACAGCCGATAATGAGGTGTTTCTTGAGTTTCATTCTGATTTCTGTTTTGTTAAGGACAAACACACCCACAAGGTTCTTCTGGAGGGCAAACTTAGAGAGGGTCTGTATCATCTGGATCTATCCAATTCCTACATATCTATTGAATCAGAAAATCCGGGTTTTGTTAATTCACATAAAATCATAGCAATTCTTTTTACAAAGACAAAATGTTGATAGTGTTCGTTTATGGCATGCTAGACTAGGTAACCCTTGTAATAGCATTCTACACTCTACACTTAAAGTCATGAACATGTCTTCACAACCTCTCAAGAATAAATTCTGTGATGCGTGTGCTATGGGCAAGATACACTCATTCAGTTTTCCTTCTGTTGAAATAAAGAGTTCTGCTCATTTTCACCTTGTTCATAGTGATGTATGGGGACCTAGTCTTACTGCCTCTAATGAAGGATATAGGTATTATGTTCACTTCATTGATGACTACACTAGATTTACATGGATCTTTCCATTAACTCTAAAATCTGAGGTAGTTTCAGTTTTTCAAAACTTCAACAAATATGTGGAAAGGCAGTTTAATACCACCATAAAATCTGTTCAAACTGATTGGGGGGTAAGTATAGACCACTGCAATCCATACTTGAATCCCTAGGAATTGTGTTTAGGCACCCTTGTCCTTACACTCACCAACAAAATGGAAAATCAGAACGAAAACATAGGCATATAACTGAACTCGGACTCACACTCATGGCTACTGCTTCTCTTCCTCAGTCTTCGTGGTGGGATGCCTTCACCACCGATGTTCATCTCATAAACAGACTTCCCACGCCTTCACTGCATAATACTTCCCCTTACTTATCTTTGTTCACACTACAAGAATTTTGGTTATAGACCACGGGGAATCCCCATTGTCTATTACAGAAAACCCCGTTGTCTATCAAGGTATAGTCTATTAGGGCCGGCTATAGACAACGGGAAAATCCTCGTTGTCTATAACAACATAGACAACGGGGAAATCCCCGTTGTCTATAACAACATAGACAACGGGGGCCTTGTAATATACAATGGATATTCCCCGTTGTCTATTGTGTTTTAGACCACGCGGACATCCCCGTTGTCTATATATTAATAGACAACGGGGAAAAGCCCGTTGTCTATTGACCAGTCAACGAAAAAAAATTATTTATTTATTTATTTATTATATAATTCAAGATACCTGTTTCTGTCATTAAAAAACAATAATACAAAATAGATATAAAATATATATTGTCTCATAAATAGATAAATCAAGGTACAATACATAAACGTTATATACCGGGAAAATTCTCAATCAACAATTATAGTACAACAAATATTGTCTACCTAGCTAATTAAATTCGTCCAAAAAACAAATAAATTACAAAAAAGCTCATGGGCATGAACATTGTTCAGAACTTGACAAGAGGAGCACAGCGAAAGCGATGACATACTTTTGTCGCATAACAAGTTGCACCAAATATTTCGCATCGCCCCAATGGCATCATGCTCCTTTAATCTTCTTTAATTTGATCTCGGGCACCAATTAATGTTACACCATACACTGATGTCATCACAATTTGAGGCAATAGACCACGCGGTTAATGACCCGTGGTATTTAAACAACACGAGAGGAAGACAACGTGGGCTAAAGCCCGTTGTCTATGAAATTTTTGCGCTAATAGACCACACGGAATGAACCCTGTGGTCTATAATATGAAAACCACACTAATAGACCACGCGGAATAAACTCTGTTGTCTATAACCGATTGAAAAATGGTTATAGACCACGCGTTTCACCCTGCACGTGGTCTATCACAACATAGAAAACTTTAATATTAATGTACGTGGTCTATTACATGTTGTCTATAAGCTAAATTCTTGTAGTGTCAACCAAAATCCTGACTACCAACTTCTCAAAGTATTCGGATGTAGCTGTTTTCCTTACCTTCGACCATATAATTCGTCCAAACTTCAATATAGATCTTTCAAGTGCTTGTTTTTTGGGTTACAGCTCGAGCCACAAAGGATATAAATGCTTACATCCTTCGAGTCGAATCTACATAGCTCGTTCTGTCTTGTTCAATGAAGATGAATTCCCATACGCCACACTATTCTCTCAAAATACACATTCTCTTGAGTCTGCGCATATTCTACCTACACCTGACTTTGATGTTCCTCCAACTTCTGTTTCGAGTCAAAATCTACCTGTTTCTCTGCATGACAAAAATTTAACTCCCTCCTTCTCTCTGCATCACCAAACTGATTATGCCCGTTCACCTTCAGAAAATCAGTCTCATTTCTCCCATCATCATTCTTCTACTTCTACCACTCCCATTGTCCCTACCTTAAGTGTTCCTCCTTTACCTCATTCCTTCTCATCATCCTCTTCCCCTCCACAATCATCTGTAGCTCCAAATACTCACCCAATGACTTCACGATCAAAAAATGGAGTGTTCAAACCAAAATTTTTTATTGCTGTCTCCCATACACCTCCTTCTACTCTCTTCACATCTTCTGGTTCACAAAATGTCAATACCACAACCAAATTCACAGAACCAGTCTCTACCTCCGATGCTATTGCAAATCCTCTCTGGTTTGACGCTATGGCTGCTTAAATTGAAGCTATTAAGCTGAAGGATACTTGGGATATAGTTCCACCTACTGATGACATGAATCCCATAGATTGTAAATGGGTGTACAGAGTCAAGCTATGTGCTGATGACACACTTGATAAACTAAAGGCTAGACTTGTGGCAAAAGGTTTTCAACAACTTGCAGGCCTTGATTTCTTGGAAACCTTCAGTCCCGTGGTAAAGCCAGTCTCTGTCCGATTACTATTCTCTTTAGCTGCTACTTTTAAGTGGGATATCCAACATATCGATATAAACAATGCCTTCCTCAACGGGCATCTTGATAAACCTGTCTATATGAAACAACCTCCCGGGTTTGAAGACAAAGATCATCCAGATTGGGTCTGCAGGTTAAAGAAATCTCTCTATGGTTTGAAACAAGCACCTCGAGCATGGTACGATCGACTTAAAAATCATTTGCTTGCCTATGGTTTCAAACACTCAAGCTCAGATCACTCCTTCTTCTATATGCGCACATCTGGAAAATTGTTGATGGTTTTGGTATATGTGGATGACATTTTGATAACTGGAGATGATCCATTGCTTGTGAAAAATTTTATTCAGACGTTATCGTCTGAATTTGCTCTCAAGACTCTTGGCAGCGTGAGTTTCTTTCTCGGCATTGAGGTTTCCAAAAATCGGGTCTTCCTACACATTGTCTCAAGCGAAGCTCAGTCAGTTTCTTCAACAACCCACTGAGCTGCAATGGAAAGCTTGCAAACGATTGCTTCGTTATCTCAAGGGTACCATTCAGCTTCCACTTCAGTTTTCCTCATCAAAGTATCTTTCTCTCGTCGCGTACTCTGATGCTGATTGGGCTGGTTCGGTGGATGATCGAAAATCCACTGGAGGATACTTTGTTTTCTTGGGCTCAAATCTTCTGTCTTGGAGTTCCAAGAAACAGTCCGTTGTGTCTCACAGCTCCACAGAGGCTGAATATCGCTCTCTTTCTGACACAGCTATGGAGCTTGTGTGGATAAAATCTTTACTTCAGGAGATTGGTTATTCTCTTCCCCAACTGCCTATCATCTGGTGTGATAATAGTAGTGCAGCTTCAATGGCATCGAATCCTGTTTTACATGCACGCACCAAACACATTGAGATCGACGTGCACTTTGTTCGCGATAAAGTCATCAAGAAGGAAATATATGAGTGTCACATTTCTTCCACGGATCAAGTTGCAGACATACTTACTAAATCTGTGTCCATTACTAGATTTCAGGCTCTTGTTCGCAAGTTACCATTTGCGCTCATGAAATAGTTTTTTGGGGGTTGTATTAAACCAATGTTATCATTTTTGTTAAGTGTTAGTTAGATAGCGGTTAGTTTGTTAGTTTGTTGTATCTTTCTGTTAGTTTGTTAGATGCATGCAACGCATGCACGCATGTACTCCAGTGTAAACATTGATCTCTATATAAAGGGATCTCAGTAATGAAAGCAGAAATCTTTTCCTCATTTTTCCTTTGTCAAATTCCAACAGTTTTCATCCAAAAACATTGCTGTGATTTCACTGTGTTCAGAACTGGAATTGCATGTGTGTTTAGAGCATATTATGGTTTGATTTTATCCAATATGTCTTCTGGGAAAATGATCAAAGGGTGTATACTACGTTGATAAGTGATTTTAAAAAATTTAGGGCATGTCTAAGCACAATTTTTGGTAGTGAAATGATGAACTACCACTGATGCCAAACTGACAGCATTCTGTCTGTTTTTGGAATAAAATGTTCATGATATTTTTGGAGTCCTTGAGTCCAAGCCTCAAATAAAGTGTTTATATATGTGTTAACATAAGATCTGGAGATTTTGAAGTCAATCCAAGTCATTTTCGAATTTTGATGATTTTTGAAAATAAACTGCACAAACTGCCATATTTTTGAGCAGTCTGGTACACAAGGCTATAACTTCCAATATGTTGATTTTACGACCAAACTTTACTCATGAAAAATGTTTTTCCAGAATGGGGTCTTATACAACTTTATGAGTTTGGAGTCAAAAGTTATGAATTTTTGAAGTTAGCCCTGAACAGTGCAAATTCTGGAAATTGCTAAGTGTTGAACAAAAGCATGAATTAAGTGATTATGTGCTTCAGTACTTATATGTGAATGATGTGGTGTATAATATGTCATGAGCATACAGAAATATGAAACGATGCATGATTTGAGGTAAATCAACGAAACATGATATTTTTCAAATGCATGATTTTGTTGAGAAAATAAGCATCCAGGTAGATTTATGTTTTTAAAGAGAATGAACAAGTTGCATGAATGTGCTATGATATCTGAAAATAAAGATGGGTTTTAAGACCAGACGAGATTTTAAATCCGAATAAAAGGCCCGCGAATAGGTAGACGGTTTCGTAGGAAGCAAGGTTATGCATAGTGTGGCGTTAAAGCCAAAACTTATCTTGTAGGACTTGTTGGGCAAGGAAGGATACCCAAGATTAAGTTAACCAAGTCACATGTGAAAATGTGAGTTCTATTTTTAAAGTATACTAGAGTATACCCTTCGAGTTTCGGCGGAAAATCATTTTCGTTACAAATTATAAGTTAAAAGTATAAATTTTAAAAACAAGTCTATACTTTTTTTCGAAGTGATAGTATTTCAACAACTCATCGGAAGAAGTTTTTAAAACAAAATAAAATTATAATAAAAAATAGATTAAGGGGGATTTTCTTCGATTTTTCCACTTATATGTTTAAAGGGTTAATCTATATGCTCGTACTCACAACAAATCTGATTAAAAAAATTATTACTCGTTCTCATTTTAAACTCATATAGTTTTATAAGTTGTTATAATTATTGGTTATTTTTCTTAATAAAAAAAACTTGGATATTAACTAAGCATTAGTAATAAATAGTATAAATAATAAAAATTTAGAAAATAAAAAAAAATCATCTTGCACATATTGATTAATGTTTAGACTTGTTTAAAATTTAGATACTCATATATTTCCTAAATCGAATTGAAAATTGATTTTACTATTGGTTTTCATCTCAAACTCGTATATTAATATCCACTAATTAATTTAGCATATAAATGTAATTGTATTTAGGTTTTCAATTCATGAAGTCGATGAAAAATTGTGCACAATTCCAAATATATAAATACAAATAGATTCATTTTTTAATTCATTAGTAATTATGAACAATCAATCTATATATATATATATATATATATATATATATATATATATTTTATAATAACATATTTAATATTAACATAAATCAATCTATCAATATATTAAATGATAAAATGTCAAATTCATAAACTTGTGGAATTTTAGAAAAATAAGAATGAAAAATCATGGAAATGCCACATAACATTCAAGATGAATTTGGATATATATGCTCGTACTCCCAGCAAACCTGATTAAAAAAATAATTTTATTACTCGTTCTCATTTTAAACTCATATAGTTTTATAAAGCGTTACAATAATTGGTTATTTGTCTCAATAAAAAAACTTGAATATTAATTAAAATAGTATAAATAACAAAAGTTTAGAAAATAAAAAAAAATTCCCTTGACATGTTGATTAATGTTTGACTTGTTTAAAATTTATATACTCGTATTTGTCCTAAATTGAATTATAAAGTGATTTTACTCTCAGTTTTCATCTCAAACTTGTATATTAATGTCATCTAATTAGTAAAACACATAAATGACTATTTTAAGTTTTCAATTGATAAAGTCTCATGAAAAAATGATGCATGATTCCAAAATTTTTTATAAAAATGAATGAGAAATAATTAAGGAAATTTCATAATCTTTAATTAAAAAAATACTGAGATATATAAAATAAACAAATATTAGAATATAAGAATTTAGAAAGTAAAAAATTAGTATCCAAAATAAATAAGAATAACAAATGTTGGAGATGCCACGTACATGAGCGCACGAATTAAGGTGTTGTCTTTGATATACATCGCATTATTTAGAATGTATATATTCGTACCCGTCTCAAGCTTGATTAAAAAGTGATTTTACTACAAGTTCTTGTCTCAAAACCATATATTAATTTCGCTAATTAACTGAACTTGTTCAATTTTATAAATATAAGTTATTACAGTAATTGATTACTCGTCTAAGATGTAAATATTTGTACATGTCCCAAGTCCAATCAGAAAGTAATTCTATTATATGTTACCATCCCGAACTCATATATAATACACACTGATCACTCAAACATGTAAATACCATTTTATTTAGATATTCAATTTATGAAATCTAGTGGAAAAATGATGTTGGCAAATTTTTTTTAAAAAATAGTGAAAATAAATATGAAAACTTGGATACTCTTAATTAAATAAATTTTCAGAATATTAAAATATATAAAATTAGAATATATGAATTAAAAATGTAATAAATGAGTATTTAAGTTAAATCAAAATAGATTTTAAATATTAATCTTGCAAATAGAATTGCACTATCGAAATATGATAGTTGGTTTTTAATAGCTTACATAGTATAAATATTAATCTTGCAAACTTTATCTTAAAAATAAATATTAAACTTAAAAATATTTTTGTGGAAGTAGAAAATAAATAAATAATTTGATAGGACACATTAGATGATAATTAACAATACAACTATTTTAAATCAAATTGAAATTAAAGATTTTCTTATAAGATTATAAATTAAAATTAAATAAAAGTAATAGATATATAAATGCAAATGTACAAATAGATTAATTTTTGGAAATCATTAATAATCATGAACAATCTATAAATATATATATATATATATATATATATATATATATATATATATATATATATATATATATGTGTGTGTGTGTGTGTGTGTGTGTGTGTGCATTTATAATAATATATTTAATATTAACATAAATCAATTAATCAATGTATTAAATGCTATGGTCAAATAAGGAAACTTGTGAAATTTTATAAAAATAAGAATGAAAAATCATGAAAATGCCACATAGGATTATAGATGAATGTGGTGTCTCCAATATGTAATAGATTTATATATTAATAGATTTTGGGGTTATTAAGCCTCAAATGATTAAAGTGAAAATGTGAAACGATGCATGCAAAAAGGTTTTTATGATATGACGCTCATTAGTGCTGACCAATAAGGGAACTCGGATCGAAAGGAGAACTCGAGTCCAAAGTTGCGGCTTTGACCAAAATGAAAGGTTAACAATCGTGCCTTGGCTAGTACTGGCCAAGGTAATGTACACGGAAGCTTGAGTTGGATGAGTTCTGCAGTGGCTCCCCGGCTTAGGTCAAGAGGGCTATACACGGATAAAAAAGATCCCCGTTTAGTCTCCCAGTTGGTAGCACAAATGAAAAGATGAGCAAAGAAAAGTGAATATGCGCATATGGAGCTTCGGCTCAAGAATGAATGAAGGAAGGAAGGAAAATGTTTTACATATACACATGGCATGTTTCTGTTTTAAAACGCCTATGGGATATGTGTTTAAGTATGCATGTTTCTTATGATGTTTATCCAACAAAGTGTTTATGATAAAAGGGGCATGGACTTTACTGAATACACTAGTACTCAACCCAAAATGTTTTTCCAAATGTTTTCAGGTTGCGCATCAGACGCGTGGAGGTGTGAGACGATGATGTTCCTGTAACAAAGTGATGATGCCCTTTTGTAACCATGTTTGTCGTATTTGGTCATGATATGTTGAAACATAATTGCTTCCGCTCTATGACGATGAAATGTTTACATACTTGACTTATGTTCATCTCACTCGACTCAAGTTAAAAAAAATTATCTCTTTTTTACTCCCTAAGTATAGTGAGTATTGAATTCTTATTCTGATGTCGGAACTCGAAGTCTTCATACTTGGAGTTTTGGGTGTCTTTGAGTGTCAATCGCAGTTAATTGCTCGATGGCTGGCTATGAATATTGTTAATTATATAACAATTTGTTAAAAAAATTATTGTCGAGTCAACCTCAAGAAGTCAGTAGCAACCAGTCTTCCGGACCCTAGAAGACGGGTGCTACATAAATTAGGTAGGGACGACAAGATCCATAAAGGGCCGTGATGAACGACTTTTATTTTATTTTTATCTTCAAAGCATGTCGTTGATATTTAAATTATGCAAGAGCATGTAATGTATATTTTAATTACGTAGAAGTATGATATATATATATATATATATATATATATATATATATATATATATATCTACGTGATTAATCGCACTTAGCAAGCATGCTAGGTTTATCATCTTTAAAGCATAATTTAGAATTCGTGAGCATTTTTACATGTCGAGTTCTAGAAGAATATGTATACGATTACGTGATCTACATGGACAAACCTTTTGAAATAAAATACTAAACAAGAAATCCAATGTTTTAATTTTAAACTAAAATCATCAAGACCTCAATATTTTTATCTCTAAACAAAGTGATATGCATTGTGAGTAAACTTCTACACGCATGGCTTGCTTGCACTGTGTATCATAAGTTTGTTTGATAAAATTTCTAAATAAAATATTTTAATTTATTGAGAAGTTGGAGTTTCATGTGTAAACTTCCACACATGAGGCTTACATGTACGATTTTCATAAGTTCTCTAGATATAGATGTAAAATGAGATGACAAACGAAATTGAATTGGAAGCGATATGGTCCGAGTAAGTATGTAAATTCTAAGAATTCGATCTCTGTTTTCAAAATTGATTTCGTTGCTTAGGCATCACCTTAAGTACAACTTTCCGCGAAGTCCTTCTTACGATGGTGATGTGGTCTAGTTAAAGGTCCAATTATTAATTTCATTTATCATAAGTGTTTCAACGAAAAACACTCTTTTAATTGACTCATAATCGAATGAGGTAATCGTAGAGGGAAAGTTAACCCAAGTTGTCTCTCAATGAAAATTTAACAGGGCATATTGTTCGTGTCACACACAAAAAGCGATAAATCCTAAACACTCTAATATCAAAGGAGGATTTTGGAACAAACTGGAATTGAAATACGGAAAAGTAAATTTAAGTAAAAGCAAACCTAGCTAGGGGTTGTCAATCCCTAGTTGATATCTAAAGAAATCACAAATACGGGTAGCTAAAAGCGTCGAACAAAACTAAGTTTAATTCATTAAACGGAAGACAATAAAATACGATGGAGAAAGATTCAACATAATAATAAATTTCAATATCAAAGTGCGTAAGACGTAAATTATCGAATGCAAAGGAAAGAAAGATAGTACCAATATGAAAAGCAATAATCAAATCAATCAATCAATCCAATCGAGTTAACAATCTATGATGCGTAAATTAAAAGGAACGAAAGGAAAGCTGAAGAAGATAAATGAAGAATAAAAGGTTTCTTTCTCTCGTCCGCTGTGTCTGTCTTCTCTCTGAACTCTCTTATTCTCCAAAATAAAATGACTGCAGACGTAAAAAGGGGCTAACCTTAACTTAGTGTGCGCGGCCTAAAACCAATGACTGAGCGTCGGTTGCACGCTGAGCATGCGCGATGCGGAGCGTAAAACTAAAGTTGAGCGCCGGTTGAGGCTGAGCGCTCGCTGCTCGGGTGTTTCTATATTAAAGCTGATCGTCAGTTGCAGATGAGCACTCGTTGATCGTGTGCTTCTGTTTCAAAGGTGAGCGCTGACTCGAAGTGAGCGGGCGTTCAGAGGCGAGCGGGCGCAGAGAGGTGAGCGGGCACATAGGGGTTGAGCGGGCGCGCGGGGCGTGAGCACGCGCACGGAGGTGAGATGGCGCTCGTTGGGGCGTGAGCACACGCGCAAGGGTGGAGATGGCGCTGTGCGCGAGCCATTGCGAGGGTGAACCGGCGCTTGCCGTGCTGAACGTGCGCGCGAGGAGGGTGTCAGCGCCGGCGCGCGACAGGCGACGGGGCGCACGTGCGCGACTTTGAAGAAATGCTCTGTTCTCCCTCGTCCAAACTCCGAATTACGATCTGTTTGCACCTACGGACTCCTATCGAGATGCTCTTCAATATATGATAACCCTTGCCAGATCCATTTCATCCTATTTAATGCCATTTTTTTACAAAATATCGAAACAAACCAAATAAGTCTGAATCGATAAATACTAATCAAAATAACGGCATAAATAGAACAAACCATGGGAAACAACATGCATAAGAATACCAAGAATAAGCACAAAATCATACTAAACAACTCCCCCATACTTATCCATTTTCTTGTCCTCAAACAAAGTCTAGTCTAATAAGAATAGAAAAATAACTAATGCAACTTCACTCTTGATCCAATCAATCAAACCCCTTGTTGTTTTCCCCCCAAACTTGGTGAATACATATTCAAAGTTAACATGAAATAAATCTAAGATTCTGAGGGATGTCAAATAAATAAGAGGTGATTTTTCTTCAGACCCAACTCTCTGCTATGGGTGAATTTACTAAAGTGGTCACCTTTAGCAACAAGTTTCTTTTGAGAACACAAAGAAAGTATTAACAGATTTTGGAACAATGTTCAAAAGGTGAATTCTCGATGAACTCAAGTCTTCTATCGTGGTTTCCCATGCCTATTTCTCGATTTACAAGAAAGAGGGACAGAGTCTCATCCTCCATTTCAACAATCTCAACAATTTATTGAAATTTTAATTCTCCTTCTTTTCCTTTTTCTTTTCTTTGCTTTTTTTGTTAAGGAAACAAGTATATAGATAACCACACTGTTAACACTACCCCTAGCATAAGTCGACAAATCACGTTAATAACCCCCAATTTAAGGTCAATCCATAAATCTCGTCAATTCACATTGCACTTCAATCACATATCAACAAGAGAAACGGGATTACATCAAGGTTTGACCAATACCAAAGAGTTCAGTTGCACAAATCAAAATCCTGACTTATTAGCATAGACAAAAACTTGAGTCCAAGAGTTCAAAATCATCACCAACTCACATCACCAATCATGCAAAAAGACACGACACGACACAAAACCAAATACTTTCCCCCCACACTAAACTCGAGCACTGTCCTAGTGCTCAAAAATTAATAACAAAAGAAGAGGAGACTTCTATGTTAATAGATGGCGAAGAGGGTCGAATGTGAAGGCATACCGTAGAGCCGGAGTATCACGGCTTCAACTCACTGCTTACGACAATACGTAAAACTTTTCGTCCCACTTCTGAACAAAATAAATACAGGGACAGACAGATAGATCAAAGAGATCAAAGAACCAAGCAAAAAGAGACAAAAAGAAAAGAACGGCGAAATCTGTTGGTAAACTCCCACGTAGTACTCAGTTTAATGTCGTGAGCACGACGTAGTCTAGTCAGAGACAGATAGGATCAATGAGCAATGTGTTCTGCGCTTCTTTCAGACCCTTATGATCAAAGTCAGGCTTTACTCGCTGTCCGTTCACAGTAAATGATCTGTTGGTGTTAGTAACGCGAAGTAAAACTGCTCCGTAAGGAAACACCTTCTCAATGATGTAAGGACCACTCCACCTGGAGTTGAGCTTCTCGGGGAAAAGTTTGAAACCATACTGTAGAAGTAAAACCTTTATTCCCGATTTTAAATCCTTGCGAACTATCTGCCGATCATGAATCTGTTTCACTTTATCCTTGTAAAAACGAGCATTCTCATCCTGCAACAATACATTCTCGGCCAAGGGATCAATAGTATCTATGGAAGCACGGTCATCAATTAAATTAGCAGAGGGAAACATCACACTATCATGTACAGGGAAAGACACAGATTCACCAAGTACAGTCATTTTTAATGTGCCACTCTTAACGTCTATAAGTGTGTTGGTTGTGGCCATGAATGGCCTCCCCAATAACAGTATGTGTTCCTCCCCATCTTCCCTAACATCACCAATATCCAACACAACGAAGTCAACATGAACTAGCAACCCACTCACCTTAACTAATATATCCTCAATAATACCCTTGGGATATCTCACGGACCTATCAGCTAACTGTAGACACATCCGAGTGGGTTTAAGTTCACCTAATTCTAATTGTTTGAAAATTGAATAAGGCATAAGATTAATCTCGGCCCCCAAATCAAGCATGCCAGAAGCTTCCTTACCATTACCCAAAGCAATTTTAATAATAAAACTACCTGGATCCCGGAGCTTGGGAGACAATTGGTGATGTAGGATGAAATTAGCTGCTCCGGAGACCACGACTTTCTCGTACTCTCCAAACCTTCTCTTCTTTGAGACTAGCTCTTTGAAGAACTTGACGTAGGCTGGCACATTTCTGATCACGTCCAATAGAGGTAAATTAACATTCACTTTGGACAGGAGTTTATAGAACTCATTGAATCGCCGGTCCTGCTTCTCGTTCTTCAACCGATGTGGGAAGGGTATCAGTGGAATGTAAGTATTTGCTGCCTTATGCAGTCCGACCTTAGTCTATTTCTTCTTTTCCACCTTCTGCGACTGCAGCTGCTTGCCTGATATCTCTCTCACCTTATCCTCAACAATCCGACCACTCCTTAGAATAGTGACCGCATGAGCCTGATGGGGTTGGCTTGGAAGTTTTCTCACTGCACCTTGCTGCAGCAACTCATTAAGCTTGCTAGCAATATGTATCATTTGCGTCTCTAAACGCTTAATGGTGGAGTCTTGAGCATCTATTCTTTGGACGAACGTATCCTCCCAAGATGGCTTATAAGGTGGTGGTAGAGGTGCTCGCTGATACTGCTGTTGTGGGAACTGCTGCTGTGGATAGTGCCTTTGCTACTGCTATGGAGGTCTTTGGTATGGCGCATTCTGATTTGAACTCTACCATTGGTTCTGATTCCTTCATCCCACATTAAATTGTTGCTGATTAGACTCGAACTGCTGTCGGGGTTGAAATCCCTGCATAGCATAAGCTTTGGCTTCGCCTTCGAAGGTATGCTCTCTCATCCTAGGGCACGTATCAACATTATGCCCGGGTTCATTGCAGATTCCACAAGGTTCCATGAACTCCTTGTGCTGGGCTGGTGGATCTGGCTTCCTCATCTTAAGCTCTTGTACCTCCCTCATTGGCTCAACCACTTCCTGATTCATGTCAAAAGAAGGAGTGATGGCATGTGCTTTGGCTCTTCTACCTCGACTGGATTTCTGCTGTGAAGTAGCAGCCATAGCCTCAAAAATCTCAACAATATCTCATTGTCGCTTGTAACCAATATCTCTACCTGTAGCATTGTCCACCATGTACTGAAAATTCTGCCTAAATCCGTCATAGAAAGACTGATAAAGTATCTCATCTGGCAAGGCATGGTGAGGGTACTTCTGCAATAAGTCCCTAAACCGTTCCCAAGCTTCATGGAATGGCTCGTCGATGTCGATTAAAGGTCATGATCTGTGACCTCAACTCCTGACTCTTCTTATTTGGGTAGTATTTAATCATCAACTTGTCTACCACGGCATTCCAGTTCTTCATAGAGTTGGCGGGGAGTGCCAGAAACCAAGACTTTGCCATATCCTTCAAGGTATATGGGAAACAACACATCTTCAGCTTATCTTCATTTAGTCCTCCCGGCGGGAAGAATTGCAGCACCGAATAAAATTCCCTGATGAAACACAAAACATCCTCACTAGCAAGCCCATGAAGAGTAGGCATGAGTGAGAAATGATTCAGCTTAAGCTCATTATCACGAGCTATTGGTCCAAGAACAATAGGGGAGGTAGCAACCCTAATCACTGGTCTGTAGAAATCACGCAGAGCTCGTGCATTTTCACCGATCTCTCTTAGCGGGGTTGTATTCTCAAAAGAAGGATTATTTCTGATTATCAGCTCTGACTGTTCACCACTCACAGAAGTGGCACAATACTCCTCTAGTTCCGGAAGAAACGATCTCTTAAGCTTACGAGTGTTGTCCAACGGGGTAGCAAGCGGTTTATTGAGACTGCGACGACCTAGCATACATAACACTCAAACAAAACAGATCACATGCAACTGGAGTAAAACAAAAAGGAACAAAAAGAAACACAGAAAAATAATCAACACAAACAATACGCCTAAAGTTTTTCCCCGGCAACGGCTCCAAAATTTGTTTCAACTAAAAACACTCTTTTAATTGACTCATAATCGAATGAAGTAATCTTAGAGGGAAAGTTAACCCAATTCGTCTATCAAAGAAAACTTAACAGGGCTTATTGTTCGTGTCACACACAAAAAGCGGTAAATCCTAAACACTCTAATACCAATGGGGGGTTTTGGAACAAACTGGAATTGAAATATGGAAAAGTAAATTTAAGTAAAAGCAAACCTAGCTAGGGATGTCAATCCCTAGTTGATATCTAAAGAAATCACGAATACGGGTAACTAAAAGCGTCAAACAAAACTAAGCTAAATTCATCAAACAGAAGACAATAAAATACGATGGAGAAATATTCAACATAATAATAAATTTCAATATCAAAGTGCATGAGACGTAAATTATCGAATGCAAAGGAAAAGAAAGATAGTACCAATATGAAAAAGCAATAATCTGAAATCAATCTGAATCCGAATCCAATCGAGCTAACAATCTATGATGCGTAAATTAAAAGGAACGAAAGGAAAGCTGAAGAAGATAAATGAAGAATAAAAGGTTTTTTTCTCTCGTCTGTCGTGTCTGTCTTCTCTCTGAACTCTATGATTCTCCAAAATAAAATGACTGCAGACATAAAAAGGGGCTAACCTAACTCAGCGTGCGCGGCCTTTATATAAAACCAATGATCGAAGCCTGGTTGCATCTTTGCGAGCGTGATGCGGAGCGTAAAACTAAAGTTGAGCCGGTTGAGGCCGAGCGCCGCCAGTGTTTACAGATAAAGCCGGCGCGGTTGCGACGGCGCTTCGATAGTGTGTATCTATTTCAAAGGTGGCGCTGCTCGGTGAGCAGGCGATCGGGCGAACCGCGTGCGAGGTGGCGGGCACGGAGAGGTGGCAGCGCGGGGTTGACCGGCGCGCGGGCGTGAGCATGCGCGATGATGCGGCGCGGCGCGTGAAGCCTCGCGGAGGTGAGATGGCGCTTGTTGGGCGTGAGCGCGCGCAGGGGTGGAGATGGCACTGTGCGTGAACCGTTGCACGTGTGAACCGGCGCTCGGCCATGAGCTGGCGCTCGCTGTGCTGAACGCAAGCGTGAGGAGGGTGCCAGCTACTGGCGCGCGACGAGCGACGGGCATGTGCGCGACTTTGAAGAAATGCTCCGCTCTCCTCGTCCGAACTCCGAATTGCGATCAGTTTGCACCTACGGACTCCTATCGGGATGCTATTAAATATAAGATAACTCTTGGAAGATACATTTCATCCTATTTAATATGGTGTTTCTACAAAATATCAAAACAAACTAAATAAGTCTGAATCGATAAATACTAATCAAAACCACGGCATAAATAGAACAAACCATGAGAAACAACATGCATAAGAATACCAAGAATAAGCACAAAATCATACTAAAAAATAAGGATAATTTTCTTTTGTATAAATAAGAGAGTGTTTGATTTGTATACTGAAAGTAGATTAGTTGAACTTGTATGTAATGTTTTCTGTTACCACTATTCTGATCTCCTAGTGAATTATTTACTTGATTGCATATGTTGCCCTATTATCTCATACAAAAGTTAGATCATACGGTGTGTAGAAGATCACAGAAGTATTAATGATTGGTCGAACTAGTTGAGATATAAAAAAGATCACAACTAAAATAATTTGAGGATGGGTTGTTGGTATACGTTACAGTATAGATAGAAAATAACTTGACTTTATTGCTTATCTATGCCGGCACGCCTTGACGTATTGATGGGTCACGGTGAGATGAGTTCTTCTATCTAGCCATCGTGAAGAACCTAGATCTCAGTGACTTTATGTTTGATCTAAACTTCGATAAGGTTTCAGGTGATTATGAGTTACTAACAATCACTTTGACTAATTATGGATGAGGGTTACATGAGAGAACTCAATATTCTTTGCATCTTAGGTAGTGACAGTGCTTGTATATCATGCTGGTTATTTAAATTAAGTTACCGTATCTGTTTAGGAGGGTGACGTCTCCTTAAGGAACTTAAAAGGAACTCAAAATGTTTATTGTACTAAATCATACAGGTTGAATTAACTCAAGTACAATAATAAAGTTGAGTGGTACTACTTAAGAAATTATTAAAGGGGTTAATTATTTAAAGCAGTCATAGTGCTATAAATAATTACTGCTTTAAATAATTAATGGACATGCGATATCTTTGTAGGGAAATCTTATTTTACCCTATTTGAATGTTTAATTCACCATACATTGAATATATTCCTAGCATGCATCTATATAATTAATTGCAACACATATGTGTTTACACGTATTTACCCACGAATTTCTAGGATATCTGATCAATTGCTTACTCCAGCTTTAATATTTTGGAATGTATCCTAGATGCTTATTCTTCAATACGTAACCTCTTACGTTATTCTTGTGATTTTCGAAAATCACACAATGATAGGATTAATTTCTGATTTTCTCTCACATTATATTTATAATGCATTCCTATTTAGATAGGATCCTTGCATATCTAATAAATACAATAATTATCTTCAATCCCTGAAAATAAATCATATCTAGAATACTTATCTCCTGATATCTAATAATATCAGATAATATATATCTAGATATTAGAGATGTATTAAAATAATACATAAATCAGAACAGAGTCTCAGTGGACTCTACAGAGCTAGGCAAAATTTCTAGCAACAATAGGACTTGATGGGCCAGCTCAGGGATCAAATGCAAGGAATAAAGATGCGCCTAAAATGAATTAATTATCTTATGTTCACCCCAGAACATAAATTAATTCATAAACATTTATTCATTCCACTAAAGAACAAATGCTGACTTGCCCCTTTAATACCGAAATTGAGTCGGGCTTACACTTAGACTTACAAATCCCCGTTTTTAAGATATCGCACGTCCATTAATTATTTATAGCTTTCTGACTGTTTAAAATAATTAATTTCTTTAATTCCTTAAATAGTATCATTCAACCTTATTATTGTACTTGAGCTAACTCAATCTGCAGAGTTTAGTATAATAAACCTTTTGAGCTCCTTAAGGGGACGTCATCATTCTAAATAGATACGGTGACTCGATACAGGTAACTAGCATGACATACAAGCACTGCCACCACCGAAGATGCGGAGAATCTTTGGTTATCTCATGTAACCCCCACCCATAACAAGTCAAAGTGATGGTCAGTAACTCATACTTATGTAAAACCTTATCGATGTTTTAATCAACGTAAAATCAGCGAGATCTAGGTTCTTCATGACAGTCAGATAGAAGAACTCATCTCACCATGATCCATCAATACGTCAAGACGTACCAGCATAGACAAACAACCAAGTCAGGTCACTTCTTATCTATACTGCAACCTATACCAACAACTCGTCCTCAAGTTGTCTCAGTTGTGATCTTTTTTATATCTCAACTAGCTTAACCAATCACACAGACTTTTGTGATCTTCTACACACTGTATGATCTAACTTTTGTATGAGATAATGAGACAACATATGCAATCAAGTAAACAATTCAGATAAGAGATTGTAATAGTGGTAACAGAAAATATTTTATACAAGCTCAATCATTCTGCTTTCAGTATACAAATCCAACAATCTTAAATATGGGGATTCGTAAATCTAAGTACAAGTCCGATTCAACTTCGGTAATAAAGGTGTAAGTCATCATTTATTCTCTAGTGGAATGAATAAATATTTATGAATTAATTTTTGTTCTGGGCTGAACATAAGATAATTAATTCATTCTAAATCCATTTTTATTCCTTGTATCTGATCCCTGGACTGGTCCACCAAGGTCTATTATCTAGTAATTTTTGGCCACCCTCTGTATAGTTCCATTAGGATTGTGTTCTGATTATTGTATTATTTATTTAATACATCTCATATTTGATATTAAAAAATATCAATGAATAATTATTTTAGAAATGAATTATCTTCAAAATAGAAAATAATTATTGTATTTATTATATATCCAGAATCTTTTCACGTTAGGATT
Organism: Salvia rosmarinus; assembly: GCA_036937905.1. Lineage (NCBI taxonomy): Eukaryota > Viridiplantae > Streptophyta > Magnoliopsida > Lamiales > Lamiaceae > Salvia > Salvia rosmarinus. Next base: position 57,002,177 of record CM072822.1, on the reverse strand, counting down.
TTAAGGAGAGCACTATAAATCTAAGGTAGGAGAAAATCAATAGAATCCTAAGCAAAATAGTGATTTTTGAAAATCACAGTGAAGGAGCGAAAATTTGATGTTCTCTATAGATTGCTCTCACTCAACATTGAAGATCAGACATCTGGGTCGACACAGTCCAAAAGATTATAACTGGAGTTAGTCATTGATCAGCGGTGCCAGAAATTCGTAGGTAAACACGAGAAAATTCTTATGTGTAGTAGTTAATTATATAGGAGCACGTTAGGAATATAATCAATGTATGGTGAATTAAACATCCAAGATAGATCATCGAGAGCATGGAAAATCATATTTCCTACAAAACTAGTACTACTAATCATATAGTGATTTTCAAAAATTACTGGAGTGGGAGAGAAATTTTTGGTATTCTTCATAGCTTGTTGTCTATCTAGCGTCGAAGTTCAGACGTTGGGATACAATTCAGTAGATCAAAATTGAAGTGTTAAAAATTCTGCCAAAAATTTACAGATGAATACGAGAAAACTGCAACGTGCTACAATTAATTATATTGAAACATGTTAGAAATATAATTAATTTATAATAAATTAAATATCCAAAATAATCATATAGAATACAAAATCAGCAATTCAGTTTGTAGTGTTCCATCAACTCTCACCACTTATGAATAACGAATTAATACCTCTTTTATTAATTCCATTAAATTATTTGTGGAAACGAATATGTTTAGCCCTCTAACTAGATGAACTAATCATTATTTATTTCCTTTGATATCTTTAATAAACTGATATGAACACATATATTATTATGTAGAAGTGCTTTGACTATCTTTTACTAGTAAAAGATGAAAAAACTTGTCACTTCTGGGCGGGGGGGGGGGGGGTATCTGTAACGTTATGAATGAACACGTCAATTTTGCATTATAAGGCTGGATCGATTGATTTCACCATGGTTAATCCACCATTTATTTCATTTAATTTCAAATGAGTGATATTCTTTTAAAGATATTGGACTATCGATTAAATAAATATGAATCCAAGGCAGTATAATTATTTTAGTCCAATTTTTATCCTTAAACTTTGTTGAAATTAAGACATTATGTGAAAATTCGTTTGAAACGCAGATTAATGAAGAAGAAGCATATTAACATTTGCTCAAAAAAAGAACATTTATTATATTTTATTCTCCCTACAACATTTTCAACATGCAAAGCTAAAACTAATTGCAAGAAAATCTTAATTTCGTGGTCTGTGTTGTTCGAACCATATCACCTACTTATTTGCCCCGCACTGTCTCAGGCGCCTCCATCTTTGTCCTAATTTTAGAAGGATGTTATTGTAAAATTATCCAACTATTATTTTATTGTTGTTTGTCGAAATTGAAATTATTATACCCTATAGTATAGTTAATCATTTCAAGAAAACATTGTAATTATTGTTTCCTTAATTTAATCTCAATCTGTAAGTTATCCCAAGACTAATCAATCTTCAAACTTTAAAAAGAAGACCTTGAAAAAGTAAACGTGCCATATAAAGATAAGAGTACTGTATTTGAAGCCTCAAGACATCTGATTCTTTAGGATGTTGATTAAGAGGGTATTTGGTTAAATTTATTTTAAAAACTTATAAGTTTCTAGAACTTATAAGATGTTTCAATAGCTTAATTATAAGACATAATATTTGAAAAGCTTATAAGTTGTCAAAGCGTTTCGATAATTGAGCTTATAAGCTAGAGAAAGAATCGTAGAGAGAAAAATCATAGTTAGAGAGAAAAAATTGACGAGAGGTGAAGTCGATAGTTATAAGTAGAAAATAAGTCAACACTTATTTTCACAACTTATAAGCTATGTATGAGTTTATTTTATCAAACACTTTGCATGAACTTATAATATCCTAAATAGCTTATAAAATGTTTTGAAGAACTTATAAGCTTAGTCAAACATCCTTTAATTATACAATTATCATATATCCTTCTCGTCAAAAAAGCTGGAAAAAACGTTTTACCTTACCGTAAAATGTTGTTAGTTAATAAAAAAAATATACCCCACAACAACAGTAACAATAAGTTATGTAAATTAAGAGAAAACCGATAATTACATTATCTTAATATTTACCTCGTAATATATGTATGAAAGACTAAGATAATGACTAGAATCTCATAACTTTGACAGCAAGCATATATAAACCTTTTCTTTTTTTCCTTACCTATCTCCTTTTTTGTATGCTTTCTGTCTTTCTTGTCTCCCTTGTCTCTCTTTAGCTTGCTTTTTTTCTCCTTTGTTTTTTCCCTCTCAGTGGGCACCTGATTCTCTTGAGTCAGAAGATTTATAATCATTTCAAAATGAGTAGATGTATAAACATATCATTCTCTTCCCAACGTGAACTCCAAATTAGGCTTCAGCTTACTAAGGCTTGTCTCCGACGATGATCCTCTCTCACATATCTCCTTCTGCATGTGTAATTATAAGCACTGTGTGTTATTCACACACTTGCCCACTCACACAAACACCCTCGATATATAATGCAGACTATCACTGCATAGTACAACCAAAACAGATGGAATTGTGCCAATATTTTACTCTCTCCCTCCCTGAGTGTCCGAGTCTGTCAAAATTTGTATGCAAAGAAAATGGATAATTTTCCTATTATTACCATTCACTATTGTATCTTTCTATATTCGAAAAGAAAGGAAATCAAAAGTTATAAAAAAAAAAATGTTTTCGTCATTGGAAAATTGATGGCCAAGTTGTTGGAGTACGAGGTATAAATAGGCATGTATACGAACCGAGCCGAACAATACCAAGTTCGAGTTCCGCTCTTTTAATTTTATTCGGCTCGAGTTCGAATTCGAGCTTTATTGAACTCGGCTCAATTCATTGTAAAATTTTGAGTTCACGAGCAGCTCGATTCGGTTCGATAACTACTTGTTTATGAGACATATTCGAACTTGAGCTCGAACTCTGCTCGTGTTAGACTTTGCTCGTTTTCGATCTCGAACTCGAATTATTAAATTTTGTAATTTTTTATTAGAACTATAATTATATTACTATTAAATTTATTATTAATTTTAATTATTTCAATATATAAAAATAATTTATTATTTCACATGTTCGCGAACATGTTCGTGAATTGGCTCATTTGAGTTCGAACCAATATGTTCACGAGCTCACAAACCGAACATCCCTAAGCTCGAGTTCGGGTCGAAAATCATATCGAGCTCGGTTTGAGGCTCGAATTCTGTTCGTTTGCAAAATGAACGAAGTCGAACGAGCTTTTTTCATATCAAGTTCCGAATAGTTCACAAGCGGCTTGGGTTGTTTATATATATATATATATATATATATATATTGCATTATGGGATTTATAGTAGAGATGAACAATGTATTGCACTCACGTCCCATTCTTTGTCGAATTAAAGCAGCTTAAAGAGAAAATTTTCTTTTTCTAGGATGATAATTAGCAACTTTTTCTTCACTTTTCTTCTCTCTCTCACTCACACACACACATCAACTGTTAAGAACACCCTCAGAGACATATATATATAACAAATGGACATCAATATATTCCCAAACACACTCAATTTACAAAAGAAAGGGCAATTGTGTAATTTTGAGTGGGTCAAAAGTTGTACCTCGTTAGGTTGTACGTTTACTTCAGAGTCCTTTGCTCTACCATGCAACCAAGCTTCCCCTCGACTACAACATATATTAGCCCAATAATTTCAATCAGTGGATGCCATGCAACTATATAGAAAATTAAAAGCAGAAAGAAAGCAATCTTTTTAATGCCTAATTTTAATCATTATACTTTTAAAAAAATAAAGTGACCCATGTGACACTCTATTTGTAATTTGTAATTAACTTTAATTTTTTCAAAAAGTCTCAATCTCAAATGGCAGAAGCTTTTAGTTCCAAAATTTCTACAAGAATGGGTCCATTTAAATCACAATATTAAGCTTTTGGACTAAGTTTTCTTAATGTGGTCCCATCTCAGGTCTATAGGCACAAAATTCAAAGAAAGCAGATGTGTCCCTTTTTTTATGCTGATTTCTTTATTCAGATTTCATGAATTTCAAAATGGAAGCCGTGTTTTTTTTTTTAATTTAAATTTTTATCAATCTTTTTGAAGACTTTTCAATACTTTATTTAAGCCCACGGAGTTCCTGTACTAAACTAGCAATATTCCCTCTTCTTGATATGTTCTTCTATTTATAATTGTTTACAACTATATGCCTATACCTTTTAAATTAATTCTAGTTAAAATTATCCAAGATTTTATTTTTGGCACTGCATTTGCAAGCAGCAAAATCATACTCCCTCCATCCCACACAACATGGTCTGTATTCCATTTTAGACTATCTCACTCAAGATGATATATTTTCTTTTTATGAAATAATTATCTCTTTAAAGGTTGTAGGTTCTACCAACTTTTCATATTCAAAATTTGACCAAAAATTACATATACAATATGTATCTTTCTAGACTAATTATTGCCGAGATTTTCTATAAGGACATTATTGGCTTGTAAAAGCTTCTGAACCTAAACCATTCTTAGACAATACATTAGGTCAAATTTACCGACCTTAGTGTGTGTGTGTTGGCCTAGTGGTAGAGTGGTTAATGCCCGAGACCAAAGGTCTCGGGTTCGAGTCCACCGTGACGCAGCCTTTAAAATTTTTGTATTAATTGACCAAAAAAAAAAAGATTGTAACTTATATTTAAGATGGGCTAAACTACTTTCTCAAACCTGTAACTTATATTTAAGATGGGCTAAAATTTGTGTGTATGTGTGTGTTGGCCTAGTGGTAGATTGGTTAATGCCCGAGGTCAAAGGTCTCGGGTTCGAGTCCATCGTGACGCAGCCTTTAAAATTTCTGTATTAAATTACCAAAAAATAAAATAAAATTACCGAGCTTAATATGCGATGATTAATGATAAAAATATATTATGCAACATCCTAGTGTATTTCACCGAATATAACATCTACTCTATAATCACGGAACTATTATTAGGACTACATTATCGCTTAATAAGGAATTAAATTAAGATGGATACTTTTTAGGTGGATAAGCAAATAAATTTAAGAGAACATAACATGTGACGGTAAATTCGAACCTGATATTTTTAGCCAAAAATATTAATTATTCTACCACTAAGTCAACACACAAATTAATAAGGATATATGCATACAGAAAAATAGTATAAAGTTAAATTGAGTAAAAGGGTTTTATACCTTGAGGAATTGCTCCACAAAACACTATATTCCTTTTCTTGATCTACATTAAATTGCCTTCTTTTCTTCACAGATACTTCAGATTTGTGTGAGTTCTGAATATCAAAGAGGAAATCATCTGATGTATCCCCAGAAGATCCGTTTCCGAGTGTGTCCAAATTTCCTAGACATTATAAAAATAGATTTTAATTAAAGAACATATGATCATTGAATTTGGATATTAATAAAATATATAATGCTGCTACTAAGTGACAGCAAGATCGAAATTTATTTAATTAAATTCAACATATATTAAAACACAAAAACTCCGCATCGGACGGACAAAAATATCATTTGTTGTTAAGACTAGTATCATTTATATTAAAAAAGTATCATTTGTTTTTTACCCTATGATTTAGAAGGTATCATTTAATATTGAAAAAAAAAATATCATTTACAATGAAAAAATATCAAAGTCTCAGATATACGGACGGTACAGGAGACCACTCATGTTAAAAATATTATTAACCTGAATTAGTCGACGCTCTATCAGTAGACTTCCCTGTGCGATACATCTGCAAAAACTAAGGCCCATCAGAAAGCTGTAATATTTTTACAAAAATTGAAAATGAATTAAAAAAGTAGTCCCTCCGTTCACGAAATGTATCATAAATTTGATCAGTACACATATTAAGAATATAGTTGGTAGATGTCTTTTCAGTGGATAAAGTGAAGATTTTAATAGTAAAATAGAAGGAGATAAAGTAGAATGATATACTAAAATGGAAAGTGTGATACTTTTTAGGATGTCCAAAATAAAAATTATATGATACTTTTGGTAGAAAGATCGAGTAACTAAATAAGTTTCACTAAAATGATCAGCTCAAAATCAATCACCTTCGCAAGCACTCCAATATATATATTTATGTGAGAGTGTTATATATGTAAGTCTATTCTAAGGTATGAAGCTTTTCATAAAAGAACAAAAAAAGGAACAAAAATAGAACGTAAATAATTTTTTATGGTGTGAATTACAAGTGAATGAATGACAAATAACTTTTAGTACATGTCATCTCATGTGTATATATGTACGGGTGTGCTTGCATGCATGTTATTAAATGTCTACTTTTTCGAGGTTAAACATGGTTTTTGCAGAGATGATTTTTTACTCCTCAAACCACCGTGTGTATATATATATATATATATATATATATATATATATATATATATCATTGTGTAATGATAGTGTTTTGTACTTCCTCCTCTCTCTCTCTAGCAATCCTCAACAAAAAATAGGCAACTATTTGTTATTTTTTGAAAGAAATATCATATAAAAATCAGTTTACTGTAATTCTGTGTATAACTTATCTTGGAGTACTACTATTTACTACCATCTCTCTCTCAACACACACCTATGTATGAATGTCAATAAGTGAGTTTATTCGGACCAGAACCAATAAATAAGTAATGGTTTTGATTTTGGAATCGATCCATTAGATAATGGATTTGGATCGAACCCGAACCATCAACTATAGGTCATAAACTGAGCGGATCTAAAATCAGAATCAGACTATAATCAAAACTAGAACCAAAATCGTTGCTTTATAATTTAATGGGCTATGAGTGATTTCGGATCGGTATGGATAAAATTAGCTCATTGACAAGTCTACTTAAACTTAAAATTATCAATAGACAGATTTTATTCGGATCAGAACCAATAAATAAGTATTGGTTATGGTTATGGAACCTGAACCAGATCCGGATCTGACTATCAAACTATAGATCTAAACAGTCCGGATTTAAAGCGGGTCTGGTATCGGAATCAAAACCAGATCCGCTTTTTTAAAATTTAATTGATTTTAAACGGTTTAGGATCGATCCGGATAAAATCCATCCATCGATATCCCTATACACATGTACACACTATCTCTCTCTCATCCTTTACACGGATGGTTAGTTCTTCAAAACGAGAAAAGCTGTAGATTCTCCTAACTTCTTAATTACTGATTTACTGTGATTTACCTTTTCACATTCTTATGAGGTTGGGATGTGGGAACTTTCAGCGGGAGAACTTCCCTTTTTTGGAACAACGAGAATGAACAATTGTCTTGTTAATCGGAAAAGACAGTAGATTATAAATTTGAGTAATTCACCTGTAAATGGGATTTAACGTGAGCCAAGGTGAGTTCTTTCGCATCCATAAGCTCAAGAACTGATTTGGGTGTAGCTCCTACACAGATTCAACATGTTAATGCACTATCTTGTTGTGTTTTGTTTCCCATACACATAAACAAGAATAGCCCTAAAACTTGATATAAGGGAGAGACTGAGAGAAGAGAAGGCCTACTTTCATGGCCGCCCAAGAGCTCAACGGCGCGAACAAAACGGGCATGAAGCGTGGTGGTCCAGCGCATCCGTGGGGCCCTCATGCTCCGTTTAGCCGGAAATCGGGAGAGGAAGCGCGACCGCCTGAGGCCTTGATGAGAGGTGTAGGGCGCGACGGAGGCGGTGGCGATGTGATTAACAGGCGCGAACGGCGTTGCTTCAAAATGCTGCTGCTGAGCAGCAGCTGCGAACGGGAAAGAAGTAGGACGGTTTTCGTACACCGGAATTCCCCTAATTGGCCTCAACACGGTCGCTTCCTCGCCCAGCTGCGGCTGCGCACAATGGAAGCGATAGAAGTGGTTGGGCGCGGCTAAGGTGGTGGTGTTGGGGTCCGAAACCCTTGTGTGATTGGGATTGGAGAGGGCCATTGAAGAGATGGAGGTTCTGGACTCGAGAGCTCGCTTCCAAAACCCCAAATCCATTTCTTCTTCGCCTCTTCTCCAGTTTGATGAGGTGGTGCTGTTTAGAGGGCTGATCCGCAGCGAGAGGTCTGGCTGTGCAGGAAACAGCTCCATTTCTTCACAATCAAATCAAAATTCCAAGCTTCAAGTCTTCCCTCTTTCTTGTTCAATTCTATGTCAAAATTCAGTTGCCTTCTTTGTCTGGATGAGGTTAGTTGTGGCGGAGGAATAATGAATGGATGCGGAAGTTTGAGGAGGCAGACAGGATTTGTGGGCTGGGGTTTGATGAGGAATTGGGATGATTAATTAGTTGCAGAGATTTGAGGATTGAGAGAGAGAGAGAGGAGCGACAAAGGTTTGACGTGAATGGTTCTTTTTGTGTGAGGTATATATGAGAAAATGACACTTGAAGAGCTATTGGGAGATGTAGGGGTAGGGGTAGAGAGGGAGGTCTTTGTGGACGTGGGGATAGGATGAAAAGGGTAAAAAAACATAGTAAAGGAAAAGTAAACAAGTTTAGAGAGAGAGAGAGGATCCATCATTTTTCACTCTTTCCTTTTTACTTGTCTCAAATCTACTCTCTCTTAATTAATTGAGTTAAGTTCAAAAAAATTTTAAAAAAAAATTGGGAGGAAAAAAAGGAAATTTTGGGGGAAGCTTTTAACATGCACATTTGTCCCTTAACAAATCATATGTACTAACCTTTCTAACAAATCTTTCTTCCAACTTCATTTAGTTCTTTGGATTTGTTTGTTTGATAGAAAAGTAAAATTAATTGAGAATGTGAATTCCAAAAAAATGATTCTAAGAAAAATGAATTATAGTAATTTCTTTATCTCGTGTAGGGGTCTCTAAACAGTTTTCGGTAAGAACCGGAATCGAACCGAAACCGATAAATTCGGTTAATCGAAAACCGACAAATTCGGTTATCAGTTTCGGTTCCAGAGTTGAAAATTTTTCGATTATTGGTTAACCGATAACAGAACGCGGTTCGGAACCGAAAAACCATTTTTAATTTTTCATTATTAATTAATTAATTAAAAATTCTGAAAATCAATTTTAATTATTACTTTATTAATTATTTTATTATTTATTAAATATTTTATTTATTTATAATAATTTTAGTTTTTTAACTATTATTTTATTTATTTTTATTATTAATTAATTTTAATTCGGTTTTTCGGTTAACCGAAAATCGAACCGTCGGAACCGATCGATTTTTCGGTTAACCAAAAATTTAAAACGGTTCGGTTTCGATTCCACTTTTTGGAGAAATTTGGTTCGATTAACCGAAAAATTCGGTTCGATTAACCAAAACGAACCGTTTAGCAAATTCTAATCTCGTGTTTGGAAAATACTAAGAAAGTTTTAGGAATTTCAAATAATAATAAGATATAACTTAAAGTATGATTCAATTCATAGTTCTAAAAATAAAATTAAGATTTTCCTAAAATAAATTATTAATTAAAATAATAATAATAATAATAATAATTATTATTATTATTATTATTATTATAATAATTATTATTATTATTATATTGTTTAGTTGATTACATATGTTGTCTCATTATCTCATACAAAAGTTAGATCATACAGTTTGTAGAAGATCACAAGAGCTTGTATGATTGGTTGCTAGTTGAGATATAAAAAGGATCACAGTTGAGACAACTTGAGGACGAGTTGTCAGTATAGGTTGCAGTATAGATAAGAAGTTACTTGACTTGGTTGCTTGTCTATGTTGGTACATCTTAACGTATTGATGGATCACAGTGAGATGAGTTCCTCTATCTGACCGTTGTGAAGAACCTAGATCTAGGTGACTTTACGTTGATCTAAACCTCGATAAGATTTTAGGTGAGTATGAGTTACTGACCATCACTTTGACTTGTTATGGATGAGGGTTACATGAGATAACCCAATATTCTCCGCATCTTGGGTGGTGGCAATGATTTTATGTCATGCTAGTTACCTATATCGAGTCACCGTATCCGTTTAGGATGATGACGTCCTCTTAAGTAGCTCAAAAGATTTATTGTACCAAACCCTGCAAATTGAGTTAGCTCAAGTAAAATAATAAGGTTGAGTGTTATTACTTAAGGAATTAAAGAGATTAATTATTTGAAGTAGTGAGAGTGTTATAAATAATTAATGGACATGAGATATCTTAAATATGGGGATTAGTAAGTCTAAGTGCAAGCCCGACTCAACTTCGATAATAAATGGGTAAGTCAACATTTATTCTCTAGGGGGTGAATAAATGTTTATAATTAATTTATGTTCTGGGTTGAACATAAGATAATTAATTCATTTTAGGTCCATCTTTATTCATTGCATTTGATCTCCTTTGGCCAATCAAGGCTGTTACTCTTGAAAATTTCGCCCACTACCTATGGAGAGTCAATCGGGACTCGCTCGATTTATGTATTATTTTAATACATCTCCTATATCTAGATAGATATTATCGATATTATTAGATATCGAGATAATTATTCTAGATATTATTTATCTTCATGAATATGAAGATAGTTATTATATTATTAGATATACAAGAATCATATCTAAATAGGATTCTAGGAATGCATTATAGATACAAGGAGGGAGAAAATCATAAATGAATCATATTATTTTGTTTGAGATTTTCGAAAATCTCATAGAAACAAATATGAGGCGAAATTATGCAGTGTTCTCCATAGATTGCTCTCACTCAGTAGTGGAGAATATGCATCCGAGATATCTTCCGTAAGATCAAAGTGAAGTCCGCAATTGATCAGATATCCCAGAAATTCACAGATAGACACAAGTAAACACCTATGTGTTGTAATTAATTATATAGATGTATGTTAGGTATATAATCAATGTATGGTAAATTAAACATCCAAGATAGATCCTCGAAAAGAGAGTAAAATAAGATTTCCCTACATATAATAGGTGTAATAAATCAATCCATGGCAATATAATTATATTATAAGCATTTGAAAATAAAAAATACAATCTCAAACCATTCATGATATCTCCACAAGTCCAAAAATACAAGTTTGACAAAATTCTAGAAATGAGTACAACCCCTACTCATATCCCTCAACAGACTCAATTCTACAAAGATCCATGGTCGAAGTTTACAGAGACTCACATGTTGATGAAATTGAGCGAGGCGTTGAATGAGCAACGATGGATTCGAGGTAATAAATTATTAAACAAAGTGTGCGTCGATGAAGTGTATGAGGTAATGTCCGACCTGAAAGTAAATGGACTAAATTGGATAATGGGCTTAATTAATTATAGTTGGACATTAATTAATTAAACCTAAAGCCCATTAAACTAAGTGGTGGGTGGTTATCTTTATAATGGTAAGCTAATCATTATGATTAACGTGACAACAATCACAGAGAACACACACTTGAGAAAACCTACTGTAATATTCAATAGGAGATTCTTGGCTTCTCTCGTTGAATATTGATATCGATGAATTGTTCTTGCGGCTGATAAAAGACACGTGGATACAATAGTTGTGGAAACGATCTCGAATGATACATTGGAAGCACGGAAGCTTTACTAATCCTTTGGAAGCGTTGCAAACACGTAAGTCTTCGATCTTCGTGTTCATAGGGCTCATCGCATGTTTAATTATAGATCTAGATCAGTTCTTGATGTTTTATTCCGCTGCGCATTAGATGTTGTCAAGATCGAATACTAACAGTGGTATCAGAGCCCGGGGCTCGATTTATAATTAATTCGTGTTCTATTAATTGTGGATTAATCGAAATTTTGAATTTCGTATTTTCGATTTTTTATTTCGTTTGTTTTTCTTTTGATTAATCTGTTTTATTAAAAAAAAACATGAAAAGAAAATCGAAAAGGTGAATTTGATTCTGGAAATTGGAAATTGATTTTGCCGGAAAATCAACACCGCCGTCTCACCGAGATCCTACACCGACGCGGCGGTCGACGACGCGACGTGAGGTAGCGCCGCCGTCGCCGCCGCGACCGTCTTTGCCGTCGAGCCCGATTCTTGGGACCTCGTCCGAGCCCTTCGCTTTGATCCTCGCCATCTCGCTTGACAGGCGGTCGACGGAGGAGAAAGAGCGAACACGGCGGCGGGGAAAGGGCGGCGGCGCGACGCGCGCCCGAAACCCTCACGTGTTGGTCGCGTCCGTCGCTGGCCGTGCGTCGTGAGCGATGGCACCGAATCGCGGCATGGAGGTCGGCGGAACGGAGGTGGCGCGACGCCGTTGAAACCCTAACGCATCACCTCCGTCGTGCGTTGGGCCTCGGCGAGCGCTGGCCTCCGCCGCACGTTGGGTCGCATGCTGGTGGGAGGCGCCGGGCCGGGAGCCGGGGTGGGTTTCGTGAGTGATGGGCCGTGGGCGCGCGTGGGGTGGGATCGGGGCCGGGCTTCGTGTGTCTTTGGGCGCGTGTTTTGAAGTGTTTTGGGCCATTTTAATTAAATGTGGCAAATAAACGGGTCATTACGATATTAAAAAAAAAACGTTTTATTAATTTAGAATTAATAAAATTGAATTTTCAATTACACAAAAATTAATTTATTAATTGGATTAATAAATTTTATTTAATGTTATTAATTTTGAAATAATAACATTAATTTCGATTTTGTATTAGTTTAGAATTAATACAATCTTCTTATGTACATTGATTTAAATTTATTAATTTAGAATTAATAAATATAATCACAATTTTCAAATTAATTTATTAATTAGATTAATAATTTAAACTTTATTATTATTTTATAAATAATAATAATATAAAGTTTGATTTTATATTAATTTAGAATTAATATAATTTACTAATGTACATGGATTAATTTTAGTAATTTAGAATTAATAATTCTAATCACTATTATGGACATTAATTTATTAATTAGATTAATAAATTTTCACTTTATTATTATTTTTGAAATAATAGTATAAAGTTTGATTTTATATTAATTTAGAATTAATATAATTTACTTGTGTTCGTAAATTAGAGAATTGATTTATTAATTAGATTAATAAATCTTATTAAATTATTATTTTAGAAATAATAATGCTAAATGAATATTTATATTAATTTGGAATTAATATAAATGCCTAAATTCACTTTTAATTAGAGAATTAAATTATTAATTAGATTAATGAATTTATTCGTTGAGCCCTATTTGCTGTTTTTCTGTGATAAGCATGCTATTTGATTTTATGCTTATATTTTAACTATAGTAGTTAGAGACCGCTTTTATGTTTGGGTAGGCGGCGCCCAATACTTGTAGTCCGTGTTACTATGTTTGGGTAGGCGGCCCAATATATGTGGTCCGCGATTTCATGCTGGGTAGGCGGTACCCAAGAATTGTTTTGATTTAATATTGGATATTAAAATAGACAATTAGTATCACATGTTTTATCCCACTAAATACAAGTCTTGTTTTGAAACAAAACGTGTCGTCCATCATAATTGTTTGAGTCGATAACCTTTTAGTCCAAGAGTTTTACACCTCGTGTTTACTCCCAAAACTACAAGGCCAAGGCTTACTCATAGATGTATGGTTAGCATCGTGTGATGGGGTTGACTTGCTTAATTATTTTGAAACAGCCAAAGCGATCAAAATAATTAGTGGACACATATTAATTGGATTAATAAACCAAGAGTTGAGAACTGTTGTTGGATTCGGATTCAAAACCGACCAAGTGTTATTATTGTGGTCATCAGCCCTCGCAGAGGCTGCAATGATGTAGACTTAATCGATGCAAAATCATTCGCAATTGGCTTGGAGGCCTCTTGGTGATATTATTTGTAGTTATCACCGCATGATGCTGCAATAATATTGACTTGGATCTTGGACTATTAAGATTTATATCATTATAAATCCGTATTTTGCATTTGGGGTGCAATATATGTTAAAATTAGTGGGAGCTAATCAATACAATAAACCCTTGTTTGATTAGTGATACGATTGTGATCTGTGTTTACTTTGTTCTAATTTGTTGTTTCTTTATTTTTCGTTCAGTTACGATGTCGACTATGTTATATAAATGTTTGGTGGAAACAAATTTGTTGACTGGGTCAAACTATTCGGATTTGCTACGTTGCATGCGCTTGGTGTTAAGGAAGGATAAGATTGAGTATGTCTTGGACAAACCAATCAGTACCATCCCCGATGAGCTTTCTCCTGAGTATGCCTCGTTTGACTGGGTTGCTCATAAGAAGCACGTTGATGATGCTACGTCGGCTCAGGGTATTATGTTGACTTCTATGAGTTTGGAACTCCAAAGGCAGCATGAATACATGCTACCCTATGAAATGATTCAGCACTTGAAGAGTTTATTTGCCTCACAAGCACAAACACTGGAGTTTGAAATACTCGGGATCTCTTCAGTGCACGCTTCATGATAGAAGCAAGATCTCGAACATGTATTGAAGATGATAGGATTGATTGAGAGGTGGCGTCCGATTGGAGCGACTCGCTGCTAGCCAATGTCTCAACAAACCTGGTTTTGCAATCGCTACCGATTCATTTCGAATTTCATAGTGAATTTCAATATGAACAACACAAAGGTGGGATTGGTGATCTTCACAACATGTTGAAGACTTACGAGTCCTCTACTTACGATGGCAAATCGTGCTCATGGTGAGCTCTTCGCTCAATCTTCCAAAGGGAGAAAAGCAAAAGAAAAAGAAGAAGACATCGGATGTCTTGAAGCCTAAGAAGAGTGGAGGGCTCGTAAGATCTTGACGTTAGCAAAGGATAAGTGCCTATTCGTCATGAGAAGGGCACTAGAAGAAGGCGTCTAAAATTCAAGCACAAGGTGCAATGGGTGGTAGCTCGGTATGTTTGTCGTTGAGATAAATATGTCATAAATAATTCATATTATTGGGTATCGATATCGGTCAGAATGACACATTTGTAATAATGTGCGGGGCTTAGTGACAGCAGTAATGTGACTCTGGGAAGTCTATCTCAAGGTGGGAAATGGAGCAAGAGTTCTCACGAGCGCGTAGGGACTTATAGATTAGATCTCCTTCGGGATATAGACTATGTTTACATGATTGTTATTTTGTTCACGATATTTCAAAGAATATTATTTCCATTCCTATGTTAGACATTGAAGGTTTTTCCTTCCTTTTTGGAAACAGATGTTACACGTTTTCCCTTAATGGAATGTTTTATGGAAATGCCTTTCTTTCGAATGGTTTATATATGCTTGAATGTGAACAAAATATTCTCAATGTGCAAAACAAACGACCTAAGCTAAGTAATAAGAATAATGGTACTTATCTTTGGCATTGTAGACTTGGTCATATCAATGAGAAAATGATAGCAAGAATGAGAAAATTAGATTATCTCACACCATTTGATTTTGAATCATATGGTACTTGTGAATCTTGTCTCAAAGGAAAGATGACTAAGAAACCATTTTCTGGGAAAGGGTTACGAGCCAAAGACTTGCTAGAGTTAATCCACTCAGATATGTGTGGACCATTTCCAACTCAAGCAAAAGGTGGATATTCGTACTTCATAACTTTCACTGATGATTTTTCAAGATATGGATATGTGTCGATGAAACACAAATCGAGGCTCTTGATAAATTTAAAGAGTTTAAGTTAGAAGTCGAGAAATAACTTGTAAAAGTATCAAGAATCTTCGATCGGATCGGGAGGGAATACTTAGCCGAGAATTTCTTGATTACTTGAAATCACATGGAATCCGGTCGATCGACATCTCCGGGAACTCCACAATGAATGGTGTATCCGAGAGAAGAAATCAAACCTTATTAGACATGGTTCGATCTATGATGAGTTTCACTAGTCTCCCTTTATTCCTTTGGGGCCATGCCTTACTTACCGCTGCTCATATTTTGAATAGGGTTCCTTCTAAATCAGTCGAGAAAACACCATATGAGATATGGTATGGGAAAAGAAGAAATCTTAACTATTTGCGGACCTAGGTTGTCCTGCTTTTGTTAAGAAAATACTGACTGATAAATTAGAATCCAAAAGTGAGAAATGTTTTCTTGTGGAAGATCACAAGGTGATCATCTCTAGGAATGTGACGTTTCTTGAAGACTCCTATGTTTCCAAGGAACAAGGTCACAATGAGGTAGATCTTGAAGAAATTCGAGAACCACAAAACAACACAGAGGACGAACGATTGTTCAATAGTGTGAACAAGAATTCAATGGGAGTATTTGACGATCTATTGGGAGGGGAAATGACTCTTGAGGCCACCGAGACAATGAGACTCATCAAATACAAGATGACACAACAGTTGTGCCACCTCCACCTCAAGAAATTCATGAGAAAATTCTTGAGAATCTCCAAAATGTTGATGAAGTCAACACGGAGGAGCCTACTCACGTTCAAAATGAACAGCATGAACCTGCGCAAACAACCCGACTCAATAGGCCACAGAGGACTCGTCGTGCATCCCAAAGACTGAATCTAATGGTTGAGAACCAAGATGATGAAGTCGAGTCGGATGATGATGAACCTAAGACCTATACTGAAGCGGTGTCTGGCACCGATTCAAAGATGTGGCTCGAAGCCTTAATATCTGAAATGGACTCGATGTATTTCAATCTAGTCTGGGAACTAGTTGATGCAGATGGTTGAATACGAACCTACAAGGTTAGGTTGGTGGCAAAGGGTTATAGTTGACTATGACGAGACCTTTTCACCGGTTGTAAAATCAAGTCCATTAGGTTTTACTTGCTATAGCTGCGTACTACATTTTGATATTTGGCAAATGGATGTCAAAAACGCGTTTCTCAATGGAGAACTAGAAGATGATGTCTACATGACTCAGCCTGAAGGTTTTGTGTCCAAAGAGAAGCCGAATGCAGTATGTAGGCTAAAGAAGTCCATTTATGGACTTAAGCAAGCATCGAGGAGTTGGAATTTTGTTTTGACAAAATTATCAAATTGTTTGACTTTGTCAGAAGTAAATAGGACTCATGCATTTATAGTAAGCGCGAGAATGGAAACGTTGTCTACCTGGTCATATATGTCGATGACATTCTGATTATGGGAGCGACCGATCCATGATGCAATCCGTGAAAGATTGGCTGTCTAAATCCTTTATGGTGAAGGATCTCGGTGAGGCCTCCTACATCATTGGGATCAAAATCTATCGGGATGGACCTAATAGATTGTTGGGGCTATGGTGGACAGCCAGAGCTATCAGTGACTAGGTACACTGATGCTAGCTTCCAAACAAGAACAAGCATGTTCAAAGTCGATATCATCTGATTAGAAAAATAAATAGAAATGGGCAATGTAAAATTAGAAAGAGTATCCACTGGCGATATCTTAGTTGACCCTTTTACTAAGCTATTGTGAGAGCTTGTGTGTTAGACATGTGGAATGTTGGCTTTGATTCAGTGGGAGTTTAAAGTTTGTATGTTTTAGAAACTCTTTTGTTGAGACGTACTTACTTTTGATCACAATCGAAGATAATGTTTTATCTATGGGTTTTGTGCATTTAATGGAATAATTATTTTGATGTTTGTCGTTATTCTCTTATTTGTTCCCTTGAATTATCACTGTCATTTTTGCTGTGAGACATCAATGATATAGTATAATTCTAAAATAGCCCTAACCAATGATCATCAAGAATGGAATATTGATGATATGTCATAGGTTAGCATGTGGTCTGCATCACATTCTTAGAGAATGTAGTGGTTCTCGCAACTACGTGATATTTGATATCCGTGATGGACACATGAATACTTTGGAGAGTATTGGTATACCCTACTATTAAATCGTTTGTTAGATGTCTACGATTTCTTAGTGTGTGGAGTATGTAATAGTCCTTAGACTTGAGGTCATTACACATTTTGTTTGTTGAGTGCTGTACTTTGACCAAGGCAACGCTTGCGAGTGGGAAGACACGGCTTGGATTGAGTGCATCATGAGACAAATGAAAATGGTAGTTGAGCCGAGAATGGGATTTATTCCTCGATTAGATTTTCGAGTGAGCACTTATTTTCTCTATATTATTCGACCAAAAGTCATTGGCGATGAAGAGATATATTCAATTAAAGTAATTGAATATGATCATATGGGTCTTATAATAAAGATGAGAAAAATGGTTGAGTTATTGGGATAGACACATAGCAAAATCCTAGGCTCAATCGAGTGTATCATGAATTAAAGGATATTACATAAACTTCATGTAAAGGTTAGTTTACTGTTTTCCACGTAAACGTCCGTCATATATCGAGTTCGCTGCACAACGCAGTCCAAGAGTTTTGTGCAGACTTTGATTAGATCATCGTCGATAATGGGGGCCTATTGGGTCACACTATCAAGTGTATTGTTAATCAGTTCAAGGGTATATGCATAGTGCACGGTATGTTATCTAATATTAGTCCAAGTGGGAGATTGAAAGTAAATGGACTAAATTGGATAATGGGCTTAATTAATTATAGTTGGACATTAATTAATTAAACCTAAAGCCCATTAAACTAAGTGGTGGGTGGTTATCTTTATAATGGTAAGTTAATCATTGTGATTAACGTGACAACAATCACAGAGAACACACACTTGAGAAAATCTACCGCAATATTCAATAGGAGATTCTTGGCTTCTCTCGTTGAATATTGATATCGAGGAATTGTTCATGCGGCTGATAAAAGACACGTGGATACCATAGTTGTGGAAACGATCTCGAATGATACATTGGAAGCATGGAAGCTTTACTAATCCTTTGGAAGCGTTGCAAACATGTAAGTCTTCGATCTTCGTGTTCATAGGGCTCATCGCATGTTTAATTATAGATCTAGATCATTTCTTGATGTTTTATTCCACTGCGCATTAGATGTTGTCAAGATCGAATACTAACACGACCCTCCACATTATCTCGACATTCCGCGTAGGAACTATCACTACAAGTTGGTGGAATGGGAACGTCGCCATTTTCGTTTTCATTTCCTCTTAGAAGATTATCTTGTTTAGTATGATGATACTACAAACACCGTGTACGGAAGTGCGTCTACATGGGCTACCATTCACGAGGTTTGGGTATAGTTTGTCATGATCATACTTCCACATAATTGTCATATTCATGCAGGACAAAACATCTTAGAGCATATATATATATATATATATGTACTCATATTTAATCTTAGTAAATTGTGTTAAATTTACAAGTTCAACCCCATATGTTGTGTTACTGGCCTGAAGGCGAACAAAATTTTATCCTATTAAAATGATTGTTTCGATGGGATGATGACAGCAGTGATAGCGATACAAATGATGATAATGTAAATGCAAATAGAGTAACAACAGTTTATGGGATGTGTTTATGTAACATCGCAATTTTCCTAAGTAGTTTGGTCTAATGTATGTATCTATTTGGTATCATGTGTCACATGATTCAACAACTTCGTCCTCCCCCTCAAGACCATTTGGAATTCAGATAAGTCAAAAGAGTTTGTGAGTAGCTGCGTATGAGGTTGGCAATTGACATATTGAAGCTTAATAAAGAGGTCATGTGTATTGCCCGGGTGAAACATTGGTCTTGTACTTTCTGCATTCATAGTGGTTGCTCGGATGTCACCCATCTTTGAAATCCTCAATAGAATATCGCGTGCTATAGAGATCACCTAATGATGAAACCATGTGTTAATGAAAATAAAATTTCTAAAAGCATCACATAGTTGAAGGTTGTATAAAATTAATATTACCTCATCCATATGTGATTTCGTAGCCAAGGAAGATGGGTCAGAATCATGCAAATGTGTTTTGCCTCGTCCTTTAGTTTTTTTAGAGGGCCTTGTCGAACTGACATTGCCTTAGTTGTCTGTTGGTAAGGCATGAGAATTTTCTACACCAACTGCATCATCACATTCATCATCTAAATCATTGGATAACTCGTATAGGTCCACCTCTTGCTGCTGCTCATTATCAACCAATCTTTTTTTCCTCGCCTTCTCTTGGTCGTGTCATCTTTCCCAACAACATTATGTGCTTCCTTGGGAACTGACTGTCTTTTCCTCTTATAAGTTCCAACTGTTGTCTTCACTTGCTTGAGGAGTAAGTCGACAGGAACTCCATTTTAAAATCAACAATTATGCATTAGGCTTCGAGCTGAACTTTCTCAAAGGGGCTTACATCCATAGGTTTCTAGCAAATAATATCACGAAAGATTAATATATCTAAATGTATAATGTAAAACCAATATAAAAGAAAACTATAATACTTACCACATGGTATGCAAAGCACGGTCTGAAGTACGGAGAAAGATCATTGTATCGAAAAGCCTTCACAGCAGCCCATCTTACCATCCTAGGCATTCGATCAAACAATTCATCACGTGGCTTACCACAATGATATGCGATCTTCTCATGCACCTCGTATGTAAAAACTTGCATAGCAAATGAAAATCTTTTCACATCAAAGCTAACAGCTTCACATACACTCTCTTGGTTTGCTATATTTGACCTAGCATTGTGAGCTACCGTGACAAGGAACTCGTATGCTACCAAGCCCCATGGAGACCTATTAAATCTATCCAAATCATCGACTAGATGCATTGACAAGTCTTCATTTCTTTTGTTTGTCTGGTGTTTAATCAACAAAATACCATACAAAACTATGAGTAATGCGAATCTCAAAGCGTCATCACCCTGATCTCCGACACTTTTGCAATGCCTTTCGAACCCTCTATAGATATCTCTGAAGAAAATTATATTATAGCCATGAAAATATTTGTTTTTGAATTCAGAGGTTGTAGGAGGTTCATCCCACCCACTAAAGTTTAAACCAGCTATAAAAAAAACTCCTGAGGACCAAACTCAACTTCCACATCATTAAAATTGAAGGATAATCGTCTCCTATATAGTGACTCTGGAACGAGCGCCGAATGAAGTTTATACATCAGTTGACCTTGGAATCGTATTTCAAACATATCCAAGAAAACACCGAAGCACGAGTTCCTGAACTTGTTGAGGTTTTCCTCGTCCAATAATGCACGTATAGTGGAGATATATGAGGCAGGCTGACATCTTTGAGAGACATGAGCACCTATAATAAAGATTCTATTCGTAGTTTAAAAAAAATTACAGTTAGAATTTAATATGCCTAATGATAAGCTGGCTAACTCGATAAAAAAATAAAATAACAGTTTAAAGACACTAGCACAACTCTTGTCACTGGGTCCTGTCTTATTCACTTCAGCTATTTTCGTCATTGTGAGCTTCACAATTATTGCAATAACAATACCACATAAATTAATTAAACGACTACTAACTAGTTTACAATTCTATCCATACAACACCATGATCAATAGGTTATTATCAACAAAGGCCAATTTCTATCCATACAAATCAAAACATGGTACTCATTGAACAATTTATTATCATTCGGCATTCAAACGATAATGCTCATTCATCATTTTACCAGGTTAGTATCATTAAACTAAATTGAACAAATGAATCCACCATACACATTCCATCAGAAAGCAACTTCATATGATGATAATCTCAATCTCAATATTGAAAACAAGTTAGAAATCAACTTCATATAATAATAATCTCAATCTCAATATTGAAAACGAAACGGCATAGAATCGTCACAACATGAATACCAGAAACATGAGAACTCCAATTCATTCATAGCCGATTCACACCTAAACAAAATAAATAAATATATAAATAATATAAGAACACAACACAAACCTGACACGCTGCATATAGAAATATCATAATTATAATTTACAGTTGAAAGGGCAATGAAGATCCGAGAATAAATATGAAGCCCTACCTAAAACCAAAAATGTGTCAAAAATTTATCATTGGAAAAACTCCATCTCAGAAACCACAAAGCAGGCATTGCAAAATATATCAAAGGTCACTACATGCTAAAACACAAAACGATTGACATTTCACTACATGCTATTCATAGAGGTTTTCAGAAAGCTAAGCCCATAAAATGCATTAATAATAATAAACAAAAATAAGTTATTTGACAATCGATTCAAATAGTAGATAGCAACTGATAATTCATGGAATGCAGCCAGAACCAACACTCAATTAGTAATTGACATGGAATGCAGGCATAATTCATGGATATACAGTCAAATAGTACCACTTACAAATATGACATGCAACTAACAATTAAAGTATTTTAGCATCGAGCACACTAGAACAAAATAATGCAGCCACAACCAACACTGAAAAACGAGAAATAATCCAACAAGATGGGTACTAAGAGATATCACCTGGTTTAGCGTACGATGACGAACAATAATTCCTATCTTCAGTCTTCTAAGGTATGGATTAAATTTTGGAAAACTAAAATGAGTTAGGGCGCGATAGAAATAATGTGAAACTTAAAAAATATTTTATTAATTATATTTCTGGAAAACAAAAACAATAAATGAGAGCTTTCTGAAATGGGTTTCTTCTCGATTTTCTCATTCTTCCCGACACTAGAACTTCGCATCTCCTTAAAATTTCTGAAATGGAGATGGGCTTCACAATTAGGGTCTTTTACCGTGCTCCATCATCAAAGAAAAAGGATTTTACTGACCTCATTCGAAAAAATATATAAAGTCAAAAAACAACGAAGCAAACGAAAACTAT
The DNA here is from genome assembly GCA_036937905.1 of Salvia rosmarinus. Taxonomy (NCBI): domain Eukaryota; kingdom Viridiplantae; phylum Streptophyta; class Magnoliopsida; order Lamiales; family Lamiaceae; genus Salvia; species Salvia rosmarinus. The sequence goes on along the minus strand of CM072822.1, from coordinate 56,979,614 downwards.
ACCTACTTTTTTCGTGTGTGGATGAGATTGTATATTTCTTCGTTAGGGTTTGGAGAAATATCAGAAACTCATTCGTGGATTTCTTCTTTGTGCATCTCTTCGCATCTCTCATAGTTGTGTGTGAACTGTGTAGGGCGCGAAAGACAGAGAGAAAGAGAGAGTCATTTGTTATTGACAATTTTACTTATTTTACCCTCCCTTAAAAACAAATAGTGAGGACACAAGGGTAACTTTCAAAATTTGAACTTTGTAATATCTTATTTCTAAATAAAATTATTATAAAAATTAAAATTATTTATTTATACATATATATATTTATTAATTATATATATAATTATTTAGAAAAAATTTGAGATTAAAAACAGTAGTAATATCTAAATATTAATGTCGTTCATTATGGATATTTAACGATTTAATTAAGGAAACATAATATAAGAAACTTCCCAAGAAGATTCAAGTACGAAAAGATAAATTGAATTAAAAAAATTGAAATATAAGTTGCCGATTATTTTTGGGGTTGTGAACAGCTCCATTTAGATTCAACATGTGCTTCATAGCTTCTCTGGGAGGCCATACTCAGCAATGGAGCCCGAACTTCTAACTATGGTTGGGTTACTTTATATATTAGAATTAAGTAAATCATAACACATGTGTCGCATGAGGGAGTTTGTAGGGAAATCTTATTTTTACCCTCTCCCGAGGATCTATCTTGGATGTTTAATTCACCATACATTGATTATATACCTAGCATGCACCTATATAATTAATTGTAACATGTTGGTGTTTTCTCGTGTTTACCTGCGAATTTATCAGATAAAGAATCGGATCAAGACTCGTGCTTTAATATTCTGGATTGTATCCCGTTCGCCTAAACTCTAATGCTGAGTGAGAGCAATCTATGGAGAGTACTGCAAAAATTCACCTTCTTCCTCACACTTGGAAATTTCGAAAATCACAATGATCTCACTATAATTTTTGAAAATCTCTTTTGCATTAGGATACACTGATTTTCTCTCACTTTAATGCAACCCTAGAATCCTATTAGGATATGATCTCTGTATATCTAATAAATATAATAATATCTTTTCAGATAAAGAGGATCAGAACAGAATCCCAGTGGGATTCTTATGAGGTGGACGAATTTGAGCATTTCCAGACCTTGATCGGCCAACCCATGGATCAAATGCAAGGAATAAAGATGGGCCTCAAATAAATTAATTATCTTATGTTCAGCCCAGAACATAAATTAATTCATAAACATTTATTCATGCCACTAGAGAATAAATGCTGACTTGCCCCTTTATTTTCGAAGTTGAGTCGGGCTTGCACTTAGACTTCACGAATCCTCGTATTTAAGATATCGTATGTCCATTAATTATTTATAGCGTTTTGACTGCTTAAAATAATTAATCTCTTTAATTCCTTAAGTAGTACCACTCAACCTTATTATTGTACTTGAGATAACTCAACTGCGGGGTTTAGTACAATAAACCTTTGAGCTCCTTAAGGGACATCATCATCCTAGCGGATACGGTGACTCGTCAGGTAACTAGCATGACATACAAGCACTACCGTTGGATTTGTATCTTGAAAGCGCTTTGGTTGAGCTTGTATACAATGTTTCTGTTACCACTATTACAATCTCTATCTAAATTGATTACATGATTGCATATATCATGTCCCCTTATCTCATATATAAGTTAGATCATACGATGTGTGAAGATCACAAAAGTCCGTATGATTGGTCAAGCTTAATGAGATATAAAAGAATCACGGTGAGACAACTTGAGGACGAGTTGTCGGTATAAGTCTGCGGTATAGATAAGTGACTTGACTTGGTTGCTTGTCTATCTTGATGCGTCTCGGCGTATTGATAGGATCACGGTGAGATGAGTTCTTTTATCGACCGTCGTGAATAACCTAGATCTCGGTGACTTACGATGATCTAAACCTAGATAAGGTATTAGGTGAGTATGAGTTGCTAACCATCACTTTGACTTGTTATGGGTGAGGTTATATGTTCTAACCCAATATTCTCCGCATCTTGGGTGGTGGCGGTCTTGTATGTCATGCTAGTTATCGTATCAGTCACCGTATCCGTTTAGGATGATGGCGTCCCTTAAGGAGCTCAAAGGTTTATTGTACTAAACCCTGCAGTTGAGTTAGCTCAAGTACAATAATAAGGCCGAGTGGTACTACTTAAGGAATTAAAGAGATTAATTATTTTAAGCGATCGAAATGCTCTAAATAATTAATGGACGTCATGATATCTTAAATACGGGATTCGTAATGTCTAAGTGCAAGCCCGACTCACCTTTGGTAATAAAGGGTAAGTCAACATTTATTCTCTAGTGGCATGAATGAATGTTTATAAATTAATTTATGTTCTGGGCTGAACATAAGATAATTAATTTATTTGAGGCCCATCTTTATTCCTTGCATTTGATCCCTGGGCTGGCCCATCCAGGCCCGTAGCTATAGGAAAATCGGCGTCCCCTATGCTCTCTATGGATATGATTTGATTCTCTTTATCCATAAGGATATTATTATATTTATGGGATATGCATGGATCCTTTCCTTGTGGGATTATGGTAGTGCATTATAAATATAAAGTAAGAGATAAGATCAAAGCTAATCCTCAATTATTATCCATAATTTTCGAGAATCCCATTGCTCTTGGGAGAGATTTTCGAAAGTCATTAGAGAGAAGGAGGTGATTTTCCGAAGCATTCTCCATAGATTATCCTCACTCGATATTGGAGATTGGGCAACCGGGATACAGTCCAGAAGATCAAAGCACGAGTCTCGATCCGTTCATCCCCATGATTCAAAGGTAAACATGAGAAAACCCTACGTGTTACAATTAATTATATAGGTGCATGTTAGGAATATAATCAATGTATGGTGAATTAAACATCCAAGATAGATCCTCGGAGAGGTTAAAATCGATTTTCCTACAATTGGTATCGAGCCTGGGATCAGTATCTTGGCTCTGTTGGATTAATTCACGTTTGATTATTACGTGCGAAGTTAATTAATTGTGAATCAGTGGTTCATCGTTGCTCGGTTTTATTTTGTCGGATTTTGTTTTTCACCACGAGAAAATCCGTGGTTAGATTAGATTTTTCCTGTAAATCTTATCGTAAGAGAAACGAAGACAAAAGCATGAAGAACGAGGCGGCGGAAGATACCGGAAATGGCCGCGCGGTGCGAGTGTGTGCGGGCGGCGGCACGCCGTGCGTGCTCGGCGCTCATGCACACCGCTTCGGCGCCATCGCGCGTTCTCGAGCAGTGGGCGGGCGGCGGGCGCACGGCTCGGCGAGCCGAGGCGGTGCGGGGCGCTGCCGCGAATGCCTCGGCATCATTGTTGGATTCTTGGCGATTTTGGTTGAGCTTGTATACAATGTTTCTGTTACCACTATTACAATCACCTATCCGAATTGAATACTTGATTGCATATATCGTGTCCCTTATCTCATATATAAGTTAGATCATACGGTGTGTAGAAGATCACGAAGTACGTATGATTGGTCAAGCAATGAGATATAAAAGTTTCCTGGTGAGACGACTTGAGGACGAGTTGTCGGTATAGGCTGCGGTATAGATAAGAAGACTTGACTTGGTTGCTTGTCTATGCCGTGCGTCTCGGCGTATTGAAGGATCACGATGAGATGAGTTCTTCTGTCGTACCGTAGTGAAGAACCTAGATCTCGGTGACTTACGATGATCTAAATCTCGATAAGGTATTAGATGAGTATGAGTTCTTGACCATCACTTTGACTTGTTATGGGTGAGGTTATATGTTCTAACCCAATATTCTCCGCATCTTGGGTAGTGGCGGTGCTTGTATGTCATGCTAGTTATCGTGTCAGTCACCGTATCCGTTTAGGATGATGGCGTCCCTTAAGGAGCTCAAAGGTTTATTGTACTAAACCTGCGCAGTTGAGTTAGCTCAAGTACAATAATAAGGTTGAGTGGTACTACTTAAGGAATTAAAGCTATTAATTATTTTAGCGGTTAGAATGCTATAAATAATTAATGGACGTTCGATATCTTAAATACGAGGATTCGTAATGTCTAAGTGCAAGCCCGACTCACCTTCAATAAAGGGTAAGTCGGCATTTATTCGTAGTGGCATGAATAAATGTTTATAAATTAATTTATGTTACGGGTGAACATAAGATAATTAATTTATTTGAGGCCCATCTTTATTCCTTGCATTTGATCCACGGTTTGGCCCGTCCAGGCCCGTAACTATTGATGAAATCGGCGCCTCAACCACAGTAAGGAAAGGATTTGATTCTCTTTATCCTATAAGGATATTATTATATTGATGGGATATGCATAGATCCTTTCCATATAGGATTATGGTAATTATCCTTTTCCATATGGGATTATGGTAGTGCATTATAAATATAAGGTAAGAGATAGATTGAATGTTAATCCAAGAATTTGAGAGCATAATTTTAGTCCACTTCCATAGTGAGATTCTCGAAAATTAGCTAGGGTTTGAGGTGACTTCTTGTAGTATTCTCCATAGATCGTCCTCACTCGGCGTTGGAGATTGGGCAACCGGATACGATCCGGAAGATCAAAGCACGAGTCTCGATCCGATCGATCCGTTCATCCCGAAGCATTCAAAGGTAAACACGAGAAAACCCTACGTGTTGCAATTAATTATATAGACGCGTGCTAGGAATATAATCAATGTATGGTGAATTAAATATCCAAGATAGATCCTCGGGCGAGGGCTAAACCTAGCTTTTCCTACAATCGCTCGGCGCTGGCGTCTTGGCCTTCATGGCGCTCGTCGCGATTCGCGGGCGTCTTCGCATCCGCGAGTGCGCGCGTTTGTCGCGAGATCCCCGACGCGGCGACGGGCGCGCGTTTGTCGCGAGATCCCGGCGCCCTCGCATGGCGGACTCGCGATCGCGAGGGCGGCCGTGAGGCAGCGCAGACCCGGCCCATTTGGCCAAATCCGGCCCGGACCCGTTTTTTCAGCCCAGAACCGATTTTCCGGCCCGAATCCGGTTTGACGAATCCGGTCCGTGCCGTGCATCACGAGGCCCGTTTTGAAGTTAATGAAGATCATGCTGCAATTCTATGTAATAGATTAGGAAAGAAAGTGCGAGTTCCACGAGTGGGCCACGATGAGCGTTTTATTTTATTTTTAATCGTTCATAGCGTGTCGTGGATGTTTAAATTATGCAGAAGCATGCTATGTATGTTTAAATTACGTAGACAAACATATTATATGTTTTTTTGATTAGATGCGCATAGTAAGCATGCTAGGTTTATCGCGTTTTTTCAAGCATATTTTAGAATTCTACGAGCATGTTTTACATGTTGAGTTCTATAGAAAAGCATGCTAGGATTACGTGATCTGCATGGACAAACCTTTTGAAACAAAAGACCAAACAAGTAACCCGACATATTAATTTTGAATTAAAATGTCAAGACCTCCACTTTTGATCTCTAAACAAAGTGAGGCCTTGCTGTGAGTGGCGATCCACACGCGTGGCTTGCTTGCACTGTTTATCATAAGTTTGTTAGGTGAGATTTAAATAAATTTTTTAAATCTATTGAGAAGTGGGAGTTTCATGTAAACGCGATCGCGCGTGGCTTGCATGTGCGATTTTCATAAGTTCTCTAGAGATGGTTTTAAAATGAGATAACAAAGGAATTTGGATTGGGCGGTATGGTCTAGTGAGTATGCCAATTCTAAGAATTCATTTTAACGTGTTAAAATTGTGGTCATTGCTTAGACATCACCTCAGTACAACTTCCCGAAGTCCTTCTTGCGATAGTGATGTGGTCTAGTAAGGTCCAATCATTAATTTCATTTGTCATAAGGATAAGTTGACATGGATTGAAATTAAGCGACTAAAGGTATATTTTAGTGCAGTCGAGGGTTCATGTAAACGTCCACACGCGTGGCTTGCGTATGTGATTCCTTGGGCGATTGGAGGTTTCAATCAATATTGTTTTATCAAAGGTTACAATATTGTTGTTACGAATTATGTGCGATCGTATGCTTATGTGTTTACATTATCTTTTCGGATATGTCTCTTACAGATTATCGATATGCTCGCACAAAATCCCTTATCTGTCCGAATTTTATCGGTGGAAGCGAAACATGGAATATGTTCTTATCATTTGAAGAACACATGTTTGTTCTCACTACTCCTAAACCGATGACCTTCTTGACGCATCGACTAATGAGCGGTGAGTCAGCGGACTTTGGGATCGTCAAACAATATGGCCAAATGCTATATGATGACTACTATGTCCAAAGGCTTGCGGTACAACATCGATCGATGGTAGACCTGACGAAATATGGTCAAGTCTCGAGAGTAAGTTTGGGCAATCGGATCGGACATTCCGCTTCCACACAATGAGAGAAATCTTGGCGTGTAAGATGGAAGAAGAAAGTTCGGTCCATGAACATGTCTCCCACATGACTCATCTCATGGATAGCCTTGATCGGTTGGGAGGAGGTATTGACGGCGGCCAAGGTCGATATCATCCTCAACACACTACCAAAGTCTTTTGAGAATTTTCGTGAATGCGATCATGAGCAAGACCGGTATACACTTAGTCAGTTGCTTAATGATCTCGTGGCTGCGGAAGGAGTTATGAGTAAAGGAGCACATGCTCTTGCTAGCACATCTAGGGGCCCAAATTTTCCGTTGCAAAATGGAAAAAGAAAAGGGCACCAAAGGTGGTAGAGCGAGGAAATAGTGGGAGTAATGGGAACAAGAACATGCTTGCCAGGAGGCAAAAGAAGCCAAGGAGAGGCGAAGTGCTTCAATCTTGACAAGGCGGGCATTGGAAGGCCAAGTGCCCTATGCTCGAGGCTCAGTCGTCATTTGCTTTAATAACGGAAACATGTTTAGCGACTTGTTCTACTCATTCGTGGGTAGTGAGACACGGTGCGGCCGATCATGTTTGTTACACCTGCGAGGGTTCCTGCGAACAAGGGAGTCTGTATGATGGCGAGATAACGATCTCCATGGGAAACACGGCAAAAGTCGAGGCCGTTGCATTCGGAGATGTTACTTTATGTTTTGATTCAACAGTTTTAGTTTTAAAAGATGTTTTGTATGTGCGGATTTTCGTGGAACCTTGTTCTGTTTGAAATTATTTATTCATGGATATTACATTATTTTTATAGTGGTGTCTCTATCATAAGAAATGGCGAAGTTATCCGTGTTGGCACATTATACAATTAAGCTTTATACTATTTACGCAAAACATAATACCTATAACTATGTTGCATCTTCTTCAAACCTTAAAAGAAAGTTTTCTTAGCAAGATGGCACCACATTTCTCTGGCATCTTAGATTAGGTCACATCAATCTAAATAGGATCCAAAGGCGGCCAAGAATGGGCGTTGGGTAATCTCACGTTACTCGGTTCGATCTGCGAATCTATATAGAAGGTAAGATGTCGACCCAGACCCTTCAAAGCGAAGGGTTATAGAGCGAAAGAAGTTGGAACTAGTCCATTCGACTGTGTGGACCTATGTCCACACAAGCTCGTGGAGGTACAAGTATTTTGTCACTTTCATTGACGATTACTCAGTGCGGATACATATACCGCTTCACGCAAGTCCGAATGCTTTGAGAAATTCAAAGAGTTTAAGGCGAAGTGGAGCGAAGCTTGGTAAAAGTATCAAGTCACGCTGTGATCGATCGCGGTGGTGAATACCTCGATAACGAGTTTATGGACTATTTGGTGCGGTGTGGGATTACCTCCCACTCACTACACGGCACACCACAACAAAATGGTGTGTCGGGCGAAGAAATATGACTCTTTTAGAAATGGTTAGATCAATGATGAGTTATGCAACATTGCTATTTCGTTACGGGGTATGCCTTAGAAGCGGCATACTTGCTAAATCTAGTACCATCCAAGTCGATCGAAAAGACCCTTTCGAGTTGTGGTTTGGTATGCGAAACTGGTTTAAACCACATAAGGATATGGGCGATCCGGCACGTGTCTTTGAACAAGAAGGCGACAAGTTGGAGGCTAGATCCGACGCAAAGGCTGTTTATTGGCTATCCTAGAGGGACGAAGGTGGTTTATTCTATAGTCTAAGGATCGAAAGGTCATTATTAGCACTAATGCCCGATTCTTAGAAGAGGATTATATGACAAACCATAAATCCAAAGTTGAAATCATTCTTGAGAATTAGAAGATGATCGTATTCCACCACCGATTAAGCCAAAGGTGCGAAATGTTGTGTCTAGTTGGAGGATCGACACGGATACTTCAAGAAATTGAAGTGGGTCGAGTTCCACTTGGAGATACTGGCCGTCTGAGTGGCTCTTATCCGACAAGTTGTGCGAGATAGAGAACCACAAGTTCTGCACCCACCGTTGCCATTGTGCGATGGCGCCTCGTCGTAGTGGGAGGTTTGTTCGTCAACCCGGCGATTTATGTTCGTGGGTGAATCTTGGTTTAGTCGAGAAGCAGCGGCAATAATTGACCCATGGACATCAACGAGGCGATCTGAAGACATTGATGCAAGATTATGGCACACCGCTATGGACTTAGAAATTGAGTCCATAACGACTATGGAATGTATCGAAAAGACACCTCTACGGATGGCAAGGAAGCCATATGTAGTAAGTGGGTATACAAGAGGAAGAGATTCGGATGGAGAGGTTTCGACTTTTAAAGCCGAGCTTGTGGCGAAGGGTACACTTTCAGTTGAGGGCATCGATTTCGATGAGACCTTTTCGCGTAGCAATGCTCAAGTCCATCGAAATTCTTCTAGCCAAAGCGACCCACTTGAACCTTGAGGTTTGGCAAATGGATGTGAAAACCGCTTTTCTAAGCGGTTACCTTGAGGAAGGTAGAGACATCTATATGCGACAACAGAAGGTTATGTGGTGAAGGGTGAAGAGCATCTAGTATGGAAGCTTAAGAAGTCCATTTATGGGCTTAAGCAAGCCTCACGATCACGGAACTTACGCTTTGACGAGGTGGTAAAGTCTATGGATTTACCCAGTTGCCTAGCGAGAGTTGTGTGTATCGTTTAGATGTCAGCGGTAATGTGGTATTTCTTGCACTTTATGTAGATGACATTCTTCTAGTTAGCAAAAATGTGAAGTTGTTATCGGGCGTAAAGAGTTGGTTATCCGATCGGTTTCAAATGAAAGACTTAGGAGATGCGTACATTCTTGGGATCGAGGTTTACCGAGATCGCAAGAGGAAAATATTGAGCTTATCTCGGGCGTCTTACATTGATCTTGTGATTACTCGTTTTAGTATGCGAGACCGCCAAGAAAGGATTGCTACCTTTCGGGCATGGCGTTCCTTTATCTAAGGCGATCACCTAAGGCGCAAAGGAGATAGAGGAAATGAGACAAGTTCATTACGCTTCACCGTGGGAAGTCTCATGTACGCAATGCTATGTCACGAGGCTCGATATCCGCTATGCGGTGAGCATAGTAGCTGATATCGATCTAACCTGGACAAGCTCATTGAATGCGATAAAGCATATACTCAAGTACACGAAAGGACTCGAGATTATAGGCTGGTTTACCATGCGAGATAGTCTAATGCCCTTGGGTTATACAAACTCGGTTTCAAGTGACCGTGATGAGAAAAGTCTACCTCGGGCTATGTGTTTACCTTGGGAGGTGGGCCGTATCCGGTAGTGCAAAGCGGCGATGCATTGCGGACTCTACCATGGAAGCCGAATCGTGGCCGCTTGGAGGATCTAACGAGGCTGTATGGTTCAAGAACTTGTTGGTTGTATCTTGAAAGCGGTTTGGTTGAGCTTGTATACAATGTTTCATGTTACCACTATTACAATCTCCTATCGATTTGAATACTTGATTGCATATATCGTGTCCCTTATCTCATATATAAGTTAGATCATACGATGTGTAGAAGATCACGAAGTACGTATGATTGGTCGAAGCAATGAGATATAAAAGTTTCCTGGTGAGGGCGACTTAAGGACGAGTTGTCGGTTTAGGCTGCGATATAGATAAGAAGTGACTTGACTTAGTTACTTGTCTATCTTTGATGCGTCTCGGCGTATTGAAGGATCACGATGAGATGAGTTCTTCTTCGACCGTCGTGAAGAACCAAGATCTCGGTGACTTACGATGATCTAAACCTCGATAAGGTATTAGGTGAGTATGAGTTCTTGACCATCACTTTGACTTGTTATGAGTGAGGGTTATATGTTCTAACCAATTCTCGCATCTTGGGTGGTGGCGGTCTTGTATGTCACGCTAGTTATCATGTCAGTCACCGTATCCGTTTAGGATGATGGCGTCCCTTAAGGAGCTCAAAGGTTTATTGTACTAAACCTGCAGTTGAGTTAGCTCAGTACAATAATAAGGTTGAGTGGTACTACTTAAGGAAATAAAGTTATTAATCGTTTTAAGCGATCAGTTGCTATAAATTATTAATGGACGTTCGATATCTTAAATACTGAGGATTAGTAATGTCTAAGTGCAAGCCCGACTCAACTTCCGGTAATAAAGGGTAAGTCGACATTCTTTCTCTAGTGGCATGATCGAATGTTTATAAATTAATTTATGTTACAGGGCTGAACATAAGATAATTAATTTATTTGAGGCCCATCTTTATTCCTTGCATTTGATCCACAATTGGCCCGTCGGTGCCCGTAACCTCGAGGAAAATCGGCCCATATTGCTCAATTGGCAAGATTTTATTCTCTTTATCCACAAGGATATAATTATATTTATGGTATATGCATAGATCCTTTCCATATAAGATTATGGTAATAATCTTGAGTATGGAAATAATCCTAAGAGTATGGAAATAATCCTAAGAGTATGGTAATATTCCATATAGGATTATGGTAATATTCCATATAGGATTATGGTAATATTCCATATAGGATTAAGGTAGTGCATTATAAATATAAGGTATGAGATAATGTCAGGGTTAATGCTCACATAACCACACTAGAATTTTCGGCCATCTCATAGATTTGAGAGAGAATTTTCGAGAGCTTGGTGAGAGCATTGGGTGATTTTCCGGTGCATTCTCCATAGATCGTCCTCACTCGGCGTTGGAGTTTGGGTATCACGGGATACGAGTCCGGAAGGTCAAAGCACGAGTCTCGACCGTTCGATCCGTTCATCCCGTTCGACCCACCTCGGCGGATCGAAGGTAAACACGTGAAAACCCCTCGTGTTGCGATTTAATTATATAGGCGCATGCTGGGTTTATAATCAATGTATGATGAATTAAACACCCAGATGGATCCTCGGGCGAGGGTTAACATCGTTTTCCTACAATTGGTATCGAGCACGGGATCGAGAATCTTGGCTCTGTTGGATTAATTCACGTTTGATTATTACGTGCGTTTAATAATTGTGGATTTGTCGTTCATCGTGGCTCGTTTATTGTTTTGTTGGTTTTGTTTTACACCACGAGAAAATCCGTGGTTAGATTAGATTTTGTTATGTAAATCTTATACGTAAAGAAGAACGAGCGAAAGAGCGAAGAAGCGAAACGACGGAAAAACATGGCTCTCGGCGGTCCACAGGCGGTATCTCGCGGCGAGCCTCGCGATCGCGAGGCGCGCGCGACGGGCGGCGTGCGTTCGCGCTGCGAGACCCCTGGCGCCTAGCGGCGAGCTCATGATCGCGAGTACCCGCGAGCTTGGCGGCGTCTGCGAGCTAGCGGGCGGCGGGCGCGTTCGCGAAACCCGACGCCATGAGAAGACTCGCGATCGCGAGGAATGGCGGCTGGCGGCGGCGTCTCGGCGGGCGTTCGGCGTTTGGGCGTGGCAGCGCGCGCGTGCTCGGCGGTCGCGGTCGCGTTAGCGACCGCGGGTAGCCAGCGAGGAACACGGGCGGCGGTGCGCGGGGCGGCGGCGGTGGGCTTTGCCTGGCGGCCCGGCCGATTGGGCCGACCCGGCCCGGACCGTTTTCAGATTTTCGGCCCGTGCCCGTGCACGCGAGGCCCATTGTTGAATCGGTCCGTGCAGAACACGCGAGGCCCGTTTTCAGTTTAATTACATACTTTGTAAATCTATGTAATAGATTAGATTTAAATGTCGGGTTTCACGATTGGGCGCGATGAGCGTTTTATTTTATTTTATCGTTCATATGCATGTCGTGGATGTTTAAATTATGCGGTAGCATGCTATGTATGTTTATATTCGTTGACAAACCTTTCGGTGTTTTACGTAATTGGATGCGCATAGTAAGCATGCTAGGTTTATCGCGTTTATCAAGCATATTTTAGAATTACTGCGCATGTTTTACATGTTGAGTTCTATAGAAAAGCATGCTAGGATTACGTGATGCATGGACAAACCTTTTGAATAAAAGACTAAGCAAGCAACCCGACAAATTAATTTTCAAATTAAAATGTCGAGACCTCCACTTTTGATCTCTAAACAAAGTGAGGCCTTTGTGAGTGGCGATCACAGCGTGGCTTGCTTGCCTTTGTTTATCATAAGTTTGTTAGATGAGATTTCTAAATAAAACTTTTAAATCTATTGAGAAGTGGGAGTTTCATGTGTGGCGATCACAGCGTGGCTTGCATGTGCGATTTTCATAAGTTCTCTAGAGATAGATATAAAATGAGATAACAAAAGAATTTGAATTGGAGCGGTATGGTCAGGTGAGTATACCAATTCTAAAATTCATTTTCTTTGTTAAAATTGTGGTCATTGCTTAGACATCACCTCAAGTACAACTTCATGAAGTCCCTTCTTGCGATAGTGATGTGGTCTAATAAGGTCGATCATTAATTTCATTTGTCATAAGGATAAGTTGACATGGATTGAAATTAAGCGACTAAAAGGTATATTTTAGTGCAGTCGAGGGTTCGTGTGTAGCGATCACAGCGTGGCTTGCATGTGGAATTCCTTGGGCGATTGGAGGTTTCAATTAATATTGTTTTATCAAAGGTTACAATATTATTGTTCACAATTATTTGCGATCGTATGCTTATGTGTTTACATTATCGTTTGAGATATGTCTCTTCGCCGATTATCAATATGCTCGCACAAAATCCGTTATCCGGTCCAAATTTTATCAGTGGAAGCGAAACATGGAATATGTTCTTATCATTTGAAGAACACATGTTTGTTCTCACTACTCCTAAACCCGATGCCACTTCTTGTGCGTCGACTAATGAGCGGCGAGTCAAGCGAACTTTGGAATAAGTCGAACAATATGGCTAAATGCTATATGATGACTACGATGTCGAAAGGCTTGCGGTGCGACATCGATCGATGGTGAGCCTTGACGATATTTGGTCAAGTCTCGAGAGTAAGTTTGGGCGATCGGATCGGACGATCGCTTCCACACATGAGAGAAATCTTGGCGTGTAAGATGGAAGAAGGAAGTTCGGTCCATGAACATGTCTCCATGACTCATCTCATGGATAGTCTTGATCGGTTGGGAGGAGGTGATGGCGAAGCAGGTCGATATCATCCTCAACACCTTGCCCAAGTCTTTTGAGAACTTTCGGCGTAAATGCGATCATGAGCAAGGCCGAGTTCACACTTAGTCGGTTGCTTAATGATCTCGTTCTTTGCGGAAGGAGTTATGGGAAAAGGAGCACATGCTCTTGCTAGCACATCTAAGGGCCCAAAATTTTCGTTGCAAAATGGAAATAGAAAAGGGGTGCCAAAGGTGGTAAAGGCGAGGAAATAGTGGGAGTAATGGGAGCAGAACATGGTTGCCACGGGAGGCTTGAAGAAGCGAAGGAGAAGGGCGAAGTGCTTGAAGTGCGGTGGGCCCAGGCGTTGGAAGGCCAGTGCCCTATGCTCGAGGCTCAAGTGCATGGTTGCTTTAATGTGAAACATGTTTAGCGACTTGTTCTACCCGTTCTTGGGTAGTAGATCTGGTATAATGATCATGTTTGTTACACCTTGCGGGGGTTCCTGCGGACAAGGAGTGTTTGATGGCGAGATAACGATCTCCATAGGCAGCGAGTCGAAGGCTGTTGCGGTTGGAGATGTTTCTTTATGTTTTGGGACAACAGTTTTAGTTTTGAAAGGCGTTTTATATGTGCGGATTTTCGGTGGAACCTTGTTTACATTTGAAATTATTTACTCATGGATATTCATTATTTTTGATAGTGGTGTTTCTATCATAAGAAATGACGAAGTTATACGTGTTGGCACCTTATATAATTAAGCTTTATACTATTTACGCAAAACATAATACCTATAACTATGTTGCATCTTCATCAAACCCTAAAAGAAAGTTTTCTTCATGAAGATGACTCTACTTTTCTCGGCGTCTTAGATTAGGTCACATCAATCTAAATAGGATCCAAGGCGGCTAAGAATGGGCGTTGGGTAATCTCACGGTTACTCGGTTCCGAGTCTGCGAATCTGTATAGAAGGTAAGATGTCGACCGGACCATGAGCGAAGGGTTATAGAGCGAAAAAATGTTGGAGTTAGTCCATTCGACTGTGTGGACCGATGTCCACACAAGCTCGTGGAGAATGCAGTATTTTGTCACTTTCATTGGCGATTACTCAAGAGTGCGGATCGTATACTGCTTCACATAAGTCAGAATGCTTTGAGAAATTCAAAGAGTTTAAGGCGGAAGTGGAGGCGAAGCTAGGTAAAATGTCAAGTCATTTGCTTGATCGATCGCGGTGGCGAATACCTCTATAACGAGTTTATGGACTATCTAGTGAAGTGTGGGATTACATCCAGCGCGCTTCACGGGCACACCACAACAAAATGGTGTGTCGGGCGAAGAAATAGGACTCTTTTGGAAATGGTTAGATCTATGATGAGTTATGCTACATTGCCTATTTAGTTACGGGGATATGCCTTGGAGGCGGCGCATACTTGCTAAATCTAGTACCGTCAAGTCGGTCGAAAAGACCCTTTCGAGTTGTGGTTTGGTATGAGCCGGTTTAAACCACATAAGGATATGGGCGATCCGACTGCGTCTTTGAACAAGAAGGGCGACAAGTTGGAGGCTAGATCGGCCAAGGTACATTTATTGGCTATCTAGAGGAGCGAAGGTGGTTTATTCTATAGTCTAAGGATCGGAAGGTCATTATTAGCACTAATGCCGATTCTTAGAAGAGGATTATATGAAAATCATAAGTCAAAGTTGAAATCATTCTTGAGAATTAGAAGATGAGCGTGTTCCACCACCGATTAGGCCAAAGTGCGAGATGTCGAGTCTGAGTGGGAGGATCGACACGGATACTTGAAGAAATTGAAGTGGGTCGAGTTCCACTGGAGATCTGGGCCGTCTGAGTGGTACCTACACGGAAGTTGTGCAAGTTAGAGAACCACAAGTATCTGCACCCACCGTTGCCATTGTGCTGTAGAACCTCGTCGTAGTGGGAAGGTTGTTCGTCGACCCGGCGATATATGTTCGTGGGTGAATCTTGGATTTAGTCGGTGAACGAACATGCGATAATCGACCCATGGACATACAAGGAGGCGTCTGAAGATATTGATGCAAGATCATGGCACACGCTATGGACTTAGAAATGGAGTCCATAACGGCTATGGATGTATATGAAAAACACCTCTACCGGATGGCAAGGAAGCCGTAGGTAGTAAGTGGATATCTGAGAGGAAGAGATTAGATGGAGGGTTTGACTTTTAAAGCGAGGCTTGTGGCGAAAGGGTACACTCGGATTGAGGGCATCGATTTCGATGAGACCTTTTACTTTGTGTAATGCTCAAGTCCATCGAATTCTTCTAGCCATAGCGACCCACTTGAACACAGAGGTTTGGCAAATGGATGTTAAAACCGCTTTTCTAAGCGGTTACCTTGAGGAAGGTAGAGACATCTATATCGACAACTGAAGGTTATGTGGTAAAGGGTGAAAGAGCATCTAGTATGGAAGCTTAAGAAGTCCATTTATGGACTTAGCGAACCTCGATCATGGAACTTCGCTTTGGCGGTGGTAAAGTCTATGGATTTACCCGGTTGCCTAGCGAGAGTTGTGTGTGTCGGTTAGATGTCAACAGTGATGTGGTATTTCTTGCACTTTATGTAGATGACATCCTTCTAGTTGGCAACAACGTGAAACATTATCGGGCGTAAAGAGTTGGCTATCGATCGGTTTCAAATGAAAGACTTGGGAGATCGTGTCATTCTTGGGATCGAGGTTTCACGAGATCGCAAGAAGAAAATATTGAGCTTATCTCGGGCGTCTTACATTGATCTTGTGATTACTCGTTTAGTATGCAAACCGCCCGAAAAGGATTGCTACCTTTGAGACATGGCGTTCCTTTATCTAAGCAGCGATCACTATGACTGCAAAGGAGATAGAGGAAATGAGACAAGTTCCTTACGCTTCCGCCGTAGGAAGTCTCATGTGCGCAATGCTATGCACGAGGCCGATATACGCTGTCACGGTGAGCATAGTAGCTGAATATCGATCTAACCACGGACAAGCTCATTGGATTGCGATAAAGCATATACTCAAGTACACGAAAGGACTCGAGATTATAGGCTGGTTACCATGCGAGATAGTCTAATGCCTTTGGGTTATCTGACTCGGTTTCAAAGTGACCGTGATGAGAAAAAGTCGACCTCGGGCTATGTGTTTACCTTGGGAGGTGGAGCCGTATCTGGCGGAGTGCAAGCGGCGATGCGTTGCGGACTCTACCATGGAAGCGAATATGTAGCCGCCGGAGGCTTCTAAGGAGGCTGTATGGTTCAGAACTACCTCGTGGATCTAAGTGTGGTACTGGTTTGCCCAAAGAGTATCATAGTTCTTGTGATAACTTTCGGTGCGATGTGAAACTCGAAGGAACCACGGACCCTGGGCGACAAAACACATAGAGAGAAAGTACCATGTCATCACGAAATCGTTAGGCGGTGGCGTCTTGATTGAAAAGATTGATCTGACGGAAAATCTAGCGGATCCATTCACGAAGAGCACTGCCGCAAAAGTCTACGATGAACACGTTAGAGGACTTGGATTAAGCAGATGGCACCCACTTAGAAAACTTTTGTATAAGTGGGAGAAGCAAAGTGATGGTTGTTTGTAATAGCTAGTAGAAAGACACATTGTATACTAAAGTTTGCTTTAGTATAAGTGGGAGATTGTTGGTTGTATCTTGAAAGCGGTTTGGTTGAGCTTGTATACAATGTTTCTGTTACCACTATTACAATCTCTATCGATTTGAATACTTGATTGCATATATCGTGTCCCTTATCTCATATATAAGTTAGATCATACGGTGTGTAGAAGATCACGATGCATATGATTGGTCGAGCAATGAGATATAAAAAGTTTCACGGTGAGGCGACTTAAGGACGAGTTGTCGGTTTGAGGCTGCGATATAGATAAGTGACTTGACTTAGTTACTTGTCTATCTTTGATGCGTCTCGGCGTATTGAAGGATCACGGTGAGATGAGTTCTTCTTTCGACCGTCGTGAAGAACCGAGATCTCGGTGACTTCACGATGATCTAAACCTCGATAAGGTATTAGGTGAGTATGAGTTCTTGACCATCACTTTGACTTGTTATGAGTGAGGTTATATGTTCTAACCAATTCTCCGCATCTTGGGTGGTGGCGATCTTGTATGTCACGCTAGTTATCATGTCAGTCACCGTATCCGTTTAGGATGATGGCGTCCCTTAAGGAGCTCAAAGGTTTATTGTATTAAACCTGCGCGGTTGAGTTAGCTCAAGTACAATAATAAGGTTGAGTGGTACTACTTGGAAATAAAGTTATTAATCGTTTTAGCGATCAGTTGCTATAAATGATTAATGGACGTTCGATATCTTAAATCTGAGGATTAAGTAATGTCTAAGTGCAAGCCCGACTCAACTTCGGTAATAAAGGGTAAGTCGACATTCTTTCTCTAGTGGCATGATCGAATGTTTATAAATTAATTTATGTTACGGAAATTTGAACATAAGATAATTAATTTATTTGAGGCCATCTTTATTCCTTGCATTTGATCCACAGGTGGCCCATCCGAACCCGTAGTAATCGAGGAAAATCGGCGCCCCTATTGCTCAATTGGCAAGATTTTATTCTCTTTATCCACAAGGATATAATTATATTTATGGTATATCATAGATCCTTTCCATATAAGATTATGGTAATAATCTTGAGTATGGAAACAATCTAAGAGTATGGAAATAATCCTAAGAGTATGGTAATATTCCATATAGGATTATGGTAATATTCCATATAGGATTAAGGTAGTGCATTATAAATATAAGGTATGAGATAATGTCTAGGTTAATGCTCACATAACCACACTAGAATTTTCGGCCATCTCATAGATTTGAGAGAGAATTTTCGAGAGCTTGGTGAGAGCATTGGGTGATTTTCCGGTGCATTCTCCATAGATCGTCCTCACTCGACGTTGGAGTTTGGGTATCAGGGATACGATCCGGAAGGTCAAAGCACGAGTCTCGACCGTTCAATCCGTTCATCCCGTTCGACCCACCTCGGCGGATCGAAAGGTAAACACGTGAAAACCCCTGCGTGTTGCGATTTAATTATATAGGCGCATGCTAGGTTTATAATCAATGTATGGTGAATTAAACACCCAAGATGGATCCTCGGGCGAGGGTTAACATCGTTTTCCTACGAACTACCTCATGGATATAGGTGTGGTACTGGTTTTCCCAAGAGTATCGTAGTTTCTTGTGATAACTTTCGGTGCGATGTGCAAACTCGAAGGAACCACGGACCCACAAGGTGACCAAACACATAGAGAAAGTACCATGTCATACGAGAAATCGTGAGGCGAGGGGACGTCTTGGATTGAAAAGATTCATCGACGGATAACCTAAGCGGATCCATTAACAAAGAGCACGCGCAAAAAGTCTATGAAGTGCGTTCGAGGGACTTGGGCTGGCTTGATGGCACCCACTTAGAAACTTTTGTATAAGTGGGAGAAGCAAAGTGATGGTTTTGTTTGTAATAGCTAGTAGAGACACATTGTATACTAAAGTTTGCTTTAGTATAAGTGGGAGATTGTTGGATTTGTATCTTGAAATCGGTTTTGGTTGAGCTTGTATACAATGTTTCTGTTACCACTATTACAATCTCTATCTGAATTGATTACTTGATTGCATATATCGTGTCCCCTTATCTATATATAAGTTAGATCATACGATTGTGTGAAGATCACAAAGTGCGTATGATTGGTCGAGCAATGAGATATAAAAGAATCACAAATGAGACAACTTGAGGACGAGTTGTGCGGTATAGCTACGGTATAGATAAGTGACTTGACTTGGTTGCTTGTCTGTCTTTGATGCGTCTCGGCGTATTGATAGGATCACGGTGAGATGAGTTCTTCTAACGGCCGTCGTGAAGAACCTAGATCTCGGTGACTTACGATGATCTAAACCTCGATAAGGTATTAGGTGAGTATGAGTTCTTGACCATCACTTTGACTTGTTATGGGTGAGGTTATATGTTCTAACCAATATTCTCCGCATCTTGGGTGGTGGCGGTGCTTGTATGTCATGCTAGTTATCATGTCAGTCACCGTATCCGTTTAGGATGATGGCGTCCCTTAAGGAGCTCAAAGGTTTATTGTACTAAACCACTGCGGGTTGAGTTAGCTCAAGTACAATAATAAGGTTGAGTGGTACTACTTAAGGAATTAAAGATATTAATTATTTTAAGCAGTCAGAATGCTCTAAATAATTAATGGACGTGCGATATCTTAAATATGGGGATTCGTAATGTCTAAGTGCAAGCCCGACTCACCTTCGGTAATAAAGGGGTAAGTCAGCATTTATTCTCTAGTGGCATGAAGGAATGTTTATAAATTAATTTATGTTCTGGGCTGAACATAAGATAATTAATTTATTTGAGGCCCATCTTTATTCCTTGCATTTGATCCACAATTTGGCCCGTCCGGGCCCATAGCTATAGGAAAATCGGCGCCCCATATGCTCTCTATGGATATGATTTGATTCTCTTTATCCATAAGGATATTATTATATTTATGGGATATGCATGGATCCTTTCTTTGTGGGATTATGGTAGTGCATTATAAATATAAGGTAAGAGATAAGATCAAGCTAATCCTCAATTATTATCCATAATTTTCGAGAATCCATTGCTCTTGGGAGAGATTTTGAAAGTCATTAGAGAGAAGGAGGTGATTTTTCAAGCATTCTCCATAGATTATCCTCGCTCGATATTGGAGATTGGGCAACCGGATACGATCAGGAAGATCAAAGCAGTCTCGATCCGTTCATCCCAATGATTCAAAGGTAAACACGAGAAAACCCTACGTGTTGCAATTAATTATATAGGTGCATGTTAGGAATATAATCAATGTATGGTGAATTAAACATTCAAGATAGATCATCGGGAGAGGGTTAAAATCAGTTTTCCCTACACTACCACCACCCAAGATGCGGAGAATATTGGGTTATCTCATGTAACCCTCACCCATGACAAGTCAAAGTGATGGTCAGCAACTCATACTCACCTAAAACCTTATCGAGGTTTATATCAACGTAAAGTCACCGAGATATAGGTTTTTTAAAACGGTCAGATAGAAGAACTCATTTCACTGTGATCCATCAATATATCAGAGACGTATCAGTATAGAAAAGCAACCAAGTCAAGTCACTTCTTATCTATACCACGACTATATCACGACAACTGGTTCTCAAGTTATCTCGGTTGTGATCATATTTATATCTCATTAAGTTTGACCAATCATACGACTTATGATCTTCTACACAATCGTATGATCTAACTTATATGAGATAAAGGACATACATATCAATCAAGTAAACAATTCAGATGGGAGATTGTAATAGTGGTAACAGAATCATTGTATGGCTCAACCAAAACTGCTCCATATATAAATCGATAGAGTTGAGTGTGCTACCTATGCACTCCCATGGAACTTGCCGTTACCTTGTCGGTGCTATAGGTAGACATAATATGTTATTGACAATTCAACCACTAGGTTAGGATCGAAGTGCCAACAATGTGATGTCATACGACCATAAATATAAACTAAAAGTTCTGATATATTAAAAAATAACTAATAACAAGATGCGTATAGAAAGAAGGGAAATAAATCCAAGAACTAATAAAGTAATAATAAGGTGGGTATAGATAGTATTTTATTTTTTATTTGTAATAAAAACATCTAAGGGGTGGGGGTTTAAGGTCCCCGTCTTATATATAAATCAACCAAAAAGAAGGAGAAAATATATATATATATATATATGGGGGAGTAACCAAAAGTGCTAACTCCTCAAAAACACAACATAAATAAAAAAAATCATTCGCACAAATGATCTAACAAACATGGGGAAACAGGGGGTAAGGGGTTTATACAAGGACTTTAAAGTTTGGATAAACAAGATGATCCATCTAACAAGAGTAAGAAATTTTCTAGGGGCATCCCATGTCAAAAATGGGGAAACCAGCCATCTAGTGTCCCAATCAGGCCATGAAATCGGAGGGGTGGTTGCCCTCTTTATGAATATGTATGACTTAAACATGGAGGTATCTAAACAACAGTATGATCCTTGTGATCGTGTGCCGTGTCGATCCAACTCTGCATTGACTAGAGGTCAGCAAGGTAACAACAACAGCTGCATCAAGTTCAATCCAAATATGGTAGAAAATTAGGAGGCGAGCAGAAGGCCATGGTAGACAGTATGAAGCTCGGCATCAAAGCTGGAGCTTGCGTGGAGGGGGAGGCAGAAGAACGTGGGGAGTCATGCATGTTATAACACTCAGTTTTGCACTATTTTTTCCTAGTTTTGATATCGGTTTTCATCGGTATTTATATGCGAGATATCATATTTTAGTATGATTTCGGTCTTTTGTGAACATATCATGCTTGAGTATTATTTTTAGTGTTTTGTGCGATCTTGACATGTTTTGGAAGCAAAAGTAAGCCAAAGCTGAAGCATAGTGATCGATCTTAATTTCGTTAGGGAAATAAATGCGCAATGAACACGAGGGATTAACGTGGTTCGATCTTTGAATTAGATCTCGTCCACGAGCAAGAGAGTATATGTGTATTGAGTGTATGAGCGATTACAAAGAGGCGGTGATCTTTTCGTCTAATCTAGCCTCTGTTATACACAATGATATTGAGTTCAACTCTAATATAAAGTCTTCTCTTATAAGGATTCTTTTAGATATGCATTGAGGATTCTTTTAGATATCCGAATATTCTACGTCTCGATTCAGATTTGAGTTGTAGTTGGTTTAGGAGTCTTCTTGGGCGAACTCACATGGGTCGAGCTTAATGTTGGGGCCTACTTTTATTGGGCACGATGCTTGGGCCTAGTAGTTGGGTCGTATCCTATCACATCCCTCCCAAAAAGGCGTGGTTGGTTTAGGAGTCCTCTTGGGCCGAACTCACATAGGCCGAGCTTAATGTCGGGACCCACTTTATTGGGCCTAGTAGTTGGGCGTATCTATCATACCACCAAAAGGCGTAGAAGTGAGGTCGTAATGGATGGGGGTAGTGCTGACATCCTCGGCGAGATTCGTGATTTGTATGTCGCTTGCTTCGCTTTGTCGGCGTTATGCAAAATCGCGTATCGATTGGCCTCGCTAGCCGGCGTTATAACGAAGTCGCATGTAAACAGCTTCACCTTACAGGGGCTTTATACCGTCGCAGTCGCGTGGCTTCACCTTGCCGGGCGTTATGCGAGTCGCTTTCTGTTCCGACCTAATTGGCGAAGTTGAATGCCCTTCATCTTGCCGAGGTCGATTATGGCGATACTTAACCGGTCGGATATCGACGTTGTGGTTGAATCGTGGCGTCGGGACGGTCGAACATGGGATGTCTGCCGATGTCGAACACGGATCATCGTCTGCGTTTAATGTGCATTTAATGCGTACGGTCGGTTGGGTTCGATAAAGTGCATATTGGGAATAACTTCCATGATACGCCTTTTGTCATATCACTCTTTCCGTTTCTACTTTTCAAATTTCTCAAATTTTCGAGACTTTCACAAAAGAGTTCAATTATCGCCATTATGGTTCTCATGACGTCTGCGCCATCTTCTTGAAATCATACATAAAACCGATGAGTTATTTTAATGGCTTCATCTTCTTCCTCTGAGGAGTCTCATAGCCATGATGGCGCGTTGTGTCAATGTCGCCACGGGTGCCCGGTGGCTTTAGAAGTCTATCTGATTGATTACTCCCGTCCCTATATGCATAGTTCATTTTCCCGCCATTGAGGATTTTGGTAAAGTTAGTTCATTTCCTTAGATGTCTAGAATCCTCGAAATAATGGGTCTTGCTGCTGGGTTTTCTGTCCCACCCTATGTTGGTTTGGTGGGTCCCGTCAGGAGGACAGGGATTGCGCCCTCGGGAGGATTTATTCACAGTTCTGAAGACGACAAGGGCGGGCCGTCTTCCTTTCCTTCCGTTTATGCCTAACTTCAGCAATGTTGGCATACCTCTAGCAAATAATGCCAAACTCATTTCGGTTGATGGGCCTTAGCATCTATACTTTCGGCATAATCATCCTTTACCCTAGGGTTGATCCTTGGGTTTTTCGACAAATCTAGCTTGGGGTGGTATTACATATCACCCGTCGTGGCTTCAAAGTAAAAATGAAGTCAAATATCTCGAGCGGCAAAAGAAGTTCTTCTTTGTCGATTCGAGACTCACTTTATTTCATCGGAATACCGATGGTGGCGGATGTAGCGATTGATGACAGCTTTGGTGACCTCTCGGGAGGCATTACAAGGGCTGGCCCAATTGTGAAGAAGTTTATCGAGGCGAGCTCATGACTACGGGGTGAGCCCTTATGATCCTTCTACTGCGGTGAAGGGTGAGGCCCCTCTTCTTTCACTTCATATTTTGATTGATTTAATGTTATGTTCTAATTCTGGATATATTTCAACTTCGCAGTGGACTTGCTAGGGAAGAAAAGGAAGAGGTCGAGTTCTGGTCCCGAACCATCCTTAGCCTTGAAGGATGTGGCGGAGGACTCTTCCGAGCGGGCTGATAAACGCGCATTTTACACGTTTATTGTTGATTTTTAAAGATGATTTTAGATCGATAAAGTGCGTTTATATCTTGGATCTCAATGCTTTTACATATTTTTGGAAGATACTGCTCTTGGGTTCCGTTTTGGTGTTTTGTAGGCTTATAAGTTGAAAACCGAAGCATGGAACGAAGAGCAGCGACGAGGGCAAAATGAGGGCCTAGCGACCGCCTTGGCGCCGCTAGCCGACCCGAGGAGCGAGCACGAGCCTTGCGCATATGCGTGTAGGGTAAACATATGTTTAGCCCTCGCCCGAGGATCTATCTTGGATATTTAATTCACCATACATTGATTATATTCTAGCATGCGTCTATATAATTAATTACAACACGTTGGGGTTTTCGTGTTTACCTTTGGATGCATCGAGGTGGATCGAGCGGGAAGAGCGGATCGGTCGAGCGGAGCGATCGACTGGTGCTTTGACCTTCGGGATGTATCCGGTTGCCCAATCTCCAGCGTCGGTGAGGGCGATCTATGGAGAATGCTTGGAAAAATCACCCTTTGCTCTCACTTCACAATTTTGAAACTCTCAACAAGACTATGAGGGGCGAAAATTCTATGTGTAATGTGTGAGCATTAACTGAACTTTATCTCATACATTATATTTATAATGCACTACCTTAATCCCATATGGAAATTACCATAATCCTATATGAAATTACTATAATCCTATATGGAAATTACCATACTCTAGGATTATTACCATACTCTCGGGATTATTACCATAATCTTATATGGAAAGGATCTATGCATATACCATAAATATAATTATATCCTTGTGGATAAAGAGAATAAAATCTTGCTATAGAGAGCAACATGGGGACGATTTTCTCAAGCTAAAGGGCACGGATGGGCCACCGAGGATCAAATCTGAGGAATAAAGATGGGCCTCAAATAAATTAATTATCTTATGTTCAGCCAGAACATAAATTAATTTATAAACATTCGATCATGCCACTAGAGAAAGAATCTTGACTTACCCTTTATTACGAAGTTGAGTCGGGCTTGCACTTAGACATTCTGAATCCGTATTTAAGATATCGAACATCCATTAATTATTTATAGCAATCGGTGCTTAAAATAATTAATAACTTCATTCCTTAAGTAGTACCACTCGACCTTATTATTGTACTTGAGCTAACTCGACTGCGGGGTTTAGTACAATAAACCTTTGAGCCCCAAGGGGCGTCATCATCCTAAGCGGATACGGTGACTCGTCTGAGATAACTAGCGTGACATCTGAAACCGCCACCACCCAAGATGTGGAGAATCTTGGGTTAGAACATATAACCTCACTCATAACAAGTCAAAGTGATGGTGGAACTCATACTCACCTAATACCTTATCGGGTTTAGATCATCGTGCGTCACCGAGATCTTGGTTCTTCACGACGGTCGGAAAGAAGAACACATCTCCACCGTGATCCTTGATACATCGAGACGTACCGGCATAGACAAGCAACCAAGTCAAGTCACTTATCTATACATGACTATCCGACAACTCGTCCTCAAGTTGTCTCAGCTGTGAAACTTTTATATCTCATTAAGCTAGACCAATCATACGGACTTATGTGATCTTCTACACACCTTTGTATGATCTAACTTATATATGAGATAAGGGACACAAATATATGCGATCAAGTATTGATTCGGATAGGAGATTGTAATAGTGGTAACAGAAACATTGTATACAAGCTCAACCAAACGCGCCAAGATACCAATCCAACAATGCGCATGACCGAGGCTCGCGACCGCCTAGCTACCACTAGGTCGGCCATGAGGAAATTCCATGGCACGCGAGCACTCCCGGTGGGCGCGAGGCGTGCCGCGACAATTTTAATGCGACGCGACCACACCTGGCGACGGCGAGAGAGTCCGTGTGTGAGCGCCTACCGAAGCGAAGCTTGGCGGGGACGAGGAGGATCCTCGCGACAGAGCTCATGACGTGAGCCCGGCCATGAGGCATGGCGGCCGATGCAAAATTAGGATTTCACCACAAATCAAATAGGGCTTACCCCTCGCCTCAACCTCGCCCAAATAGCGATTTTGGACCTCTTTCTTCTTTTTCTCTATTTTTATTTATTTTCACATTAGTTTTGATTTAGATTAATTCTAGCAATAGTTTTCCATCGTTCTAGCATTAGTTCTAGCGTTGTTAACGTTTGGAGCGTTTCCGAACAAACGCATCATTTCCGTTTTCCGGCCGAGGTTGATTTGAACCCAACGATTGTTCTTCGTACGCCTCTACGGGTTTTATCAATTTAATTCTTTTTTATGATTATTTCGTATTTTATTCCGTTAATTATGTCTAGCTAAATTTACATTTCTAATCCTAGGGTTTGCATGATTCTATCCTATATGTTGTGATTCCTGCTATTGTTATTTACCTTCCAGGCATTGATTCATGATTCTTGGTGCTTAATTATATGTGTTGATTTCTGATCAATCTTGATGCATATCATAGTTGCCAGTTAATTACGTAACAGTTTTAATTGTCAATCGATCTTGAATGCATGATACGGATAAGCCTTGAGTCGTAGCTGAGATAGGAACATTCGTAGGAAGCATATTCTTTGTGATCCTTTTGGAGTTGCTTATTTTCCTCTAGAGACGTAACAGTAATAGGAAAATTAGTAATCAACTGTCACAATTATCGTAACTGAAGTTGTTGGCTACATATGTGATCTTCCATCTTGTCTGGATTAAAACGGTTAATAATAAGCAGGATAAACATCGTAGTGGATAGGATTAGTGCATCCCTAGGGTTAGTCTTTCTTCATAGTTATCCCTTTGAGTTTTTATTGCTTTAGTTTATTTTCTCGTTGTCACCTTTGCTTTGGATTTAATTATCTGAAGTCATAAACCTGATAAACCAAATCGATTCTTGGATAATGATGAAGTTTCGTTGAATTAGCATCTGTGTTTTCGGATTGCAATCCCTGTGGATACGATACTCGACTTACCTTATACTTGCGTTTTAGTGTGAGAAAAGTGAGCGTTCAAATTTTAAGCGCCGTTGCCGGGATTATTAAGATCACATAGGAATAATTTGATGATTTGGATTTATTAATTCAAGTTATATATATTATATTATTTATTTATTCTCGAAAGTTAAGCTCTCTTTTCTCCGTGTAGTTTATGATCACAAGGTCCTGGGACCTCCCGAGCAAAATCTTGACCCGTAAATCGAAAATTCCCAAGGAAGAGGCGAGAAAGAAGAAGAAGCAAGCCATGGCAGCAATTCCAAACAACGGGTGTTCTCCCAACGAGGTATACCTCCCGAAGCGCTACACGTCCGCTAGCGTAGTTTACGAGATGCAGCAGCTAGATGATGAATATGGGACTCCTTGTCCCTGCTCCGCAGACGAGACCTCCGAACTATGTACCGACCTCCCACCGAGCAATTCCAAGGAGGCGGATGGGGCTGAAGTGAGCGAACAATTTCAAATTAAAGCCACTCGATCAAGATGGTGCAAGGAGCGGTTTGGGGAGGAGTCACAGAGGACCCAATCGCATCTTGAGACATACCGATATTTGTGACACCATCAAACATAATGGGGTGCTAAAGACACAATCCGGATCGCGATGTTCGGATTCTCTCTCAGACCAGCGAAGGATTGGTTCAAGAGCTTGGACCGCACTGGGATAAAAAGTTGGGAGAATCTGTGTGAAAAGTTTCTCTCAAAGTATTTCCCTCCAGCCGAAGCATAGAAAATTATCGCTGAAATCTCCCACTTTTGCCAACAAGGAGACGAGTCGTTGTTCAAGCATGGGAGAGATTTAGGGCTTATTGAGAAAGTGCCCACAACATGGTTTCTCCAAAGAGCAACAGATCACACAATTCTACAATGGATCGACATTGCATACGAGAAGCATTGTTGATGCATCGGCGAGAGGCTGCCTATCAATCGCCGTGTAGAGGCCGGCCGCATCATAGAAGAGATAGCGCCAACAGCTATCAATGGCCAATGGAGAACACACGGTCAAAGCAAAACAAGTTGAGATTGATTCGAAATACGACGATCTTATGAAGAAGTTCACTCTTTTGAAGAGCCAGATCGAGACAGAAGAGGTCAATCATATCAATCAGAGGAACCATGGGGAAAATCCGGCATACCATCCGAACAATAGGAATCATCCGAATCTATCGTATGCCAACTCCAATAACTTCCAACAACCTCCAAAGAAGCTCACTGCGCGTAATGGTATGATTCAAGAGAAGAAATAGGGTTTAGAGGAGTTGATGCGCAGCTGGTTGTGAGCAACCAACAAATGACGACAAATCGTAATTCGATGGCATACGCCAGTAACTCGCTCATCAATAGCACTACTCGAAAGTTACAACTGAATCCACCACGACAGCCATGGGCAAACACTTGAAGATCTTTGGAGAATCAGATAGTCGATGGCGCATGCAGTATCGCGCAGCCAAAGACGGCCAATTTCCGAGTAATACGGAAGGAACCCTAAGAATCGCTTTGCTATCCGCTTGAGAAGTGGAAAAGCATATCGAATGACACGGGACTAAAAGACGAAAACGGCGGAGAAAATGAGCACCTCGCGACCGAGCTCGCGACCACGAGCCTGACCGCGAGCCATCACGCGTCTAGTCAGTCCGAGGAGCACGCGAACGACCACACGGCCGCGAATGAAAAGTACCTCGCGACCGAGCACGCGACCGCGAGCCCGCCACGAGACCACCACGAAGACGCAGGGGACGAGCCGCCCGCCGTCCGGACGCCAAGAAGAAAGCAGTGGCGCGAGATACCTAGCGACCGCCTCACGATCGTGAGGAAGGCCACGAGGACGTCCCTGCTCGAATTTTCCGACTTATACAACTCCGATTCCGCTTCCGAGTCGTTTGGCCAAGCCCAAGGGATGATGATAGACTCGATTATCGGAGATGTTCGAGAAGGTGAACATTAATATTCCTTGCTTGATGCACTCAAAGACGTGGGGATACATGAAATTTCTCAAGGATGCCGTTACCAATAAGAAGAAGCTAAAGAAATTGAGACGGTCATTAATGTCTCAAGAGTGCGATCTTCAGTCGCAAAAAGAAGTTGCCATCAAGTAGAAAGATCCGGCAACTACTCGACACAGCGTGTCATCGGAGGCATACCTTCTCCAAAGTGTCGTGTGATTTGGGGCAAGCATCAATTTGATGCCGTTGTCCATATTTAATAAATTGGAGATCGGAGAATGAAGCCTACTACTATTACTCTCCAAATGGTGACGATCCGTCACAAGGCCAAAGGGATATTGGAAGATGTCTTGATCAAAGTCCAAGGATTCATCTTCCCACGACTGTAGTCCTCGATATGCCGTAGGATGGGAACACGCCTCATTCTAGGGAAACCGCTCTTAGCCACGTGCGGGCTCGATCGACGTGCAGGAGGTGATCTCACCTTCCGTGAACAAAGACGAGTTAACGATCTCGATTTATGATGCCATCACGAGAGGAAAACTCAACAGATGAAGAGTGCTATTCGATCACCACTACCACAGCCACCCATTCTTGAGCTCGAATTTCAATAGACCATCGACGAGCATCTTGCAAGGAAGAAGTGGACTCGGTATAAAAATCCGAGTGATTCGCTCAAGCTCGCGAAGCCATTCTTATGCAAATTGGTGGGCTGTTGTAAATGCTAAGTACAAGGGTAAATCGAGGTTTGGAAAGTCATCGGTTGTCAAATCGCTCGATTGATGAGAGGTACCGTCGAGCTAGCGACGGAAAATCTAACAATGGTTGGGAGGTAACCCAACGTTTTTATGTTTTATGTTTTCGTTTTGTTTTCTTCTTTTCTTTGTTTCTTTGTGTCTTGTTTGTTTGTTTTTAAGTCCCAATGTATATCATCAATGGCGAGGATTCTATCCACAGCGGAGTAATGACATTTGAGGTAAGATCTCTCCCAATCACTCTCTTACGCAAACCTTATCGCCTCCATTTCACACTTTATTTACAATAAGTTTGGGGGTGGGACGAGTTTGGTTGGTTGAGAGTCCTTGTTTATGTTTTTGCTTTGTTTGATAAGTTATTATATGTTGGGGCTTTTGTCGTGTCTTTTATGTTTTTGTTGTGTCGATCGATCAACGAGTTTAAGTGAATTGTGTTAATCCATGTGGCCAATGATGATAGAAATTTTCTGAAAAATGTTGTTGATAGTGCACATGATATGTTGGAAAATGACGCATGGATAACTTGAGATTGCTTAGCTTGTTGTTTTTAACCATTTGCTAAAACCGCGAGACTTGAGCTTCACCGTATAAACATCTCGGATACGCTTTAAATTGTGAGATATCGTACATGTAATTATCTTCTAGAACTTGCCGTTTTTCTGTGTCGAGGCTGCAATATGTGTTTTGAATATGGAAAGGATAAAAGACCATCTTTGTTAAACCACATATTTACCCAAACACTAGCCAATGATATATACCATTTGTCGCCTTCTTCGAGCCTTTATTAGACCTTATTCTTTGTTAACCTGATGATAGGAGGTGAGGATGGATATGAGAATCAAATGGGAGAAAAATTTGTTTTGATATGCAAAGTGGGGATAAAAGATAAAGTATGGTACCCGTGTGAAAAAGAATAGACCCTATAAGCTCTATTACAAAGCCAAGAAAAAAAAATTGTGAATAGTATGAGCATAAAGGAAGTAAATTATCATAGTATATGGTACTTGAGTGAATAAATGTCGAAATAGCATGTTGAAAGGAAAAGGAAATGGACAAAGTCCATATGAGTCGATTATAGAGATGGAAGTACTTGAATATATTTGAGTCACTTAGCCATATATTATCCTACCTTAACCAATGTGCCTACAATACAACCTATGAAAGTCATTTTGATCCTAATTTGAATGCATTTGACGTGGTGGAGATATAAGAGAAATGGCAAGCCTATGGTGAGATTTTTGCATTGCATTGATTGAGTGTATACACGTCCTTATTTCTTTATGAGTTGAGTGTACTTATATATTACGCACATGCCATTGTGAGTTTTGAATTGAATGAGATTTTTCTTTCAATGGTTGTACATTGTCGATTTGACTAATGTCATCGTGTGCACTAATGATTTTAGCTTTGAGATATTTCTGAGGCTTTATTGGTTAATCACCTTTGCTAACGCTGTTGATCCTGCTTTGTGTCTCTCTTTCTTTTGGTCTTGTTTTTGTTTGAGGACAAACAATGATTTAAGTTTGGGGTTGATAAAAGCGCATTTTACACGCTTATTGTTGATTTTAAAGATGATTTTAGATCGATAAAGTGCGTTAATATCTTGATCTCAATGTTTTACATATTTTTGGAAGACAACGCTTCGGGTTCCGTTTTGGTGTTTTGTAGGCTTAAGTTGAAAATCAAGCATGGAACTAAGAACCAGCGAGACGAGGGCAAAATGAAGGCTAGCGACCGCCTTTAGCGTACCGCCATGCTGCATCATGGGAACGAGCACGAGCGCCGAAGGCCAAGATACGACGCAGAAGGCTCGCGACCGCCTAGCGACCGCCAGTCGGCCGCGAGAAAGTCCATGGCACGCGAGCACTCCCAGTGAGCGAGACGTGCCCGCGATGATTTTAGAGATGCGACGCGACCACACCTTGCGATCATGAGGCGTGGCCGCGAGAGATTCCGTCTGCGAGAGCCCCACCGAGAAACGAAGTCACGAGACGAGGAGGATCCTCGCGACCGAGCTCATGACCGTGAGCCCGGCCATGAGGCATGGCGGTTAATGCAAAATTAGGTTTCAGCCTAAATCTATAAATAAGGCCTTCGCCGCGCCCCCAACCTCCCAAAGGCGATTTTGGACCTCTTTCTTCAGTTTTCTCTATTTTTATTTATTTTCACATTAGTTTTGATTTAGATTAATTCTAGCAATAGTTTTCCATCGTTCTAGCATTAGTTCTACGTTGTTAACGTTGGAACGCGTTTTCATCCGAACAAACCGCATCTGCTTCCCATTTTCCACCGAGGTCGGGATTTGAACCCAACGATTGTTCTTCGTATCGCCCCTACGGGTTTTATCAATTTAATTTTGTTTTTATGATTATTTCGTATTTTATTCCACAATTATGTCTAGCTAAATTTTGTTCTAATCCTAGGTTTGCATGATTCTATCCTATAAGTTGTGATTCTCGCTATTATTATTTACCTTCCGCATCGATTCATGATTCTTGGTGCTTAATTATATGTGTTGATTTCGATCAATCTTGATGTATATCATAGTTGCCGCTAATTACGTAACAGCTTTAATTGTCAATCGATCTTGAATGCATGATACGGATAAGCCTCGAGTCGAGGCGAGATAGGAACATTCAGAGGAAGCATATTCTTTGCGATCCTTTCGAGTTGCTTATTTTCCTCTAGAGACGAATGATAATAGGAAAATTAGTAATCAATCTATCACAATTATCGAATCAAGTTGTTGGCTACATATGTGATCTTCCATCTTATCTCGACTAAACGGTTAATAATAAGCGGGATAAACATCGTAGTGATAGGATTAGTGCATCCCTGGGTTAGTCTTCTTCATAGTTATCCCTTCGAGTTTTATTGCTTTAGTTTATTTTCTCGTTGTCACCTTTGCTTTGATTTAATTATCTCAAGTCATAAACCCGATAAACCAAAACGGTTCTCGATAATGATGAAGTTTCGCTGAATTAGCTTCGTTTTCGGATTGCAATCCCCGTGGATACGATACTCGACTTACCTTATACTTGCGCGTTGTTCGTGTGAGAAAATTGAGCGATCACGGGCCGAAGCCCAAGTGAGGTCACCTTCGCCCCCATCTAAGCCACGCCCCATCAAGGGAAAGCACGTGGTTTCTCCTGCCAGTGATGATGATTGCACGATCGTCGCCGCCAGCCGCACGCCTGGTTCTTCCCGAGGTAATGCATTTGTTTGCGCTCTACCAATTTTATGTCTTGATGTAGTTTGTCGACACGGTGACATCCATGCAAGGCCGAGGTCGTGAAGACGGAGCTTCTCGTGGCGCGAATATCTCGGGCGATGCTGCCGCCTGGCTCGACCTGTGTGGCTCAGTGATTCTGTGAGTTGGAGGAGAAGACCTCCTTGTTCTCGAGGTGTCCGAGGTCGGCGAAGGCCCCAGCACACGCCGAGGGAGATCATGCTACCGGGCGGCGGCCGAGGTGGCGGGCGGAAAAGGTGGCCGAGGCGACAAGGGCC
The DNA here is from genome assembly GCA_036937905.1 of Salvia rosmarinus. Lineage (NCBI taxonomy): Eukaryota > Viridiplantae > Streptophyta > Magnoliopsida > Lamiales > Lamiaceae > Salvia > Salvia rosmarinus. The sequence goes on along the minus strand of CM072822.1, from coordinate 56,946,452 downwards.
GAGGAGGCGGTGGCTAGGGTCGAGGAGGCGGAGGCCGAAGTCTGCATGTTGAAGGCCGAGGCTGAGGCTGCACGATGTCGGGAGGCCGAGGTGGCAGCCCCTCAAGGAGGGCTTCTCCGCGCCTTTGCGGAGAGGTTGTTCTTGTCCCGGAGCTTCTCCGGGCTGGCTCGCGATTTGGCCGGGCTCCTGAATACTCACGCGATAGCGGCTACCCTTGATAAAGTTGTCGAGGACTACCCGCAGTTGGATAAATCCAAGTATGGGTACGAGGCTATGGAGGATGAAGCCTTGCTGTGGGCATATGCCGAGATCCTTTCGGCGGCTCAAGAGCTTTCCCGTGTTGGAGAGCCCGTCGTCTCTCCAACCCCGCCGACCGTGGAGTCGATTCTGCATGCTCAGTGACCGACCTCTCGATCAAGGCCATAATGGCCGATCCGCTAAGGGGCCGAGGCGACGGTGGTCCGCCGAGGTCGCGGAAGGGCGGAGGTGGCGCAGTCAGAGCCGACGAGGAGGCCGAGGCTTCGGAGCTCGGGAGAGGCCGAGGTCGCGAGCTGAGCAAGGAGGCTCATGGAGGGTCATTGATCCTCCTTTTTGTAAATGTATTGACAAAGTCCTCGCTTAAAAGGCTTTAATAAAATTCCCAAATTTTATGGAAGAAATCTTGTTTGTTGTTTTCGCCTCGCCTTCTTCCGAACTTGTCGATGTATCGCCTTGTTGGACCAAATCTGAATCTCGACTCTGCCTCGAATCTAAAGAGGTCGAGGTCCTTCACTGAGGGCAAACTTGGCCATGTGCGGGACGAGGCCGATGTCAAATTCGTGGCTTCTCAAGAGAAGTTTGACGAGCTTCAGGCTCGATTCTTGGAGTTTGAGGAGAAGCTCGAGATCACGGAGGATAAGGCAAAATCGGTCGTCAAGAAGCATGTCAATACGAGGCGTTATCCGCCGAGGTGGTGGGATGACTATCTCGAGCCGGGTTAAAGTTTCGAGCTCAGAGTCTACCGCCGAGGTATAGACAAGAGTATGGTCGACTCGCAATTTCGTGAGCAATATGCCGACCTGAAGAAGATAGGTGGCTTGTACAAGACCGTCGTAGTTCGTCATCCTTTCCTCGAGTAGGTGCTTCGTTCGATGACCGAGTCTTCTTCCTCTGTCGAAGCTCCTCCTCCTGCCGGGGCTTCTTCTTCTCTGCCGACAACGTGGAATGTCGACACTTCTCTCGAGTTTTTTATGTAAGATAGACGTCACCCATCGAGCAGCCGAGCTCGTGTGTCATCGAGCGGCCGAGGTCGATTGGCGAGGCATAGAGGTCGAGCTGGCCGAACTCCTGGCACCGATCGAGGACGAGGTAGAGGTAGGGATAGAGTTAGCATAGATGAGCTGTTGAACCCTAACTTCTCTAGGGATTGGCTTAGCTTTTCCCATCCTCCTGGTCCTTCATCGTCTTCGTAATGTCTTGTATGTCTTGTATATTTTGTAAGTAATATGAAAATTTCATTTGCATTGTCGATTTCTCTTGTTTATCAAACACTGTCTTATCCTGTTCTCGTAATCAAACAAAGGTAGTTCATCCTCGAAATAAATGAAGGTATTTCATCCTCGAAATGAATGAAGGTAGTTCGTCCTCGTATTAAACGAAGGTATTTCATCCTCGAAATAAACGAAGGTAGTTCGTCCTCGTATGAAACGAAGATAGTTCGTCCTCGTATTAAACGAAGGTATTTCATCTTCGAAATAAACGAAGGTAGTTCTTCCTCGTATGAAACGAAGGTATTCATCTTCGAAATAAACGAAGGTAGTTCGTCCTCGTATGAAACGAAGGTAATTCATCCTCGAAATAAACGAAGGTAGTTCGTCCTTGTATGAAACGAAGGTAATTCATCCTCGAAATAAACGAAGGTATAGGTTCCTTATTTGTCGAGTTTTATCGATAGGGTGGTCCCCTCACACGCGTTTATAGTTCGTCCTCGTAAATAAATGAAGGTAGTTCGTCCTCCTTAGAGGGTAGTTCGTCCTCCTTAGAGGGTAGAGTTCGTCCTCCGAATAGGGTATTTCGTCCTCCTTAGAGGGTAGAGTTCGTCCTCTTTAGAGGGTATTTGTATAATGGGGAAGAGATAGTATGCATAAGTGACAAATGAAATATGCAAGAAAAAAAAGATTTTATTAATAAAATACGACATAACAATAGAAAAAGATCGAAAAGACGATCGCATGCACTCAACCTTCGACACCACGCTACAAAAGACGCGATATGACTAAATGAACAACTTTAACACTTATGCAAAATATCTCGAGATTGACGATGTGCCACGATTGGGTATTTGCTCACCGGATATATGTGCGAGCTTATATGACCCTTTTCCGAGGACCTCTTCGACCGGTAAGGCCCTTCCCATGTGGCTTCCAGCCATCGAGCTTTGCGGCTTTATCGACTTCATTATTTCAAGCACGAGGTCGCCTACTGAACTGCTTCGATTTGACACGGCGGTTGTAATACCGAGCTACTTGTTGCTTGTACCGAGCTTCTAATGTAGGCGAGCCTCTCTTTCTTCAAGCGATCTAGGTCGTCAGAGATTCTCCCCATTTACTTCAAATGAGAAGTTGATGGTGCGGGGCTCGCCGGCATACCGATCTCCTGAGGATTATCGCTTTGCCCATACACCAAATCAGTAGGGTGTTTCCCGCTCGATGTCCGAGGTGTTATACGATACGACCATAAGACTTGCGGCAAGTTTTTCACCCAGTTGCCCTTCACTCGATCGAGGCGTGTTTTTAGTCCTTTCACGATGGTCCTATTGGTGACTTCGGTTTGACCATTTGCTTGAGGATGGGCCACCGAGGTGAATCTTTGTTGGATCCGAAGTTCTTGACACCACTCTTTGAAGACCTTATCCGTGAACCGTGTCCCATTATCCCAAACGAGGATACGAGGGATGCCGTTTAACACACGATGTTCTTCCGCACGAGTTGAGGCGTTTTGCTTGTGATTTTCACCAAGGTTCGGCCCACCCACTTCGTGAAGTAGTCGATCGCGACAATCGAATTGAAACTACCCCGAGCATTGCGAAGGTCCTACAATACCAATCCCCCATTGCATAAATGGCCAAAGGCTTTGCATGCTAACGAGGTCGGTTTGAGGTAGCCTCGGCACGTTTCCATGAATTTGGCACTTCGGACATTTCTTCACGAGGTCAATTGAGTCTTGGAACATCGTTGGCCAATAGTATCCCCATCGCATAACTTTCTTCGATAAGGCGCGGGGTCCGATGTGACTCCCACATGATCCCTCATGTACTTTTCGTAGTACGTAATCAACTCGGTTCAGATCCAAACACCTTAGGAGAGGCTGGAGGTATGATTTTCTGTAGAGAATTCCCTGCTCTAGTATATATCGCAAAGATTTGCACAAGATTTTTCTAGCCTCGAGTCCACTATGGGTAGTTCTCCTTCTCCAAATATGTTTGAACGGGGTCATCCAATTAGGTTCCTCGTCCGAGACTATGTTGATTTCGACCTCGCATCATCTATGCTTCGCTCTGACTTCTTCATCGGGCGGGCTGACGTGATTTGCGCCGCTTGCTTAAAGTGTCACCGACTATTTTGCTCCTTGGGATACGAACCAACCGGAAGTATGAGAACGATCGTTGTAGGCTTTTGGCTTTTTCAAAGTATTTTTCATCATGTTGCCTTTTGCATCGCACTTTCCTAGCATATGGCTTACTATGACTGAGAATCACTGTGTACTTGCACGCTATCAGATCTCAAGACTTTGAGCTAGCAAAGTCCTACGATTAAGGCTTCAGATTCCACTGCTATTCGTATTTTGAAAGTAAATCAAGTGTAGGTCATCTCGTCCATCCGGACTTATGAGCAAGATGCCTTCCCACTACCCGCTTTACCCAAGCTCCATCCACATAGATTTGTCAGCAATCTTCAGATGGTTCCTTTACGGGTTCGGCTTTGGCGTTGTGCGGGGTCGGCTCGGTGGATTTCGGCTTTTCCGTGAAGTTAGCCTCGACAAGGAAATCATAAGGCCCGACCCTGACGGCTCGACGAGGCGTAAAGATATAGCAGGTTCTCCTAGTTCGATAGCCCACTGCAATTCTTCTTGAAGCTTCCGGCTCGTCCAACACTTGCCAAGTGGATGATCGGTGAGAACTTGTATGGGATGTGCATGGAAGTAGGGCGTAGTCTCCTCGCAAAGATTTACTAATGCCAAGCGAAGCTTCCAAAGGTCGATACCTCGCTTCGGCCCTTTTAGTGCTCGGTGATAAAATATACAGGGAATTGACATCCATCCTCTCGTACCAAAACTGTACTTATGGTTTCGTCCGAGGTGGCGAGGTATAGGGAAAGGACCTCTCCTTCTTTCAGGATGGATAAGGTGGGAAGTTTGGTGCGATAGTTCTCGAGATCTTCAAAAGTCGACTTGTGTTTATCATCCCAGGAGAACTCCGGAGCCTTTTTGAGTATCTTGAAAAATGGGAGCTCCTTATCCGCGGCTTTTGAAAGAAAGCGGCTTAGTGCAGCTATGCAGCCCGTCAACTTATGCACGCCGTGGATGGTCTTCGCATCTTCATCTCCAAATGGTTTGAACTCTTGACGGGTTGGCTTTTAATCCTTCTCGTGAGACCCAAAGACCCCAAAATTTTCCGCATCGAATCGCGAATGTACACTGGGGTTTAGCTTTAGGTTTACCTTCAAGTAAGCCGAGGACAATCCCGAGGTCGGCAACACATGTGGCTTCCTCTTTACTCTCGACGACGATGTCATCTACGATACCTCCACATTCGACCCATGTAGGGTGAAATATCTTGTCCACCATTCTTTGGTAGGTGGCCCCTCGCATTCTTGAGTCCGAATGGCATCTTCTTATATGCAAAGACCCAAAGTCCGTAATGAAGGCTGTTTTGGATGCCCTCGCCACTCATCGTGACTTGGTGATATCCTCAGATAAATCCAAAAGTCAAGACTTCAGATCCGACCAAAGCGTCAACCTTTTGTCGATATTAGGAAGGGTAACAACCTTTGGGCAATGTTTATCGAGATCGTAATCGATACACATTCGCCATCCCTCCTCCTTTCGACCATCACCGTTAGCTATCCGTGTCGATATTCGACTTGAACAAGATGCGTGCTTTCAATAGTTGGTTCACCTCGTCATGTATGACTTGATTCCGCTCACCGCAAAGATCCGCTGCTTTTGCCGAACCGGTTTTACGCTTGGGTCAATGTTGAGCCGATGAGTGATAATACTTAAGAGACCCAACCATGTCGAGGGTGACCAAGCAAACACGCCTCTAAATTCCCTTAGGAGTTGGATGATCCGCTTTCTTAGTCGAGGTATTTCAAGAGAACCTACTTTGACGACCTTGAGTGGATCGCTTCATATAGTATAACATCCTCCGCCGGACCGTCGGGCGCCGACGTCCTTTCCGGGCCCAACTCCGTGGGTTTCTTTAATTGCTATGCTTGCGGTGCGGGCCAAAGTCCTCGCACCTCTTAAGGCGACCTGCATGCATTCTTTTCGCTCGCTTCGATCTCCCGATCACGGCCACCCTCCTCTTTGGGGATCTTCATCGTAAATGGTATGTTGAGCATACCGCCTCACCGCTTAACCATCCCGCCCTAATATGATGTTATACGGCGAGTAGGTATTTACCACGAAGAACTCAGACTACCTTGGTGGAGCTCGCCGGCGCCTTCCTACCGGGATCGGTAGTTCAATGATTCCTTCGGGAGCCTCTCGCTCGAAGCTTGGAGTGGTAGCGGAGCTGGTGTGGCGCGCGCCTCAACTCCTAACTTGTCGAAGCATTCCTCGAAGAGGATGCTTACCGAGGCACCACTGTTGATGTACACACGCTTTACCAACTTGTTGGCGACCACTGCCTGGATTACCATCACGTCTTAGTTGGGTACTATGGTTGGTACGGGGTCGTCCTCGGAGAAGGTGATTACCTCGTCCCTTTTAAACCTCTTGTTCACAGGTTCGTAGGTATGGGGACTTCGGGCCTCAGCCTTAAGAGAGGACTTTGTAGCTCCGCGAGGGAGCCCCGTGATGGTGGAGATGATCCCATCGTATTGGGGTTCGCCATCTCCTCTTCATCAAGATCGCGCCTTGCTTTCTTATGAGGTTACAAAGTGTCCCTCTTCTTTCCTTCCTTTTCTTGACCTCTACCGGGGCTTTGTCTTGACCGACTCGTCGGCCATGCCCTTGGTACTTTTTAGACTCGTCTGCACCAACTTTTGATATCCGCCATGAGATCCCGCGACCTCCGTGTCTTGTCCATAATCCTCATGGAAGGAACAATATTTATCTGACCGCGCCGATCCCCGCCATCGGCGAGGTTTCTAACATGTTCATGTAGATCTCCGCCTCGACTTTGTCGAGGTGCATACTTAGGCCTCAGAGTTATTACGCCCTAGTCTCGACTCTATCGGGCGACGTTGATCCTTTCCGGCACTTCGTCGGCCTCGGCTCGGCCTCCTCGACCATCCTATTTTCTCCCTTGTCGGAGGTTCCACATTTTCGCCGCGCTTTCTTACCGCCGACCGCCATGGCGAACCGGGTCGCTATCTTGCCACACCCGACGTAGTACGGGCTCAGATTGACGATCTCCTTATATAAGGCCCCGAAGATGCCATTCTCAAGGCCGAGATGATTAGGAGGTCGCTTATATCTTCGACTCGAGGCATTCCTTATCGAACCGAGTCATGAAGTCGTGATGGACTGCCTTGCCTTGTCTCACCGTAGCGAGCGAGCCGATGTGGTCTCGACTTCGCTGAAAGAACCTTCGGTGAAAGCGCTTCCATCGATCTCGGTATGATCCAATAGTGCGGAGGTAGGTCGTCAATCACCGGGCGTTGTCGATCGCCAGCCCGGAACAATTTGCACATATGGATGGTGTTGAGACGTTGGTTAATCATGTTGTATTAGAATTGTGAAAGGAAGTTCTCGGATCCCCGATCCGTTATGGGATGATGCTCGGCACTCAGACTTGTCGGGAGTGGAGTGTCGAGTATCTCGTTAGAGAACGGGTAATTATCTTCCGTATACATCGAATCCTCCTCCCGAGAGCGGCGCGGAGTTCGTCGGCCGAACTCGTTGTGGTGGTGGGATCGACCGCAATGATCACGACGCCCTGTCCCCGCTGCCGTCGTCTTGCAGACGGTCGGTTTGGGCCCCAACCCGTAGTAGGTATGAGCGCTATCATCCGGAGGTTGGGGTTTCACCGTCATTGTGCCGCTGTGTTTGACGAGGCTTGCGTCCTTGTCTTCGTGATGATGCCGAACTTGTTCTCGGCTAAAATCCGGATAAGCTCTCCTTGTTCTTTTCGGGAACCCTTTAACCGCCTCGTCCGTGTTTAACTGTGGTGCTTGGGGTTCCTCTCGGTTCTTTGCCGACCTCGCTACTTGCATACTCTTCTTCTTCATGCGGGATGGGATGGCCTTGCTCGTCGAGACTTTGGACATGCCGCCCGGGGTCGTATCTCGACCGGCTTTTCCCAGCCGAGCTCGCACGTCCCGCCGTTGTTCTTTGTTGTTGCCGCAGCTCTGGATGTAAGACTTCTTGTATTCATCGTCGTGATTGATTCCCAGTAAATAAAGGTTGATCGAAAACACGAATTTCGATTCCCACGCATTTGCCGGTGATCAATCTTAATTTCGTTAGAAATAAACGCGAATGAACGCGAGGATTAACGTGGTTCGATCTTTGAATTAGATCTACGTCCACCGAGCAAGAGAGTATATGTGTATCGAGTGTATGAAGCGATTACAAAGAGAAGAATGATCTTTTCCGTCTAATCTAATTTCTATTTATACAATAATGATATCGAGTTCGACTCTAATATAAAGTCTTCTCTTATAATGATTCTTTTAGATATGCATTCAAGATTCTTTTAGATATCCGAATCTTCACGCTCCACTCATGCGAGATTTGAGTTGTAGTTGGTTTAGGAGTCTTGGTCGAACTCACATGTTCGAGCTTAATGTTGGGCCTACTTTATCGGGCACGACGCCGCCCAATGAATACCAGATCCCATCACATCCCCTCAAAAGACGTAGTTGGTTTAGAGTCTCTTGGTAGAACTCACATAGGTAGAAATTAACGTCGGACCACTTTATCGGGCGACGCCGCCAAGAATGGGCAGATCCTATCACATAGTTTCAGCACTGAGCATAAACTGATCGAAACTAGACACAGAGATCGGAACTCAAGAGAGTTGGTCAAAATAGAAGTCATGAAGCTGGAGCTGAAACCCAAAGTCAAAACTGAATGCTGGATACTAAAAGCTATATGTGTAACTGAAGCCTTTCAGCTGCGCTATCAAAAACAACCAGCTGTGCTGATGATTCGTCAGTCATGCTGATCAGCGAAACTGATTACTGAAGCCATGTTGAAGGATTGTCAACCATACTGAATGTTTTGATTGTCATACTAAAGACTTTCTAGCCCTATTGAAGAGTCGGCAGAAGGTATATCAGCATAACTGACCCTACTGAAGGTTTTCAACAAGACTGATCCCACTTAAGTACCAGTTCAGCCTATTGAAGAGAGACGGACTTTGAATTGACTAAGTGTTCTGTCAGCAAATCAAGTCAACACTGATGAAAAATGACATCAACACAAGTCGTCCTACTGAGAAAATACGAAATTAACTAAAGGATAAGTGTTTGACTTTATAGCGTCGTACACTGTTAGAAGCACAGAAAACGAAAACGACCAAAGCCACAGTGAAGACTACAAAAGCCACGTGCTCATCTCTCTTTCATTCGTGCATAAAGCTTCCTAACTGATTGTAATTAGTAGATTTTGGTCTCTATGTAGGAAAGTGGTGTCGGTTTGCTGTTTTATTTGGCTGCTTAAATTCAGTTTATGTAATCTAACATATATAGATATATGGGTTCAAGATTCTGCAGAAGGCAAAGCTTCATATCAAAAGGCCCCTTTTTTGGTGTTGATTTTACTGTAAAACAAATTATTCTATTTATTTGTTTCTACGCAGGAAATAGATAATATTGACTTATAGTTTGCTGAAGAGATCCCTCCAAAATCACAATTAATTTTTATCACATTATGGTGTTGGATAAAAGAAATCAAACTTTAATAAAGGTTCTTATTTTTTTGTTGTGGTTCTGTAAAGAAAATAAGACCTTCTTCTTGTTGTTCTGTAAAAAAAATGATTCACAAACTGGGTTTCTTGTCAGAAAAATAAGAGGAAGAAACTGAAATTGGAGGAGGAAGAGAATGAAGGGTAGTTACGTGGGCAAAGCACATCCATTCATACTTAATACCGATTTAACTTATTTAAGTTAATCAATTTTAATTATTTTATTAATCGCCAAAATATCTAAAATTTAATCTTTGGGCTTCTATCCTTAAATAATTTGGCCAACCCACCACTATTAAATTTTAAAGCTCTAATATTATTTATATTGGGCCCCAAAACTGCAAGACCCAAATAATACTAACATTAAATGTCTGATATATATTAATTTTAGGCCCAACGTTACCTGATTATTAAAGAGTGATTCTTTTAGTTGGCCCAAAAGCTTAATAGATAATTTCCTTATTTTTTTATAAGTCGATTAATCACTTCACTATCATGCAATTTAATTCCTAAGTTTTGATATAAACTCACATACTCACATAATTCCATTTAATTTGATATCCGAAGCATAAATTCAATTAAATTGAATCTGAAAATGTTTTGTAAATTCCTTAGTTGGAATCAAAAGAAAATTTATTTTCTTTCTCTAGGCAAATCAACTTATAATTATAAGTTCAATTTTTTCTCTAAAATTTATTGGAAAAGTTGGGGTATTGCAATAATTATTGAATATGTAATACTAAAAAAGCTTGCACACAATAATTCATATTACCACTATTGTCTTCTCCTAGCTGAATTGTTTATTAATGCATATATTGTCTCTTTATCTCATTCAAAAGTTATATCATATAACGTGTTGTAGATCATTGAATACTGTATGAATTGGTTAAACATATTGAGATATAAACTTGTATCACAACTGAGACAACATAGAACAAGATGATGGTATAAGCTGCAATATTGATAAGAAGCAACTTATTTTGATTGTGTGTATATGCTAGTACGTCTGTACATATTGATGGGTCACAATGAGACATGTTCTTCTATCGAACCATCGTGAAGAACCTAAGTCTCGACGAGTTAACGTTATTCTGAAGCTTGATAAGATTTTAGATGGGTATGAGTGACAAAGTATCACTTTTATTTGTTATGGGCAGGGGTTACATCGGATAACCCAATATACTTCGTATCTTGGGTGGTAACAGTATTTGTATGTCATACTAGTTATCGATATTAAGTAATGTGTCTGTTATAGGATTATGACATTCCCTTAAGGAGCTCAAAAGATTTATCGTACTAATCATTGTAGGTTGATTAAGTTCATGTACAAAAATAAGATTGAGTGGTACTACTTAAGAATTAATTAAGAGATTAATTATTTTATGAAGTTAGAGTGATATAAATAATTAATGGATGTTCGATATTTTAAATACAGGATTCGTAAGTCTAAATACAATTCCAACTCAACTTCAGTGATAAAAGATGTAATAAGTATTTATTCTTTAGTGGAATGAATTTATGTTTCTGAATTAATTTATATTGTGGACTGAACATAAGAAATTAATTCATTATAATCACATCTTTGTTCGTTGTATTTGATCCCTAGATTGACCCAATAAGGACTCTTGACCATGATATTTTTGCCCTCCTACAACGGCACAGTTGGATTGGGCCCAACTTAATGTACTAAATTAATTAATACTCCTCTTAGTCTCTAGATAATGATCCGATACAATAGATAATGATCAGATTTATTAGATATGCTCAGTTCTTAATTAAACTCTAATTAGGAGTGCATTATTAATACTAGAGAGGAGGAAGAAAATTACTAATGTTACAAATATAGTAATTTTTTAAAATGACAAAGCAATGGATGGTGTTCTTCATAGCTTGTTTCCCATCTAGCATTGAAGTTCAAACACCGAGATACGATTTAGAAGATCAAAGCTTGAGTCTCAGATGAATCATTTTTGTAAGAAATTCTCAGGTAAACATTATGATGCACTTAATTACATATGAATATGTTAGGAACATATCAATGTATGATAAGTTAAATATATAAAATAGATTCTCGGGAACACAAAATCAACAATAATAACATACATGTTTTATAAAATTTGTCGTTCTAATTATAATCCTAAAATCATAGCTATAATCATAAAGTTAATACTTTATCCTTATGAGCTTGCATTTTGTGAATGTATAAAGAAGTTATGTATATGTTTTTCACATTAAATTTTGTATAAACATATGTTAAAAAAGTGTCCGAGTTATTGATTTTGGAACTCTAGTCTAGACATTAGATCTGACTTTCATCAAGAGAGAATAATGTTTTCTATTGTAATTACTCGTTTTTTGTTCTTCGTATTCTCAAGTATTATTGTATTCATTTTCAAAATAACAACCTATATTTCAGACATTAACTAGTTTGTGAATAATGAATCCAATTACCCGAATGTAATCCACAATCTTATCAAGGTTTGTTGTGATTTTTAGAGGTAAAAGGTTGTCTTTTTTACCGTTTTAATTTACATTTATAAACATGACTAAGTTATCCAAAATAATCTAAACTATCGACTTACTTAAAAAAATATCCAACTATTTTTTCACTATGAATTTTTTTTTCACATAACATCTATATGGATAATGGTGATATGAATAATGCCACATCAACAACAGTCTTTCACGGTCAACAAAAATTAAAGGTTATGTTAATGAAAAATAGATAGAGTATAGATTTAGATAAAATTTGAAAGTATAAATATTATTGTGATATCATTGATAGTATAGGATATTTTTTAGGTTAAGTCGATAATTCGAGTTATTTTAATAATTAAGCCTATAAACATCTGACGTTTTTCAACACAAATGTTCTTGAATACTTTCTTTGACAATTCTCTTGCATATTCTCTCTAAGAATTTTCTGACTTGATCCAAGTTAGGAATGACATTGGGTCAGGTTTCTACCTAATAAGCATTTTTCAAACTTGAACCCGTTTAGAATTTATCTATCTATATCCGTCTCAAACTCGATTGAAAAAATTAATTTACTATCCACCTACATAAAAATATCCGTAATTGCCAACCCAAATCCATTTAAATTTATAAATTATCTAAATAGTCAAATATGAATTGTCACAATAATTGGGTATTCCCACTAATAAAAACTCAAATACTACAGAGTAAATATTAATAATTATAGGTAAACATAATAATGAAAGATTAAAAATTAAATTTCAAGTATAAAATTAGAAAGTATACAATCTAACTTTAATTTATCGTAACCAAAATAATATTTCAAATCATCAAAACAAATATATAGATGTGATATTTTAATTTCTCAAATCTTTTATCAATCTTTTCATAGAATACTTCTTGACTATATAAGAAAAAGGAAAAATGTATATATCATTAGAAAACAATATAAAGTTATAATAATATTATGATTTATATAAATGGGTTCAGATGACGGGTACCCATAGATAATTTTTTACATATATTCTAAACTTGTTGTGTTCCAGTTTATCCAAATTCGTTCCAAACATATTTAATTGATACTTAATCGCTCCTATCAAGGGTTGATAAAGGTGTATAGTAGTAAAATCCGACTCATTGCTATCTCTAATCGAATTGCTATCTCTAATCGAAATACTCATGTCGGAGCTCACTCAAGTCTTTTTACGGATCGACGATGTGTTCTCAGTTAGGAAGATACAATTCAATTGAAAGTGCCTTCAAGATTTACTTTTAATTACCTATATTCCAATAATTGTATTTAGATGTTAATGTAAGTTCCGACACGACCAACATCATATATATTTGTGAAATCACACCCGCTTCCAAATAGCAGCAAATCATACGAGAGAATTAATGATTGAATTAAAAATGTTATGCGGTGAGCTAAATTTTATACTATATTAATGGAATTCGGACACGAACGCAAAAGAAAATAATACCGATCATCAACGGGTTAATTATTTATTTTTATTTTGAGAGGAAAACATGATATTGTATATCATTCACCCAGATTGTCAATTATGATATTACGAAGTCAACTAAAAACTAGTGGTGGCCCACCAATTCACGGCAAATTACTTTTGACTATGCATTGTTCAACACCAAATCATTGGAGTATTTAAACCCGAATTGATCAGACATTTAAGTTCGATCTCTATGATCGAATGAGTCAAAAATTTGGACACATGTTTTTTGTCGCGGAACCCTAATGGGTTTAGGGTTTGATTATTGTCTATTTAATAGTCATTTCTCCCCGTAATCAGATCCAAAATTATAGTGAAATCATCGGCTCGACATCACCCCGCACGTAATCGCATCCCTCGTAATCAGATCCAAAAATTATAGTGAAATCATTTGCTTGACATCACCCCGCATTTAATCGCAAGCATTTAACCTGGGTAAATAATTTCGTGTTTTTATTTTCGTCGCGATTATGATGTGTGTTTTTCGTAACCCAATTAACGCCACTTTCAAAATCAACGCACTCTTTTGTTCATTTATTTATTCATAATCATAATTTCATGCCATCATTATTTCCTTCCGCTTAATTTTCTAAATGTTATTATTAAACATAAAATATACGTACTGCAGACATATTCATGTATTAGAAGACGCAACACGCAATAACGTGTGCTAGAGTTCCAATCTAATTGGTACATCGGGTGTAACTCTTCCAGCGTGAACATGAACTAGTTGGTCGATTAATTGTTAACGGCATGAGCGTTTGGTGCAGAAGCAACGGTTGCCGTCGGAGCCTCCGCAAAAGCTGCCGGTGTAACCTTCTTTGACGCAAGCTTGCTGGCACTGGGCTGTATTGTTCACACATGGACCTTTAAACGTTGAACTCGCTGAAATGCATGGACTACCCTCTGCCTCCTCTAGATCTGCAAGTTATATAAATAAATTAAAACATTTAATCATTTAAGAGAAAATTAAAAATCAGGGGAAAAGAATATTACGGGAGGCCAAAGCGAAAACCAGAAGCAGCACAAACCAAAACGAGGAGTATTTAGTTTTCATGGTTGCTCATGTTTTACTAGCTAGAGAGAGCAGTTATTTATACTGAATTTGGTCGTAGAGGAAATGAATATATTGGATTTAAATAAATCCTCTCTTTGAAAATATCATATGCATCCAAAACTAATAATCATGATAATTGATATGGGAAGAAAAGTCCAACTCAAACTTTGCTAGCTTGTATATTTATTTGAAATATTGTGAGCGACCGGATCCCACCGATCTTGTCTTTGTGACACCTTTTTCAAATAATCTTCTCATTATAATCCAAGAATAAATCAACAAAGTTTTTCATCAAGATGAGAGGGGAATAATAATGCCTTTATCTAGATATCGTAGTCTGGGATTATAGAAGAATCGAATCGAAATTAAAATTATTGTATTCGATTTGTATTCGTAAAATTATTTATATATTTAATTTGATATTTGTTTGTTATTTGAATATAAAAATCAATTTGTATTTGTATTCGAAATAATTATCAAATTATTTGTGAATATCAAATACTCGGTTCAGTTATTATTTTTTTTTAGCCACATCAAAATCTCAAAAACTCATAATTAAGAATCCAGCATCAATAAAATCAAATCAAATATTAAATAATAAAATAAGATGTAAAATGACAGCCAAATTTTTTTATAGTTATCATTAATTTTATGGTTATCTGTAATTTCAATCTTATTAGTATAAATAGAGTGAATAAGTTTTCCTTGCAAGAAGAGAGTTTTTTTCTCTATTTTCCTTGCTCACTGTTAATTTCAATCAAATTTCTTCAATTTTTCTTCTTTATTGTTTATCTTAATCCATTCACTCTCTCACAACCCAAACTGCTGTAAATTGCATGAGAGAATGACGAGCGGCAGCCAAAGAGACGACATGCAACGACGCGCCAGTGTGTTGAGGGAATAAGCAGCGATGCGTGTTGTCGGGGAAGAAGGATTTCGAAGTTCACTTGGTGCTTATGTATTTTTAGGTCAATGCGTGTTCTTATGTTTTCTCATTTGATTTTTTTTCCCATTGTTCCTTTTATTTCAATTAATATTTCTTTTTATTTATTTTGCTTTCCATTATCTTTCTTTTTATCTTTTTTGTTTAAATATACAATTAAATATATATTGATGGTCCCTTAAGGGTTATACTGGTGTATGGGGTAGGGAGGGGGGAGAGGGAGGGAAATACACCGCTAAGGTAAATTAAAATTTTCTTTATCAAGACCGGACCGCCTATTAATCAATAGATGTCGCTTAATCAAGTCGATTCAAGATCGTATCGATCGCTAATCAATTCAAGTACGGTGAGTCTTTTACCGAGTGATGTATCGGTTAGCAATCATACTGACTGTTGGGGTGGCTGGTCAGTTAGACTGATAACTAATGTGCTTGCGGAATGTGGTGGTTACGTTTTGCTTTTACTAAAAACTGATGCTGGTATAAAATACTTAGTCAAATATTGATTAGTCAGTTTCAGTTTTTCTCATCAGTATCAAACTGATACTGGTAGAGGTCTTTAAGACAATATGTTGTGCTGCGTGTCGATGATGTTCAGTTCAATAACATGAAATTTAAAGCGATACTGAAAGTAATAAATTGATAATAGAGTCAATCCACTACTTGAGATTAAACTCGCTTATTTAGTACAAGAATAAACCTAACATCAAGTTCACCTTATCAAGATCCTACATTACTTGCGTTTCTTCCGACGCTTGTCGGTTCTAGAAACCTCCGATCGCCACGGTGCAATGACCTAACCTCTCGCTACCGTGCAAGATAATCAAGCTTTCAAGAATTAACATTTTGTTGTTTACTTGCCCAACTTCAAGTTTAGAATTTTGAGAATTTTAGGTAGAGGGTTTTTCCAACTTATAATTGAGCTGCCACATATCGACATCTCAATATTTCTAGGCATAAAATATTACAAGACAAAGACCTAGAAAATAAGAGATTGTATGCTGATGCACAATATTTTCGGTAAGCTTCAAAAGTTGGATTCTGAGCGCATTTATAGAGCGGACAATGAATAGCATCATTGGAGGGAACACTGTTTAGTATGTTTCTGTGCTTAGTTTCCCTTTTAGTGGGTGCTTATTTTACTCGTTTATTTGACTTAATTTATATGTATTTATTAAGGAACGAGTAAATGGGGTTTTATTTATGCTTGTAGACATCTAGAATGAAAGGGGAAAATTTCGGGTTAAGAACGTACACTCATGCACGCCCCGCGCATGCCCCAGACTAGCATCCTAGCAAGTGTTGGGTGCCATTCCCGCCTCACCTAGCTCTGCACCCATCCAGCCGCCCGCCACGACAAAGGCTGCCGTCCGGTGCCCTGCGCTCGTGTTGCCCAGCCCATATCCTCTCAGAACGCTGTTATCCCAAAGGCGTCGGCCATACTCCTCCGCAACTTCCAGCTTAGCACTGGTCAAGACCGAGATCCGCTGGGTACCCTTCCCGCATCGCTCCGTGCCCAGTACTCGCCTTGGCCCGGTCAAGCGTTGGAGCACCATTTCGGCCATGTATTCCAATGCCGCTTCACGCCCGTCCGACACTGGGTCCCCTTTTCAGCACTACTCCAGTGAGCCATGCCCATCGCGTTCGGTGTTGGGCAGGACGGTTGAGGCCCAATTTTGGTATATTTTTATGGGCTGGCGGGAGGGTTTTATAAATATAGGGAGCAACCACCTTTTTCAACATTCTCACATGGACACATATTTTCTTTTCCTTTTTCTTTCTTTTCTTTCCCTTTCTTTAGATATTGTACTGGATTAACATTTGGATTGCACGACCCTAGATTTTTGGACGATGAATTTATCTGTGATCGATTTGTAAGTTTTTCTCGTTTCATTATGTATATGTAATTGTAATGAGATTAATTTCTATCGTGAGAATGAATTATTGATTCGTAATGAAATAACTATTGGATTAGTTCATTATCTTGAATCATGATTGATGTGTTGAAGATTTACAATTATTTATCCGAATAAATTGGTTATTTCCTGATCTTAATACACAAGCTCGAAGGAATAGTATAGTTTGATTATGTACTTATGTTTGATTATGAATTAACGCAAGATCATATATATGTTGAATATAAGTTTGATGACGAGCGAGGTCGAGAGATAGTTTGTCGTTGAGTGACTATATATTTGGATATGTGTTTGCTATCATTTGCATTTGTGTTGATTATCATTAGTAGTTGATGACAACGGGGTCGAGAAGCTAGTTTGTCATTGATTGCGAGTCTAGCATAGACGTGTTTGAGAAGCTAGTGTATGTTGAACGCTATGTGAGAGGACGTGGGTTTACTGCTCTATGCATCGATCGTTACCTCATTGATAACGAGGATACAGTTTCAACCCTAGAACACCGTCTTCAATCTTGTGTATCTGTCAATCCCTCTTGTTGTCCAATTACATCTCTTTCATGTTTTCATTAATTTCCCATTTTTATCCCTTCCGTGACAGCTCATTATTTTAGGACGTTAGTTTTTTGTTTTTGTGCGTAACATAGAACCGTAGCCCTGTTAAGCATTCCTTGATAGTACAACTCATTCAACCTTATCGCTCTATAGGGATCTCGTACGATTACAAGCAACTTAGAGAACAACTAGGTCGGAACAAATTTTTGGCACCATTGCCGAGAAAGGCTTTAGGCTTTGGGTTTTGTGTTGCTTTGTTTTTCTTGCTTCTTTTTTGTTTTTCTGTTTCTATCTCCGTGCTTCTTTTTATTTATTTCTTTTATTTTTTATTTTTCTTTGTTCTGTTTTTTCCCACAGGTACGTGTGATCTTGTTTTTGTAGTTGATGTCTGTTAATACAGGGTTACCGGCTACACGAGTAAGGCCAGAAAAACCTGGTGGAGGAAAGCTCGTTGTGTTGGGAAATTTTTTCTTATGAAGAAGGAGCCCAGTTCGATGACTTTGATAGATACCCGCCAGTCATGAGCATCAACCTATGATTCATACTAGAGGCCAGCTCGATGACTTTGATGGATACCGCTAGTCGTGAGCATTAAGCCTATGATCCCTACTAGAGGCATCATCCAAGCTATCAATGGAATCAGAATCATCTTCACTAGGAATATCCGATTCATCCAACATTGGAGAATACATTGTAGGCTTTCATTTATATGAGTCGGCTGAGGATGACGATATTAGAGGACACTCTGATGTCTTTCATACAGATGGGTCAACAGAGGTTCGAGATGGTGGATGGATCTTTCAAGCGTTTAGTGACCCAAGTTTGTCAGCTAGCTGGAATAGTGAAAGAGTTGGTTCATAACCAAAGCATGGAGGGGATGCCGAGATAAACAGAATGGGCTTATGTTGATAAGTCGCTATTTCACCAAGCCGAGACATCATATAGGCAACCTATTCTCTTCCCAAACCGGTTGAGGGATGAGAAAATGATGGTGACAGAGGTGGCAAGTGTGATTTTAGGCATCCATACATGCCAAAGCAATGTGAATCATGTGCTTTCTCTATCTATTTCTTTTTGGATTGTAGGATGTTTAAATTGTTTATTCAAGTTGTAATACTTGCTACTTTGACAGTCATTAGTGCTTACTTTGTTACTACTAATGCTCTAGCTAAGATGGCATGCAAATGGGAATAGGTTCCTTGTAGTTCACGCCTAGTGCACCGGGATATAAATATGACGTATAGTATGGTGTGCTCCTCTCATAGCCATCTGGAATTATCTCTACAAACGGTTGTCCCTACAATAAACTAAGACATATTACTATATGTTTGAAGAAAAAATATAATAAAATAAATAAATAAAAATTATTGTACAATAATAATACATCAATATCAAATGGGGGTTGTATATCCTCCTCAATCAACTTTATGTTTTTCCACCTCATGCATCTGGGATAAGGATCCCCTAAACATATTTCGCAACCGTCGCATCCAGATATGGAATGATCGCTAGTGACCAAATATATAGTGTTCACGGCGGTTCATAGAAGTTGTATTTACCTTGATTTTTATATTCCACATGTAGTATTGAAGAATCTTTTACGCATAGGCAACCCATGAAACTCTAGCAAATACGTCTAAATCGTTAACTAAGGCCCAAATCCATGGATCCACAGGTCTTGGCAAGTAGATTCCAAGCACAAATGCGTAGAAAACTAAGATGCGGGCCACAAGAAGGTATAGATTATCGTCTTCATCATCAATCGGATAGTGCGTATCAAAGAATCTCAAGCCGAAATTCTCTATACTAGTCTTCCACCACCAACAAACCTTTGGTAGACCTCAACATATCGTGGATCGTACTCGGCTATGGGACCAAAAGATGATGTCCTAAAACTCAAACCTGTCAAGAGCGCAAAGTCCGAAAAGAACAAACATTTTTTCTTCCGTTGATGAAAACCGAGCCCCGATCTTCAAAGATTGAGGGCTTAATTTTTCGGGAGACCACATGTGGCAAACTCATGTCAGACTTAGATTCAGGTTCCCAACCAATTAAGTGATCGAAACACCCTTATCTAAACCCATCAAGCTACTGTTCACCGCACATATCTTTCAATCTCATAATGACCATTTTGAAATTGTTGATATGCCTTGAAATTAGAGCCAAGAGCTAAGAATTGCATATTTGTTGGTTTCGGGGATGGAGTTAAGGGATATAGAATCTGGTCACCTTAAGAGAATATAGTTATACTCAGTAGGAATGTGATATTTGAGGAGAATTCTATGCTTAACCCCACCGTGAAGTCTATTAGTGCAGAGAATTGTAGTAGTCTTGATAAATGTGGATCGCAAGTGACTCTCGATGAGAGTGAATCACAACTCCAAGGTAGAGAAGATCAACATATTGTCACGAAAGTACTAGTTCAGATGTTCATCTAGATGCTCGCCGACAAGCATAGCCGCTGATAGAGCCGTGAGAATGCATGGAGCCTCCTTCGAGGTACGGTTTGAGGATATGGTGACTTATGCTTTACAAGTTGTCGACGAGGTGGAAGAGGAAGAACCATCTCGCAAATGAATCATCCACATATAAAGAAGTTGTTTCGGTAGGAGTCCGCTCAACGGCTCGGCGAATGGGAGAAGAGATGGGATCACTTGCCAAGAATCGACTTGGGAGATGGTCAAACGATCTAAGAAGAGGAAGATTGTTACTTGTAAATGGATCTTCAAGAAGAAGGAAGGAACCACACCTGATGAAGGTGTCAGATACAAAGCTCGGCTAGTTGCAAGAGGGTTCACGCAGAAGGAGGGGGTTGACTATAATGAGATTTTCTTACCAGTGGTCAGATACACTTCTATCAGAGTGTTACTAGCAATGGTTGCACATCAGAATTTAGAACTTGAGCAATTGGATGTGAAGACAACTTTCCTACATGGAGTGTTGGAATATGATATCTACATGACTCAACCAGAGGGGTTCCATGTTCCTAGGAAGGAAGATTATGTTTGTAAGCTACTTATATGGACTAAAGCAGTCTCCAAGGCAGTGGTATAAGAGGTTTGATAGTTATATAATCCAGTTGGGATACGACAGGAGTCCGTGTGATTGCTGTGTGTATCACAATAAAGCTGATGATGGTTCCATGATTTATCTTGTTCTGTATGTGGATGATATGCTCATAACTGCGAAGTCCAAGTCTGATATTCAGAAGTTGAAGGATCTACTCAGTGGTGAGTTCGATATGAATGATTTGGGTGCTGCTAAGAAAATTCTGGGCATGGAGATATATAGGGAAAGAGAACAGAAGAAGCTTTTCTTATCACAAAAGAGCTACATTAAGAAGATTTTGTCTAGAATTGACATGTCTACAGCTAAGCCTATTGATACTCCAAGTGCTGTAAATATTCATCTATTCTCTGATTATGCACCGCAATCTGTAACTGAGCAGGAGTACATGTCTCGAGTCCCATACTCTAATGCAGTAGGGAGTCTGATGTATGCTATGGTTTGTACTAGACTAGATATCACACATGTTGTTAGTGTTGTCAGTAGGTTCATGGGACAACCTGAAAAGGAGCATTGACAGGCTGTGAAGAGGATTTTCCATTACCTTAGAGATACGTCTGATGTTGGTCTCATTTATGGTCTGATTATGCTGGAGATGTTGACAGTGGAAGATCTATGGCTGGTTATGTATTCACTCTTGGTGGTTTTGTTGTTAGTTGGAAGGTAACTTTGTAGGCTACAATAACTCGCTCACAATCAAGCGAGTATATGACATCGATGTGTCGCTAAGGAGGAATCGGTGAAAAGACTAGTTGGTGATCTTGGTCTACATCATGATCAAGCTATCAGTATTGTGATAGTCCGAGTGCAACTGCTTAGCCAAGGATCGTGTCCACCATGAGAGGACCAAACATATTGATGTGAGGTATCATTTTCTGAGAAACAAGAAGAGAATCAAGGTGATGAAAGTAGGTACTACTGATAATCCTACTGATATGTTCACCAAGCCGGTCCCTCATATCAAATTTCGACATTGTTTGGACTTTCTAAACGTCACAAGCTATTAGTTGCCCAAGGAGGGCAAATCTAATATGAAAAAAGAGGAGTCTGGTCATCTGACATTGTAATGATGCATCTGCAAGGGGGATTCAAGTTAAGGTGGAGATTTTTTGATATGCCATGAAACTATCTCCCGCTTCGTAGAGTTAGTCGGGGGTCTCGCTGCCCGATCAACGAGTCGGGGGTCAAGGGGGGTGCCACCCTCTTGCCCGGGGGGACAGAGATGCCCCTGGCCCGACGGTATGCAGTATGGGCCTTAATACTCGTATTGGGTTGAGCCCAATTGGTGTATTCTCTTAGTACTATATATATGGTCTTTGAGAGCTATAATTGTAATTAAAAAACCGTAGCCGCCTAATAAAATATGTTCTCCTTTTCTGTATGTGGACGTAGCCAACTCATTGTTGGCGAACCACGTAAATGTGTGTTTTCTTCACGTTTCTGTTTCTTAATTGCTCAATAACCCTAGTCCGTTACAACAGAAATAATTGGGCTTGAAGTACGTTCTGATTGTGGACGGATGATTTATAGTCTCAGGTCTTAAGAACTCGATCCTTTCCTATTTATTAAAAAACGGTGATAAATATGCTTAATTATAACAAATTTTTGAATATACTCAATAAATATATAACAATAATTATCAAACATTAATAAATATTATTCGATTTGTATGCAATGACTCAAACTTATCACTAATGTACCATAAAGAATAAAAAATAAATAAACTTATCACTTAAAATAATTCAAGTTGTTGCTAATATTTTCATTCAATAGAATTATATATTTCTAATCATTTTACACATCACTATGTTTCACTTTTACATTGATAACAAAATTTACTAATTCAAACTTATCACTACATCAATATACTATAAAGAATAAATAAAATAAAATAAACTTATCAACTTCAAATAATTCAAACTACTGCTAATTTTTTCATTCAATAGTATTATATATTTCTTCCACAAAGTTGCATGCAATTAAACTATACAGAAATTTAAATAATTGATAACTAAATCAAACTAAATCCAACAAAACATAACATGTTTTGATCCATATTTTGAGCGACATAATTGATAACAAAACATAATTAAATCAAACTATATAGAAACAACACAATTATTTTTCATTAATTTAAAATAAATATGTATAAAAAAAATAAAAAAAATATACCTCTGAAGAAGAAGCCATGACGTCGCCAGTCTCTCTCGTGAGAGGGTCACACCGGAGACGTAGGAGTTGGAAAGGTTGGTCATGCAGGAAAAATAGTGGAGACCGAGGCTACCACGCAGGCGAAGGCGGGTTGGCGGGCTGCAGAGGAGGCGAAGTGAAGGTTGGCCGCCGCTAAGAGGAGGATGGAGGGTTGGGCGCCGACAAAGTGGGAGAGAGAGATGGTCACGAGCACAATGGAGGAAGGAGGTCACAACGGAGGGAAAGATGGAGATAGTGTTGGCCGGCGAGATGGGAGGATGAAGGAGGTCATCGTCGGTAGAGGAGAGGGAGAGCCACCGGGAAATGGGGGAGGGACGATAAAGAGAGATAACAAGAGCATATTTAGGGAGAGATGAAGGGTTGACTGTCGGGAAATAGGGAAGGGACGATAAAGAGAGATAGAAAGAGAGCAGATTTAGGGTTAGAGAGAATGAGAGAGTAGTTTTTGAAATTTAAGTTATCATTGGAAATTGAAAAAAAAATGTCAGCATGTGTGTCGATGAGAGAGATAGAGGGGTAATTTTGTACAGTTGGTTAAAAAGAGTATCAAACTTAATACTAAGGATAAAATGAGTAGTAATTTTCTAACATAGGTTATATTAAAAAATGTCAGCATGTGTGTCGGTGAGAGAAAGAGGGGTAATTTCGCATAGTTGGTTAAAAAGAGTATCAAACTTAATAGTAAGAATAAAATAAGTAGTAATTTTCTAATATACATTATATTAAGTTTTCACCCTATTCTCAGTGTGTCATATAGGATTAACAACCTTCCATTATACATGCTCTGAGTGAATCCTCTTATGTTAGATTGCGTCCAAGAATAAAATGATAATATTGAGTAGAATTCATATATTTTGTAAAAAGTGAGTTTGGTTCAAATACTACCATGTTGATAATATATAGACTTCAAATTTCAGTGCTCTAATATATGTATTCCATTTCTTGTTGCATATATGAAATGATTGAGAGAGTTAACTGAAAGATAAAAAGGTAGGTCTATCTTCCCCTTTCGATCTTCTAGGAAAAATTCCAATTTCTTTTGCAACTTATGGCAATGGAAACAAAATGTTCATACTATTATTCCAACTTGTATAATAGCATATTCTTTTTCAACTTTAAATTACTCTAATTTTGCGAACTTTATTGAACCAATGGTGGGACAAAATTTGAAGTTTTTAAGGGTCCCTATCATGAAAGTAAATATTCACCAGAGAACTTTTTTTTTTTTAGTTTTTTTTTTTCTTTCCCTCTTTCTTTTAATGCATCTCTTACATTTCCAGACAAAACCTCCTTAATCTAAAAATAAGATTTTAGGACAAATCCAGTTTAGGAATGCCAAAGTAAATGGAATTTGAATTAAAAATGTAAATAACATGGACGGCGATGAACTGATGACAAAATATAATTCGGAATATTCCTTCAATTTTCTTTACCATTCCCACATGCTTAACCTTGTCTTCACTTATCCAGTTGAATATTTCAGGAAAATAAATGATTTTAACTATGTAAATTTTTGTTTTCAGCAAAAACTATGTGATTTTTGGTAATAAGTATATTAAATTCTATTTCACTTGATTTGCTACAGGACAATTCGTGAGTTTAAGTAATAACGTTAGATTTTTTTTAGATTAAGTAATATATTTATATTTAAAATATAATTATTTTAAATTTAAAAGTTCATGTAGACTCAATTAAATTCGAATAAGCTTCGAAGTATTCGATAAAAAAATTCAATCTTGACTCGGTAATAGATGTGCCAATCTTAAACTTAACACTTATCAACTCGGCTTGATTCAACTTGATTTCACTTAGGGGTGAGCAAAACCAAACCAAACCAAAATCGAAAAACCGAATCGAATCGAAATTAAAAGTTTGGTTCGGTTTATACAGTAAACCGATGTGGTTCGATTTTAAATTTTGAAACCGAAATCTATTCGGTTCGGTTTCGAGTTGAGAAAAAAATCGGTTTTCAAACTGAATAGCCCGAAATAATTATATATATATATTATATATATATATATATACTATATTTATATTATTAATAATTTAAAATCGGTTATAACCAAACCAAATCGAATATTTCGGTTCGATTTCGGTTCGTTTTGAACATACAATACATTGCGATTCGTTTCATATTTTAAAAATACTTTGATTTTCGATTTTTTCGGATTCAATTCGATTCGATTCGGTTTTGGACCGAACCTTCCGAATGTTCACCTCTAATTTCACTCTACACCCTACTAAGACAAAAGTTGAGGTTGGCTAGATGTGTACAACGACTGATTGAAAATCCAAACTAAAATTTTTAAATAAATAAATTATAAAGGCAGGTGCAGTAGCAGAGGATCCACCCCCTTTCAGCGTGTTCGAACGCGGTCCCCTAAATCCGAAATGCGTTTGTTACCCTCAATCTTCGCCTTACTGTCCGTCCCATCCCTATCACCAACTTCTTCTTCCACATTTCAAATTCAAATAACAAGCTCCAGAAAGGGTAAAAGCAAAAGATAAAGTTCAATTCTTCGCTACATCACTGTTCCCAGCCACAGCTAGCAGCATATTCCGCCATTGTTAACACATGAAAAATACAACCCACTTTCATTTTTCAAGTTTCTACTCAGATCGACTCCAAAAGCGAGCGCCGGAAAGCCAACTCTTTTCGACAAGCTACATTATTCCCATTTAATTTTTAATTTCTCACAGGTATAGTTTTGTGTTTTTATTCAGATCTCGTCTGTTTGTAACGTGCTTATTCTCTTGAAATTTAGCTCTTGTCCAGAATGAAGTGTAATTCTGTACGATTATGTATAAAAAAATCCAAACCTTCGTCTGGATTTGTTCGCGGAAGTGGGAGATTTAGCCGGCTGCTACGGCCGTTTGAATGTGTTAGGCTTCTATTTTACTATTTTTTTTTCATGCTACCAAGTCTTTGGTTTGGTTTGTGGGTTCTCGAGACTTGCTCATAAACCAGTTTGCAAATTGGGAGAGAGAGAGAGAGAGGGCAGCTAGTGACCGGTCAGAATAGCACCGCCGGGTCACAATAGCACTGTGATAATACAGCTGTAATTTGTTTGCGAACCGTGTGTGTGAGTGGGAAATGGACTTATGTGCCGTAGGCATAACATTATCCTATTATTAAATTGCTTGTGTTTGAAAGTTTCTTACACGTCTTGGGGAGGCCGTTTATTTGTTTTTAACATACAAAAATTGTCTTCGCTTCTTTTAAGTATTCAGTAGACTGAGTAGGAGGAGATGATGTGATATATTTCTCTCCGCTTCCTTGTTGTACATGCACGATCTGCTGCTTGTTCACACGTTTTGAACGCCTCCGTTTTTCGTTTTCTTCTTGATCTCTTCATCTTCTTTCCAGTTGGGGTGTTTTGCGTTTGAAGATTGAGATCTTTAGGTGCACATGGTGTGTGATGCTATTTAGTCTTCATCTCTGATATCCATCCTTTGCAGAAAATAGGTACATTTTTGTGGTTGAGATTGTTTAGACTTTTATGACTATTTTGTACACGTTCTTTTGTTGGTAAATATTTATGTTTGGCCAAAAAAGCAGCTTGTTGCTTTTTTGCTTTTCCTAACGTTGTAGAAAGGGAAATTATCTTGATTTATTATCAAGCTGTATTAAAGTTTTGGTCTGATAAATGTCTAGGGATGATGGGTTTCACTTAAATAAGATGGGCTGGAAAAAGATTGTTTGATTTAAAAGATTCTGTAAAGTAATCGGACCGTTTCTGGATCACTAAGTTGTGCAGAGGAGGAAGCCCCACCTTTTGCACAATATATCATGTTTATGTTTCATAACTTTGTAGTCATATTTGATGTTTTAATTTCTGTCTCTTTGATATGTTTCAGGTTCTGGTGAGTAGATAATTACTTGTTGCTTAGATTGGTAATGGCCGAAAGATCCTTCAGGCCTTCTGATTCACAGCCGGGGAGGGGCCCGATTCCTCCCAGCGTAACCTTTACAAGACAAACATCATCGGGCAGATATGTGAACTTGTCGAGGGAAAGTCTTGATAGCGAGATTAGTGGTGTTGAGTTTGCGGAGTACACAGTGCATATACCGCCAACACCTGATAATCAACCAATGGATTCGTTGGCCATTAGGGGGGATCCTCTGATTTCACAGAGGGTCGAGGAGCAATATGTATCGAGCTCGTTGTTTACGGAGGATACAACAGTGTTACCCGTGCCCACTTGATGGACAAGGTGATTGAATCAAGCAAACCATCCTCAGATGGCTGGAGCAAAAGGTTCTTCATGTGCTATACAGGGCTGCGATGGAAAAGTGATGAGTGACGAGAGGGTGAAGATATTCTTCCATGTGAATGTGATTTCAAGATATGCAGGGATTGCTTCGTTGATTCTGTTAAGGCTGGTGGAGGATCTGTCCTGGTTGTAAAGAGCCATATAAGAATACAGAGTTGCCCGATGACTCAGTCGAGCCTGGTCAGCCATTGTCTCTGCCATCTAATGCTGGAATGTCCAAATGGAAAGGAGGCTTTCATTGATGAAATCAACCAACAGGTCAGCTATAGTGCGGAGCCAGTCTGGCTTGATGAGGAGCCAAACAGGGGTGGATTTTGATCATAACCGTTGGTTGTTTGAGACTAAGGGTACCTATGGATATGGTAATGCCATATGGCCGAAAGATGGAGAGTTCAGTGAAGATAAAAATGATGAAACAGGCGAGCCTCCAGAACTTCTTAACAAGCCATGGAGACCTCTAACCCGTAAATTGAAGATACCAGCTGCAATAATCAGCCCATATCGGTAAATAAGTTTGCTAAGCTTTTTTTTTCTGTATTTTGTTTGAGAGAAATTTCACATTTTCATTGTGTATTTTCATGCTGTTATTAATTTGAAATGATTGATCAGGTAATTTGAGGAAATTATAAGGTATACTAGATGATAATGTAGAAATTCAATTGAAACATATTTCATACCTGAGCTTACTTCTTGAATAGTTTATGTTGTCTGTTATTGTTCATAAGCCAGATGTACGTCAAAAAAAATCTACATAGGGCATATAACACATATGTGACGTTCCTTTAGGCTAACATGTCACTTATTTTGTGGATTGTGCATGTACAATGTGGTTATGTGACTTCCTTGAAACCTAACCAGTACAAGAGATCCCTTAGTCGGAATAAATGACTTTTACATGTTACGCTAAATGTCTTGATAGACTTTAAGTGCCTTTATCTCGTTATTATTGATTACCATTTTATACTCAGCATATTTATGTACTTTATTTGTCTTCTCTCATTTCTTTCTCATTATTATTGTTCTGATTGGATGTAACCCATCTGTTTAAATTTGAAAATATGGTATCAAAAGCTGACAAGCATCCCTTTTCATTTCTACTTCCTCCAGACTCTTAATTTTAATCCGTATGGTTATTCTCGGTTTATTTTTGGAGTGGAGGATCAGCAATCCCAACGAGGATGCTAGGTGGCTATGGTTGATGTCTATCATCTGTGAGATTTGGTTTGCCTTCTCCTGGTTACTTGACCAGCTTCCAAAGTTCTGCCCTGTTAATCGTGCTACTGATCTTAACGTGTTGAAAGAGAAGTTCGAAACACCAAGCCCAGCCAATCCAACTGGGAAATCCGATCTTCCGGGAGTAGATATATTTGTTTCTACTGCTGATCCAGAAAAAGAACCTCCACTTGTTACTGCAAATACTATTCTGTCTATTCTTGCTGCTGAATACCCTGTCGAAAAACTCTCCTGTTATGTTTCTGATGATGGAGGTGCCCTCTTGACATTTGAGGCCATGGCAGAAGCTGCAAGTTTTGCCAACTTGTGGGTGCCATTTTGTCGAAAACATGTTATTGAACCAAGAAATCCAGACTCTTACTTCAGCCTGAAAAAAGACCCGTTTAAGAATAAAGTGCGCCCTGATTTTGTAAAGGATCGTAGAAGGGTAAAGCGTGAGTATGATGAATTCAAGGTTCGGATCAACGGTCTTCCTGATTCAATTCGGCGTCGCTCTGATGCATATAATGCTAGAGAAGAAGTCAAGGCCATGAAGCTTCGGAGACAGACTGCTGAGGATGAAGTACTGGAACCTTTGAAGGTCTCTAAAGCAACATGGATGGCAGACGGGACTCACTGGCCTGGAACTTGGGTGGCTTCTGCTCCCGAACACTCTAGGGGTGACCATGCAGGAATAATACAGGTATATGCTATTATATTTATTAAAATTAAATTCTTACTCCGACAATTTGGAACATTTGGTATGGTTTGTTAGTCCTTCTAGATGGCTCCCTTTTGATTCCAGCATGACATGTTTTTCCTACTTTCAAGTAGAACCTATTTGAAATCGGAATTGTACTTCTCCTTACACTTGTTTATGATAATTTGATTTCTGATCTAAACCAGTTGACAACAATCTTGTTGCCCTTTGGCTGCAATGATTTTCCTTGCTTATTGATTATTTTTGGAGTTTTTTGCTTTCAGTGAGGAACTGTATTTAGTTCCTGCCTCTTCTTCTAATTGTTGACTCATTATTCATTAACAGTTTTGTAACTATGTAAACTGCAGGTAATGTTGAAACCCCCAAGTGATGATCCTCTAAATGGAACAGTTGAAAGTAGCCCACTTGATTTTACAGATGTTGACATTCGGCTGCCTCTGCTTGTCTATGTTTCTCGTGAAAAGCGTCCAGGATATGATCACAACAAGAAGGCAGGGGCCATGAATGCTCTGGTTCGAGCTTCAGCCATCATGTCCAATGGCCCATTCATTTTGAATCTCGACTGTGATCACTATATCTACAACTCACAGGCAATAAGAGAAGGCATGTGTTTCATGATGGATCGCGGTGGAGACCGTATCTGTTATGTCCAATTTCCTCAAAGGTTTGAGGGGATAGATCCATCTGATCGCTATGCAAATCATAATACAGTGTTCTTTGATGTCAACATGCGTGCTCTAGACGGGCTGCAGGGTCCGGTTTATGTTGGAACCGGATGCCTCTTCCGTAGAACTGCACTTTACGGCTTTGATCCGCCCCGGTCGAAGGAACACTCCGGCTGTTTCAGTTGCTGTTTTCCTCAACGTAAGAAGACTACAACTATCAAAACAGCCCCGGAGGAGCACATAGCTCTTAGGATGGGAGATGATGATGATGAAATGAATCCTTCTCTTTTCTCTAAAAGATTCGGTAACTCGAACTTCCTGATCGACTCCATCCCGGTGGCAGAATTCCAAGGGAGACCACTTGCCGATCATCCTGCCGTAAAGAACGGACGGCCACCCGGCGCTCTTACCATTCATAGAGAACTCCTTGATGCATCAACAGTTGCCGAGGCCATTAGCGTGATCTCATGTTGGTATGAAGACAAAACCGAGTGGGGTAACCGGGTCGGATGGATTTATGGGTCGGTGACTGAAGATGTGGTGACGGGTATAGGATGCACAATCGGGCTGGAAATCTGTTTATTGTGTCACTAAGAGGATGCTTTCCGGCACTGCTCCTATCAATCTCACAGATAGACTTCATCAAGTCTCCGGTGGGCCACTGGGTCGGTTGAGATCTTCTTCTCGCGTAATAACGCTCTACTGGCTAGTCCGAAAATGAAGATTTTACAAAGAATTGCGTATCTCAATGTCGGTATCTATCCCTTCACCTCCGTGTTTCTGATCGTTTACTGCTTCCTTCCCGCACTATCGCTCTTCTCCGGTCAATTCATCGTCCAGAGCCTAAACGTGACCTTCCTCGTGTACCTCCTCATCATCACCCTGACACTCTGCGCTCTGGCTATGCTCGAGATAAAATGGTCGGGCATCAACTTAGATGAGTGGTGGCGTAATGAGCAATTCTGGTTGATCGGAGGCACAGCGCTCATCTTGCAGCTGTGCTGCAGGGTCTGCTCAAGGTGATTGCTGGGATCGAGATCTCGTTCACTCTGACATCAAAGTCTGAGGTGACGACAATGATGATGACTATGCAGATCTCTACATCCTGAAATGGAGCTCGTTGATGATCCCGCCTATCACCATCATGATAACCAACTTGATAGCCATCGCTGTTGGTGTAAGCCGGACTATATACAGTAACATACCGCAGTGGAGCCGTTTGCTTGGAGGCGTCTTCTTTAGTTTCTGGGTGTTGGCTCATCTGTATCCGTTCGCGAAAGGACTGATGGGACGACGAGGAAGGACCCCGACCATCGTGTTTGTCTGGTCAGGCCTCATCGCCATCACTATCTCCTCCTCTGTCGCCATCTCTCCCCCAGAGGGAGCTACCGGAATTGGAGGTTCGTTCCAGTTTCCATGATCTTTCAGAGATGTTAGTTTGCATATAGATTCACTGTCACTTCATTTTATTTTTTATTTTGGCATGGTTGAAGTAAATGTTTAGAGGATATGACAAGATGAGATGACAGATATTCTTTGTCATGAAAAAATTCAGAGTATAGCTGCTTGATTTAATATTCTTCATCTTCAATGTTGATTTTATTCTCTTGCTGACAAAAGGAGATTATCAAAATGTCAACTTGTTGGAAACTTGATTATTTGCCCGCCGTATTTCAAGGCATAGTTAGACTTTTGACTAGGTATACATGGAATCGTAATAAAATATACCTTCTTTTTGAAGGTAGGATTTGCTGACAATTATTTAAACTAATATTTAAGTTCATTAAATTAGTTCGACACACGTCAACATAACCGGAAATTTGTAATATATTTGTTAAATCACTCTCCGATAGTGGATCATAATCGGTGTTATCGTGTTATGGATTTTGTAAAATTTGAAATGGGACTAATTTACTTGATTTTGGACAACTTATTCGATTTCGGTTGTTTAAACTCTATATTAAATACATTGTTATTTTAATAGTAACTTATGTAATGACTAATAAGATATCACAAGAGAGGTAATGATTTGATACATATTTAATATAAATGATTATCTTTCTTCAATTTTTATATCTTAAAATTTTACTCGATTTTAAGAAAATCAAAATGCATTCTACAAATATCAAAATCTAATTATCAAGCTAAAAATAATAATAATAAAGTTAGACAACTAAGTAATAAGAAAACTTTTGATTAATCGGGCCCACTCATTTAGTTTCAGGCTAATTAATCAGCGTAGGGAAAATTCTATCATACTTAATATTTTGATTAGATATCAAAATTTTCATTGACGATTGTCCTGCTGATGTAACGTAGTCTTGTTCATATATTAGGGAGCAACCTTTTTATGTTTAATAGGTTTCAGTAGAAGAACCATTAGTATCATTATCCAATATTGAAGGAGTTCAAGAACAGTCATGAAGTCAATCGTACTGATAGAAAAATCAGTACATCGTTATTGAAGAAGCACTGAAGTAGTGCTACTGAAGAATAGAGAGAACCGCTATTGAAGTAAAGTGCTACTGAAGTCTTAAGGATATAGTGTTACTGAAGATTGAAAGACAAAACACTACTGAAGAGAAACGCTACTGAAGACAGAAGCACAACAACGCTATTGAAGATTGACGGACAAAGAAGTCAAGAAAATGATCAAGTATCATTTTAGCAGAAGATAAATAAAAGTTGCTGAAGAGTAACATCAACTTAAGTGTCTACTGAAGAGACACTGAGTCAACATACTGAAAGAACACAGAGTCAATTCTACTGAAGAAATGCGATGTCAACCCTACTGACGAGATCCGAGGTCAACCGTACTGAAGAGACACAGAGTCAATCCTACTGAAGAAAACACGGAATATTTATCAAAGCATTAGTGTTTGACTTCAGATGTGTCAGAGCGAATCTGCAGAGAATCTTGTCATGCTAGAGCAAAGTACCATACCCAGAATGCTTTTGTATGATTGCAGGCATGGAAAAATGACGTACTAGGATTCAACGAAAAGAATTCAAATGACAAATGAAACAGATGTGATTGTATTCTCTCTAACGATACTATTCATCATCCCTCCTATAAAGACACGTGATATCCAACATTTGAAGACACCGGAAAACGTTGAGATCTCAACTCTACAAGCTTTCAATTTCATAACCTTAAATCTTTCGAACTACTTATTTTCGAAGAAAGGGATTTTTTTTTATCAAAGTTATCAATAAATCCTAAAAGTACAATTATAAATATTTTCTCATGATTTAAGCATACATTTTCTTAGAGTCTAGGCTTTCTATTGTAAACATCTTACGTCTAGATCTGGTTAAGTTGTTGTCTATAACAGCTTAATCCTAAGTTAGAAAATCAAAACCCTATTTTAAACCCCTGTAAGATAGAAGAACTAGACAATATGCAACGAAGTGTTAGTTGTCGAAAGCTTAGGTTTTCTTGCAACAGTAAGCAAGAAGGTTAGGTTGCTTGCACCCGTAAGCAAGCACTAGGTTTCCTTGCACCAGTAAGCGGATGAAGATACGATAAGTAAGTCGGGGTACAAATAAAGTGACATTCTGTATCTAGGTATTCTTGCACCCGTAAGCAAGACAATTCCAAGTAGATTGATTAATTTATCAATATGTAGACATAGAAGTTGATATCTCCGAACCACATAAAACTCTAAATGTGCTCAATTTCAGTACTTTAAATTATGTGTTTTTGAACTGACATTACTATCAATACACACAACACAACATACTTTTGAAACATTCAACAGTAGCACTTTGCTGCTGAAAAGAAAAACGAATACTAACTAAATGAATATTTGATTAAGTCTTTTAAAGTCAATTTTAGTAAGGCAAAAACGTAATCACCACATTTCACACCCAAGTTAGTTATCAGTCCAACTGATCAGCTGCTGACACAATCAGTAGGATTGCTAACTGACCACTTTGTACAAACTCTCATTTGCTGAACTGATCATTAATACTGTTCTCAGTACTGACTAACATCAGTTAGCCGACATCCAGAGATATGAATAGAAGATCAAGTCTTGTTTAAGAAAAAATTTAATTCGTCTTAACTGGTGTATTCCTCCTACTCTTACACCAATACAACCCCCACGAGATCATCAATCAGGCTCGAGCTAAAACAAAATTCAAGCTAGAGATTTTTGACCTTAATCCTTTCTTTCCGTCGATTTTCTGCCAGCTGTGGATGCGAAAGAATAATAAGTTTGGTGTTAGCCAATTTCCGATGCATTCGTTGTTGATGATCCCAGTCTTTTGGACAACTATTGTTGATGTATTATTGTATAAATGGATCCAGAATTTTCTGCTTTTAGAAATATAAAATTTGGATGATTCTATAGCCCCTTTGTTTAAAAAAATATTAAAAATACTATTTTAAAGCATCAAATTAAATTTATATTGAATAATCACTCTAGCCCAAATCTGCCGCATAGTTAAATAAAAATACATAGCTTCCAGATGTGAAGAAAAAGAAAATACAAAAATGGCTGCTTCAGAAATGTCCATAAGTTTAGAATGTGGCTGCCGGAGTTTTCGTGGAGGGCAACGTCTGCTTCTCATACCAAGAATTGCATTGTTGTATGGACTGATCATTTGAGAGTGCTGATGAGTAGGGCTGTATACGAACCGAGCCGAGTCGAACACTGCCTAGCTCGAGCTCGGCTCGTTTAAATTTTATTCGGCTCGAGTTCGAATTCGAGCTTTAAATTGAACTCGAGCTCGGTTCGTTATAAAATTTTTGAGCTCGCGAATGACTCGAATTCGGTTCGATAACTACTCGTTTATGAGATATATTCGATCGTTTTGTTTGTTTACAGCCCTACTGATGAGTAGTGTGATTTTGAGGGAAATAGTCAGAAAAATTAAAAAATATGGATAATTATAATTCAATGTTAATGGAATTGACGAGAGGCATGTAAAGGAGCAATTTTAGTTGACAAACTAACAAACAAAACGAATCTCATGCAGATAACCCTTCCACGGCCGCCGCCAACAACAATGATGAGCCCGGACGATCAGGCCGAATTCAGAAATTTCTTTTGGGGACTGACTGTATTAACGATAGTTGTGCGTAGGGCTGTAAACAAACCAAACCGTTCGTGAGTTACTCGGAGCTCGGTTCGAAAAAAGCTCGTTCGAAATTTGATCGTTTTGTAAACGAGTCGAACTCGAGCCTCGAATCGAGCTCGATAAGTTTATCGAGCCGAACTCGAGCTTAGAGATGTTCGACTCGTAGGCTCACGAACATGTTTGGTTCGAACTCAAACGAGCCAGTTCGCGAACTCTTATTCGAACATGTTCACGAACCTTGATTCGAATATGTTCGCGAACCTTAATTCGAACATGTTCACGAACACGTTCCCTAACGTATAAAATAATAGATTATTTATACATATTTAAATAATTAAAATGAATAATAAATTATAAAATATATGTTAATTATAATTATTTAACAACAAATAAGCATATATATGAAGT
Source organism: Salvia rosmarinus (assembly GCA_036937905.1). NCBI lineage: Eukaryota > Viridiplantae > Streptophyta > Magnoliopsida > Lamiales > Lamiaceae > Salvia > Salvia rosmarinus. Next base: position 56,911,251 of record CM072822.1, on the reverse strand, counting down.
ATTGATAATAAATTAGTTATATATTTAAATAATTAAAATAAATAATAAATTACAAAATATATATTTTAGTATAAATTTTCATCTAACTTATATAATTAATTAACTAATTATCCTATTTATACTAGTATAATATTTTGAAAAGTAAATGTAATTGAATGATATTGAATAGTATAGTCAGCTTTTAGTATATATATATTATTTTAATCAAACCTTAATATATATTTTCATGTATGTTATAAAATAAAATCATTAAATGAACAATTAATTAATATAATGAGATATTGATTTGGAAAACTAAAAATAATAACATGATTTATTAAGTTATCTTATGAACAAAAATATCGATTTAGATAATTATAATGTATAAGTATACAAGTATACTTGAGTTACATAGTTATATTTATATCTCGTAATTATAATTCTAAAAATAACTTACATAATTAATTGACTATGAGATAAATATAATAATAATTCATAATTCTAATATAAAGTTCATCTACCTTTATAACTAAGTAACTATGAGATAAAACAATTATAATTTATAACTCATAAGTAGATTTTGAAAAGTAAATGTAATATAATGATATTGAATATTATCAAATGAAATATTGAGTTGGAAAATTAAAAAATAACATGATCTACTAAGTTATCTTATGAAAAAATATCAATATATATCATTATAAATTATAATATATAAATATACAAGTATGAGTTACGTAGTTATATTTATATCTCTATAATTATAATTTAAAATAAATAACATCTAACTTACATAATTAATTTCTATGAGATAAATATAATAATAATAATAATTTGTAAGTAGATGAATGGAGTATATGTATTCGAATGATATTAAATAGTATATTAATTTTAAATATTGTATAGTCTATATCCAAAACTAGTTAGAATCGACATCTTTTCTAATATGAATCTCATCCAAAACTAGCTAGAATTAGACATATTTTTCTTTTGCTAATTGTGAAAATTTCACTTGGTAATGAATCTTGTTAAACTTCTTATTGTAATTGTTGTTTGATTATGATTAATTAGTTGACTATGCATCCTTTGAATTAATGGAATCATATAGTGAATTATGATAAAATAGTGTTTTAAGTTGAGTCGAGCTCAATTCGAGTTCAATCTCGAATAACACATTATCAAACCAATCGAAGCTCGAGTTCGAGCTCGAAACGCAGCAAAGTCGAACACGATCGAGTTCGAGCTCGAGTTCGAATATATCTCATAAACGCAGTAGTTATCGAACCGAATTCGAGTAGCTCGCGAGCTCAAAAATTTTATAATGAACCGAGCTCGAGCTCAATTTAAAGCTCGAATTCGAACTCTAGCCGAACTCGAGCCGAATAAAATTTAAACGAGCCGAGCTCGAGCTTGGCAGTGTTCGACTCGGCTCGGTTCGTATACAGCCCTAGTTGTGCGTAAAGATGTTAATGGGTGAGTTTTATCCGGACCATAACTAATAAATAAGTATGGTTTTGGTTCTGGAATCGATCTATTAGATACTGGATTCAGATCGGACCCGAACCATCAATTATGGGTCTTAAGTGGTCCGGATCTGAACGGATCTGGAACTAGAACCGGATCAGAACCAGAACTGAAACCGAAATTATTGTTTCATAATTTAATGGGCTATGAGTGATTTCGAATCGATATGGATAAAACTAGCTCATTAACAAACCTATTTAAATTTAGGCTTGTCAATAGACGGGTTTTACTCGGACCATAATCAATAAATAAGTATTGGTTCTGGTTTTGGAACCGTAATCGGATTCGAACCGGACCGGACCATCAAACTATGGCCTAAACAGTCATGGTCTAAAGCGAGTTTGGAACCGAAACCGGAACCAGAACCGCTACTTTAAAATTTAATGGGTTTTGAGCGGTTCCGGATTGATTCGGATAAAATCCACTCATTGACATCCCTAGTTGTGCGATTAGGGCGGACACAAACTTTTTTTCACTACTTTATTTTTAAAAGAATTCATTTTATAAAAAAAATTCATTCCACTATTCTTTTTTCATACCTTCCTCAACCTATAAAAGCATCTTGATTACAAAAATTTCGTATTGAAAATATGATGGATTAAAAGTTAAATTTATATTCAGAACCACTAATTGATTTCAACTAACATGCTAATTATAAAAAAATATGATCTTAAATATTTATAACATTTTTTATTTTAATTTTAACGACTCAACTAAATAATGCTAAAATCGAGATTTTGATATCAAACAATTTATGAGTAAAAGAATTCAAATTTTATTTAGAAAAAATTATAAATTGATGTGTATAAGCTAAAATTAATTATTAAAATTCAATAAAAGTATATAAAAATTTAATTTAACTATTATAGCCCTGTAAAAAAATTATTCAATCTTAAAAATAAAAAGAAATAAGAAATTGCCTAAAATAATAAAACTATGATCAATTCGTGAATTTTATGTTTTTACAAATAAATTAAATTGAATGATGAATAAAAAAGACGCAACTTTTTCTTTCTATCTCTCCCTATGGTCCCACCAACACTCCCCCTCTTTCTATATTCCCCCTCGCTCCTAGGCCCACTAAAACTCTACTTTTCTCTCCTAACTCTCTAGGCACCCATAGAGTGTTTTTCATCTTTAATACTATATTTTATTTCATTCTATATTAAAGAAAATAAATAGTATCATTTTATATATAAAGTGATATTGTTTATCTCTCTATTTTTTTACTTAATAGTAGATGTATAAAAAAAGAATACCTTATTGTAGAGTTAAATGTAGAGTTGATTATTGAAGATGAATTTGTCATTACTCTACATTTTACTCTATAACAGTATAAAGTTCACCCTATTATAGAGTGAATAATTGAAGATGCTCTAAGGTGACTGCATTCTGATGAGTACCACCTTCTATCATTTATATAATATAAAGAAAAATTCAAATTTGAGGTGGCTTCAGCCAACCTTAATCTCTATGTAGATCCGCCCCGTCGATGATTAAATCAACCATAAAATTTTAATATTGGTTTGTTTCACTTTGTCTTTAAATTTTCTTATATTTTTTATGTATATATTCTATCATGAAAATAAATATTTTCATAGGATCTGTAATTATTTTTAACATTTAACTTTCAATTTTTAGTAAAAATTAGCTATCATGATTTATTGTTACATAATTAGGGGTAACATCATATACTTTTGAATCTTCAATTTTAATATTAAATATTAATTTGATTCATTTTATCATAATAATTTTTACTTTTATCACAAATATTATTAAGATACTGAACTTAATAGTGAGATATAATAAGTTAAACACATAAGATGTTAGAGAGAAGATCTGAATTGGTTACTTATGAAACTATTTTTGAAAAAGAATGAACATGTATACTTACAAATGTATTTATGAATCCAATTTATATAATTACACCTAATTAAAAACTATCCGATAAAACCAAAAACCTTAAGGGTTCGTTTGTTCCGTAGAAAAGAAAAGTTAATTAGGAATGTGATTCCTAGCAAAATAATTCGAAGAAAAATGAATCCTAATAGATTTCTTGTAATCTGTTTGGAAAATACCAAAAAGAATTGTTAGAATTCTAAATAATAATAATAATAATAATAATAATAATAATAATAATAATAATAATAATAAGATACAATATAAAGTATGATTCAAGTCATATTTCTAAAACTTAAACTAAAATTTTGTGAAAATAAGTTATTAATTAAGAACATATTATTATTATTATTATTATTATTATTATTATTATTATTATTATTGTTGTTGATGTTGTTGTTGTTGTTAATATTGTGTTATACAAAGACAAAGTATGATTCATAGTTCTAAATATTTTAAAGTAAGATTTTCTTAATTAAGTTATTAATCCAAATATAATAATAATAATAATAATAATAATAATAATAATAATAATAATAATAATAATAATAATAATAATAGTTTGTATTTTAATAAAATGATAATAAAAATATTAAATATATAAGAAGTGTAAGAATCCCGAGACCTGAAAAAAGAATAACCAAGATTTGTTAGCGAATAAGAACACCGAAATAATCCCTCTGTCTCGCTCTAAGCGGTTCATTATTTTTCAATACGTAGATTAATAAGATTTTGTCTTTTATGTGTAAAGCAGTGTGACTCAGGGAATTTGAGATTTTTTTGTGAAAAAATGATTAATTTTGGGGTATAGGCCACTTAGAATGGAATGTCAAAGAGAAATACGAGTCACTTAGAGTATGACAGAGAGAATATTATATTAATTTCCTTGTTTTCAATAGTCTTTTTAACTTTTCTTATTTTGTAAAAATATAACCACACACGATTATTTTCCCATGACAGAATCTTTGCCAAACAAACTGACACTAAAAATAAAAGTGAAATAAATCGAAAAGAAAAAAGAAACGAAAAAGAGAATGTCATAAAAAATAAAGTGAATTGTCTACAGAGTGGAGGTTAATAGCGTGTTCACAAAGAAGAAAGGTTAAGATGTTCATGCCAAATTAATTAAAGATATTAATTTATTTTTTTGAAGGGATATATTAATCATGTCATGTACAGTAAATTCAGACTTATTTGTGAAGTATTGTGGCATATAAATTTTCCCTAAAAAAAATAAAAATTTGTTGGTATCTAGATGGGCCTTAAAGACAATCTTGTAAGGGACATATTCATTATGGGCCCACAAAGGTAAAGGCACATCAAGTTTAATATAGGGCTTTTATGGGTCAAAACCCAAAAATATTGACAGAAAAATGCTAAAATTATGTATCGTGCCCAATTCAATTATTTTTGGGTGATTCTACACATAACCATATTCTTTTATCTTCATAGTTCTTTATTTAAAATAATAAATATATTAATAAATATATAATTTTATCCCTATAGTCCAAAATTAAAGTACTAATCAGGTTATAACTTTATCTATATACCCCATAAATCTCAACAAAGAAGATTTATGCAGCATTTATATCATTATGAGGGTCCTCTAATTTAAATATGAATATTTCTATGATTTGTGAATTATTGTAAAAAGATAATTTTCTCAGCCTAGTGTTTGTTTGAGTTTTGTTATACATACACCACGAGCGTGGTGAACAGTCAATAATTACACAGATTATTATAATATTTCAAGACCAAATCCTCGTTTGAACTGCCAAGAATTTTCTAAGTATCAAGAATTGTCTAATGACGGTGGCATTAATAAAACTCGAATTATTATTTCAGACGACAAGGCTACAATACAAAATGTGGCTGATTGCTTTTTTCATCTTGTGATGATGTGAATTTTCTTGGGAAGCTCAAAGACGACACATGAATATTGCAAGACTTTTCGAGATATGAATTCCGGTGAAAACAAGAAGCAACTGTTTAATATATTATGTTTAAGTTAGTCCTTGAGGCGAAGAAGGATAACTCAGTTGGTAAGACATTTTCTCTCCAATCAGTAGGTTAATATTTCGAATCAGTTAGAGGGTCTATTGTGAACCCAAGCCTTGTCCCTAAACCTACGAGTGAAAACGTGAGCAAAAATCCCAAAACCCTTAATTGTAATAAAGCGGTAGCATTTGTTGAACCGAATCAAGTTAGTATCAAATCACCAAGTGGTAGAAGCTTTCCCATCAGACAGAGGAAAGATGGTGCTGGATGTCGAGGAAGAGCTGTGAGAAATGAAGGTTTCGCCAAAAAAATGTTGATCCATATTAGCCCCGGTCTGTAGTTTTTATGTGACTTAAAAGGGTGTTTGATTAAGTTTATAAGCTCTTCAAAATAGCTTCTAAGTTGTTTAGGAGCTCATAAGCTTATGCAAAATATTTGTCAAAATAATATCCTAAACAACTTATAAGCTTTGAAAATAAGCTCCATTAACATATAAGCTCCCTTAAAAATAAGTAGTTCCACCTCAACTTATTTTTTCATAAGCTTATAAGTAACAGTGAATTTACCAAAATAACCTTATTATGATTCGTTATTTTCTACATATACACCATCGACTTCATCTCGATTAATTCTCTCTCTAACTCACGATTCTTTCTCTAGCTTATTGTTAAACCATGTCATGGAGCACGTGGCTTGCTCACCATGCATGCAAAAGCAAATGCAGGACCACCGCCAGCTCAAGAGTAGTGTTCTCGTTTCTTCTTCAGTTGTACCAGCTGTCACGTTAATATTTGCCCATGTGTTACGTTTAGATCAGATATGGAATATTCCTATATTCCTAGATGCTAGGGTTGGTAGGATCGCTGAGCTATATGTAGCAATGTATTTATGATAGCCGATTATGGTATGATCAATGAAAACAAAGCTTTCTACAATTATGTCTTCTTTATGTATTGTTCTTCTATCATGGTATCGAGCAAGTAGATCCCACCCGACTCTTGATACACTTTTCTTTATTATGAGTGCTTTATCAACAGATCCACTGGAGGTGGATCGCTTCATCGCCATGAGCCAAATTGTTTTCTTCAAAATATTCCTTCACCTATCAAACTCAAAGATACCAACTATCTAATATGGAAGCAACAAGTCTTAGCAATAGTTCGAGGCTATGGTCTCGAGGATTTCTTCTCGGATCGATTCAACCATCTTCTATATGGATTGAAGAAAATAACAAGATCAAATCAAAGATCTATCAATCCGAATTCACCACATGGGAAAGACAGACCGATCTTATCACTGGCTTCAATCCTCCTCATAGAAAGTGTCATGATTCTTATTGTAGGACTCACCATAGCCAACTCGTCTGGAATGCCTTGGAGATAAATTTCTCAAATCAATCTCGAGCTAAGGTAATAAATATAAACTCCAACTTGGACTCTCAAAAGGATCAGTTGAACATGTCGAGTATTTGTCTAAAGTAAAACTTCGCGACTTGCTCAACTCACTTTGCAGTGTCAAATGAGGATTAGATATGTATATCTTGAATGGCCTAGATCGAATATGATCATGTGATGGTAATCATAGTGCTAAATCGGATATGTGGTCGATTTAGATGTGCATTCTTTATTGTCGAGTTTTGAAAATAGATTGGAATCGCTAAATCGCACCCCTAAATACGGATGGATCTCAACCTTCTCTCAATTACACCGCCAATCTAATTCTCAACGAGGAGGTAATTCTAATGGATATAGTTTTCGGCGGGGAGGTTACTACTCGGTGCCGAGGAGGCGATCTAACAGTGGAAATTTTTCTGGCAGAGGCAGAGGTAGAAATTTTGGCAATAAGCCTACTTGCCAAGTGTGCTTTATACTAGGTCACACAGCTGACCGCTGCTGGCACCGATATGATCAGAGTTTTATTCCATAACAAAAAACTCAGAATCATATTCAACCTCAACAGAATTTCTTTCAGGGAAATCAGCAACAATCATTCAATCCTAGTGCTAATGTAGCTCATGTTCTACATCTGCAAAGCCTAAATTCAGGTGGATCCTTTTATGCACCATCAGATTATAACAGTGAAAGCAATTGGTATCCTGATTCAGGGGCTACTAATCATGTTAGTCCTGATCTTGCTAATCTCAACACAGCCTCCGATATCATGGTAGTACAAAGTTGCAGATGGGAAATGGCCAAGGATTTAACATAGCTCATATAAGTAAAGGTCTTCTCTCTGCCCCTCATACTTCTAAACCCTTTATTCTGTCTAACTTACTTCATGTACCTCACATTACGAAAAATCTCCTCAGTGTATCCCAATTTGCCAAAGATAACAATGTTTTCTTTGAATTTCATCTCACTCTTTGTCTTGTGAAGGATTAGGTTTCCAAGGCTATCCTCATACATGGCACCCTTAAACAAGGGCTCTTTCAATTTACATCTCTTAGCAGTCTCCAACACTCCACCTGATACGATCCTCGCTGGTATGAAGGATCTATCAGCACGCGAACAAAATAATGAACAAGATGGAATATCCCAAAACCTCTGAATCTAACCCAAGAAGTGATATAGGTCGGTATGTCATCTATACCCCAACGTGAAATTGACGCAGCAACTCGGGGACGATGAATGACACACAAACGAGGGATGATTGTCTCGTTGATACGTCGATAAATGAATTACTTGACAAATCTCAAGAAATTCGAAGATCTAATGAAGAGAGAATAAAACTCACATATATATTCGTAAATCAAAAGCTGAATATTTTCGTATGCTTACAAGCCTTTATATAGGCTGAAAAATGGAACTCTAATCCTAATGAAAGAAGGACTCCTTATCAAAGAAGAACTCTAATTTACAAAAGAAGTTTTAATATACTAGGACTCTAGATAATCAAGCCTAAAAATGATGCGAAAATCTTGATACAAAAACGTGGCCCATATGCCACATAATAATTAAATTCACAAAACTTGGGCTGCATCACCACTTTACCAAGTTTCGCATTTATCGCCTTTCCTCAAACGCAAATTTGGAACCAACTGCTGCTATTGTCAACTGCTTCACCTCTTAGTCTGAGACATATGGCACAATAGACTTGGTCATTGTAATGTGACATTGTCAAGAGAGCTTTAATTCTTGTAATGTTTCATTCCATGAAATGAAATCCATCGCTTGTGTCAATCTTGTGTGTTTGCTAAAATGCATCGCTTACCTTATACTGATTCCACTACACAACACTACAAACCTCTTGAGTTAGTACACAGTGACCTCTGGGGTCCTGCACCAGTTACTAGTTCAAATGGTTATGCCTATTGTGTCAGTTTTATTGACCATTCTAGTCGTTATGTGTGGATATATCTTCTCAAGGCTAAGAGTGAGGTCTACAATGTGTTTTTGCAGTTTAAAACACTTGTAGAAACTCAACTTAACACCAAGATTCAATCTCTCCAAACTGACCGGGGAGTTGAATATAGAAGTCTCACTAATTTTTTCACTCAAAATGGGATTCATCATAAGATATCTTGTCCATATACAGCTCAGCAAAATGGCATAGCTGAAAGAAAACATAGGCACATTGTCGAAATGGGGTTAGCATTGTTGTTTAAATGTGGTTTGCCTATGAAGTTTTGGGATGATGCTTTTTCCACTGTAGTTTACCTCATCAATAGGCTCCCCTCTAAAATCATCCACTATCAATCCCCTCTGCAGAAACTATTCCATTAAAAGCCCGACTATTCATCTCAAAACTTTTGGATGCTATGCTACCCTTTCATGATGCCATATAACAAACATAACCTCCAGCCTAGGTCTGTATCGGGCACTTTTTTGGGCTTCAGTGTTCATCACATGGGTTATAAAGTTCTTCTCCCATCTGGCAAAGTCTTGGTAACAAGGGATATCTTATTTGATGAAACTGTTTTTCCCCATCATTCCACTCCTTCACCTTCACCATCATCAGATACATCTTGCGCTTCACCTGTTAGTTGGTCTTTTCCCAATCTGCCTCCACCTCCTATACTTACTTCTACTCCTCACCAGTCTTCACCTTCTTCTTCCCCACCTCATATACTTACTTCTACTCCTAACCAGTCTTTCTCTTCCCCTGCTTATGATTATTCCCCACTGCAGTCTCATTCTTTCCCTTCATCCCATAATTTTCACTATCATTCTGATTCTACTTCTTCTCATCTCTCTCCTCTTACCTCATTTTCTTCTACTGAGTTACATGTCAACTCTGAGGCCTATTCTCCTGCAACTCCTGTTCAAACTACTCATCATATGGTGACTAGAGCCAAGGCAGGCATCTTCAAGCCTAAACTCTATCATACTTCATCTGGTTCCGATAAATTCACTGATGTGAAACCACACACTGTTTATGAGGCTTTATCCAGCCCTTTATGGAGAGATGCTATGGTTAAAGAGTTGAATGCTCTTTTCCAAAACCATACCTGGACTCTTACTCCTCAACCTTCTGACAAGAACTCTATTGGTTGCAAGTGGGTTTTTAAAATCAAACGGCATGCAGATGGCAGTATTGCTCGTTACAAAGCTAGGTTGGTGGCTCAAGGCTGCACACAAGAGCCTGGTTTTGATTTCATGAAAACTTTTAGTCCTGTGGTTAAACCAACTACCATCAGGACTATTCTCTCTCTTGCCACTCATAGGGAGTGGGATGTTACTCATCTCGATGTTGATAATGCCTTTCTCAATTGAGCTCTTGAGGAAACCATCTACATGAAACAACCTCATAGCTTTGAAAGTACTGGACCCATTCCTCTGGTTTGTCGTTTGAATAAGGCCATTTATGGGATGAAGCAGGCTTCCTGCTCATGGTTTATGACTTTTCGTTCTGTCTTGCTAAATATGGGTTTTGCTCAGTCCAAGGCCGATCACTCCTTGTTCTTTACTAAAGATTCTTCGACTTTTGTCTACCTTTTAGTATATGTTGATGATATTCTAGTGACAGGTAGTTCTTCTGCTGCTATTCAGTCCATCATTCTTAAGCTCAGCTCTGCGTTTTCTCTCAAGAACTTGGGCTTAGTTCAAGATTTGGCATTGAGATTGCTTCTATAGCTCGTGTCTCAGATCTTCATCGCCAGGCACGCCTCGATTTATTAGCTAAAGTTAATATGTCTAAAGCTAAGCCCCGTGCTACTCCTATGGTGTCCCATCTTCAGCTATCAAAGTTCGTTGGATCCCCTATGCCGAACCCTCGAGACTATCGCAACATTCTCGGTGGCTTACAATATCTCACCATCACTCGCCCTGATATTTCCTTCTCGATCAATAAGGTCAGCCAGTTTATGTCAAATCCTTTTGATACTCATTGGTGTGATGTTAAACGAATTCTTCGCTATGTTGTCTGGTACATCGATAATGGAATTCATATTGTTCGCTCGGATCATACATTCATTATTATTGGTTTTCCGATTATGACGGGCTTGAATGTTGATGATCTTCGCCAACTTCGTATGTGTGTTTTCTATGGAGGTAATTTGGTTTCTTGGTTTTCCAAGAAACAACATGTTGTTCTCGCTCTAGACCGAGGTGAAGTACCGTAGCTCAGGTCATACTTTATTGAAATTACATGGCTCACCAATTTGCTTAGTGAGCCTCTATACCTATCCCTCAAATTCCTAATGTTTGGGTGGACAATTCTAGTGCCATTTCCTTGGCCTCTAATCCTGTTTTACATGCTCGGACGAAGCATATTGAGCTTGATATCAATTTTGTTCGCGAGAAAATTGCTGCTCATACTCTACAGGTTCGACATGTGCCGTCTATTGATCAGGTGGCTGACATTCTCACTAAGCCACTCAGCTACCAATTCTTCACTCCCCTTTTGAACAAACTCTGCATTGTTCCTTCCCGCTCGCTCGAATTGAGGGGGCATGTTAAACCATGCCATGAAGCACGTGGCTTGCTCACCATGCATGCAAAAGCAAATACAGGACCACCGTCATCTCAAGAGTAGTGTTCTCGTTTTCTTCTCATATACCAATTTGTCACATTAATATTTGCCCATGTGTTACATTTAGATCAGATTTGGAATATTCCTATATTCCTAGATGCTAAGGTTGGTAGGATCGTTGAGCTATATATAGCAATGTATTTATGATAGCCGCATTATGGTATGATCATTGAAACAAAGCTTCTCGCAATTATGTCTTCTTTATGTTTTGTTCTTTTTCTATCACTTATAAACTTAATTATCCAAACACTTTGACAACTTATAAACTTTTCAACATTATGTCTTATAAGATATTAAAACATCTTATAAGATCTCTAAAATAGGTTTAGCCAAACACCTCTAACTTTCCGAAACATGGAAGGAGAAAGATTTATGGGATATACTTATAGGATATGGCGAGTAGTGGATGTCATGATCCCAAATAAAAGGAATAGAAATGGTTGGAGATTTGCTTTCATAAGATTTGTCTAATGTGAAATGTGGAAAACCGGAGAGGTGTCTCAGATATAGTGTGGATAGGGAGCTTCAAACTGGGGCCAACATATCCAAATTTGCAAGGTATCCTCTAAAGACTACAAATGACAAAGAAACACCATGTGACATGTCTAGCTAGTAAGAGAGTGGCTCATTCAATATGGAAGCCAACGTTGGTTAACAAGGATTTATCTTTGTCGATATCATCAAGAAAGCTGCCTCACATGGTTCACTAACTACGGGTTTTACCTGGTCCACCCAAACTTAAGAGAGTGGTTGGCTAAACTTATAAGCTCTTCAAACAACTTATTAGTTGTTTAAGAGCTTATAAGTTCATATAAAGTGTTTTACAAAATAAGCTCCTAAACAGCTTATAAGCTGAGAAAATAAGTTCCTCTAAAAATAAGGGGCTCAACTCCAACTTATTTTTTCATAAGCTTATAAATAATAGTGAATTTACCGAAATAACCTTTCTATGGTTCATTATTTTCTACATATACACTATCGACTTCACATCTCTTCAATTTTCTTTCTCTAGCTATGATTTCCTCTCTCTAACTCACTATTCTTTTGCTAATTTATAAGCTCAATAATCCAAACACTTTGATAATTTATAAGCTCTTGAAACATCTTATAAGTTTTTGTAGCTTATAAGCTCTTTATAATAAGCTTAGCCAAACACACTCTAAATGTTATCTGTCCGTTGAAGATGGATTTTGGCGAATGTTCTCATCGCTACTTGATTTTATGCTACGACGGTCGAAATTGAGAAGGAATGGCTCGAGGGAGTGTAGTGGTAAAGCAAGAATGTAGGAGAGTGGCCTAAAGCTCGTGCAAAGGGCATTCTAATGTCAATATCATCCCTTGAATGACAATCGGTGGATAATTTATGATGATAGGATAGAAGTGTTAGATTCACGGCTTGCAAGAGAAAATGATTGCTAGGCAGTGGTGGAACAAGTGGTTTTTCAATGGATTTTGAAACAAGTGGGCGATCATCGACGTGGATCCTATTACCGATGGTCGAGATGGATGGACATCACATGAGTTAAGAGTGAGATCATCATGCTTCAATGGCCCAATCTATTAAGAACCCTAGTATTCCTTCCTCCAAATGAGTTGGCAAGTATTTTTTATTCCCCCTTAGGAATAGTCCTCAACAACAAAATAGAATACAGTAATAAGAGAAGACTTGGTGGGGATAAGGATGGCAATAGATCTTGGACTCGGTCCAGATCCATTTTTTAGGATCTGGAGTATAAAAAATTTGGACCCGATGGATCTGGACCAGATCTGGATCCTACTCTAAAATCTCGAATCTGGATCTGGGTTTTAATTTTTGAGATCCAGATCCGGTCCAGATCCAACCCATAGACTCGATTAATATAATATATATTTTTTATTTTTATTTTAAAATATTAGTTATCCCTATATCTAATTCTAGTATTTTTTTTTCTTGGTCTTCTTCCAATTCCAAACATTTGCTCCCCTTCATTTTACTTTGATGGAACTTCTTCCAAAAATATACTCTCATTCTCTTCATTTTACTTCGATTCCACCTCTCCATTTTGTTTTATTCATTTATGATTTAATCAAAAATTTGGAGCAAAACATTCTTGATTTCTCAGACCATAAAACTTTCAGCAGTTGAAGTAGCAACAAATCATCATATTTGGACATTGTTTGCGTGAATAATATGTTTGCAGTTTTCATTCATCTTTTTTGATATAATTTGATTTTATACTTCTAATATTGATTTCTATTTGATTATGAAGACATAATGTATAATTTCATTTGAAAAACTCAGAAATTATGGAAGAAATCCCTACAACCAACCAAACATGATTGATATCGAACATGCTCAAGAATTTATGGAATATTTGAGGAATACTGATGATGATTGGTTAATTTAAGATTTATATTAGAAGAGAAAACATATGAATCTGTGTCTAGACCCTGGATCATGTGGATCCAATGGATCTAGATCTGGATCTTATTTTTTTAGATCCAATGGATCTGGACCGAATCTGGATCCAAGCAAAAAAAATCGGATCTAGATCTGGATCTAAATGATCCGGTCCAAATTGATCAATTGCCATCCCTAGGTGGGATGCATATTGTGGGTCTCCTGAAGAAAAAGAGGTTTAATCCAGTGAGACTAATTTTCGACAATGACATGAGGATTTCTAACACCTCTCAAAGTCTTGTTGAACGCATATGTGAGGGTGTTTGGTGAGCTTAAAAGCTCTTTAAAACAATTTTAAGTTATTGAGGAGCTTATAAACTGTAGAAAGTGTTTGGTAAAATAAGCTCCTAAATGCTTTAAAAGTCAGGAAATAAGCTCCAACATCTTATCGCTTCCTAAAAATAAGTTTTCAACCTCAATTTATATTTTCATGTTTATAAGCAACCATGATTTTTTAAAATAACCTTATTATAATTCACTATAACCTATATATACACTACCAACTTCACCTCTCATCAATTTTATCTTTCTAACTATGATTTTCTCTCTCTAACTCACGATTCTCCCTCTAGTTTATAAGTTCAATTATCCAAATACCATTTAACAACTTATAAGCTCTTGAGACATTATCTCTTATAAATTCTTGGAACTTATAAGTTCTTTAAAATAAGTTTAGCCAAACACCCCTTAAACAGAGACGGAGCTATGTAGGGGCTTGGGGGCCCATGGACCCCCAACTTTTTGAAAAAAGCAGCTTATATATTTGATATGTAAATACATTTTAAAAAGTTTATTGTAGTCGATGGTTAGAATCCTTCCTTATTTGAAGGAATAGAGTTCAACCTTAGACCATCTCCAACCCTATCAGAAACTTATTTTACAAAGAGCAAATCCTCCAATCCCATCAGAACTCAAACTAAAAATAAGTATTTGATACCTTTCTCTCCCTCGACTTATATTTTCGTCGCATTGTTCACCATACTCAAACCACTTTTCATCTTTTGAAAATTGCACATGGATCCTCCTATTATGATGTGTTTGGTTTTGGTTGCAGAGAAGGATGATGAAGATGAAGAAGAGAGAAGAAGATGAAGAAAGAACACAAGGATCGCAAATAAAATATAATATTTGAGCCCCCAAACCCTCTCCCCCACCCCATTCTCAAAGAAAAAGAAAATTAATCCAAATCTTGGAATAAACGAGGTTGGGTTTATCGCCTTCTTTTCGTTGAGCAATGGGTCGGACCCATGAGAAGAGATCATGCGCTTCTATTTTTGATTTTTGATTCTATCTTACGACAATTTTCTTTTAATAGTAAAACATAACTGCTTTTTAAGGTTTATGTTCCAAAATTTGCGCTTGTCGATAAGGTTATGATTCCGCGTTAAAGGTTATGATTCCGTAGTGAAAGGTTAATGTTCCAAAAAAAAGTGAAGACGATCAGTTGCCGAAATTTGCAGTTGTCGATAAGGTTATGATTCCGCCGTGATCCACTAATTTAGTGATTAATTAATTAGTTTCCAATTTATATAATTTGTAATAATAATAACATTATACTAATAACATTGATACATAAAGTAAATGACAATAACATTGATTCATAATTAATATACTAGAGTACATGACCTAGAACATATTACAAGATAATTAATTGATAATACATCAAATGCATGACATTCTAAAAACTTAATACATAATTAAAATCGATCACAATAACATAAAGGTACAAGACATACTATAATATTAAATAAAACCTAGTAGTCCGGTAAATCGAACCGATCCTCCAATGTTATTGAAATATGGAGGTAAGTTCCGTTGTAAACGGATCCAATCGACCTTGTTGAGCTCTTTTTTGCATAATACGTGCTTGTTCACTTCAATAAATGCACGATATTGTGGATCTCTTATGGAGCTCACATCTTGATACAAAATTTTATTTTCTTCCTTTCGCTTCTAAGTGCATTCTTAATCGCAAGTTGATGTGTGAGCTGCATTCGAGGACTTTATCTCCTCCATAAACCTTTTATTATCGTCTCGAGTTTGTCAATCATAGATGATGATTCATCCGCTTTTTTTGATTTCAATTTGGCTTTCTTTACCCCTTGAGGCCGTGATGACGAAGAACCTCCACATTCTTTGTTTTGATCATCATCATCATCATCACCTAAGTTCATGGAGAATGAAGCGAAATCGAGGTCAAGAGTTACCAATCGGATTTTCCGATTCGGAAGAAAGATGTGGTTGAGCTGGTTGCCTAGACCTCCTTCCGCAATCCTGAAATTTTTCAAAATTCTTAATGATGTTCCACACGTGAACGAATTTAAAGCCTGCTTTGTGTTTTTTATCCGCCCTGTAACACTTATTAGCTTTCTCCATCTGCAAATAGTTATAAATAATTAGTAATATGTTGAAAACATAATTTATAAGTTTTAAAAAAACAAGAGTATATACTAACAATATCTTCATTCGAAGCTCCACTTTGATGCTCGTTTTCAGTTTGTCTAATGCACCCATGGAGTCTCTTCACTGCTTTCTCAATAGTTTGAATTCGAGCTTGCAAAGATCTTTTCGCACGATGCTCCTCCACGTGCTTTTTCCGTTGAACTTTCCTTCAATCCGAGACCAAAACGATCACCGATTGGTACGCCCAATGACGGATCTTGAGAAATTTCCATGTACACTGACATAAGAGGATATCCTCGTCTTCGAATAGTTAGATGCACGAGGAGCCATTTTCATCGGAAAATATGAAATTGTGTGTAGGTTACTTAATGAAAATCATCCATATTTATAATGATTTTTGATTGAAAATAAAAATGTAGACACATTTTTTATATAAAAATGCAATGAAGAGATATATATCTTGCACACATTTCTATAAATTTGTAACACTCTACCATCAATCCGTGATTCTCGCCATAAGTTTCAAACTACTCGCACAAAAGAAAAGGCAATGAAATGACTAAACACTACAATTTCACTCGCACAATGACTACACGCGAGAAAAGCAATGAAACGACTAAACACCGCACAAACACTATGCACAATGACTACACACAAATGTAAAAGCAATGAAATTACTAAACACCGCAAAAGACTCGCACGATGACTACACACACAAGAAAAGCAATGAAATTACTAAACACCGCAAAACACTGCACAATGACTATCGCAAAATATTAAAGTTATGAAATGACAATACGATTATTACAACCCACTTTCACAATATATATATATATATATATATATATATATATATATCAAAACTTGATAGCAACAACTTACTACAACCTAAAGTAAGCTACTCCTGCAGATATATTTTTCTCTCTCAAATGAATTTCAATTTCGTGTTTCATCATCTTCTTCATCGATGATGAAGAAATAATAGCCAATCATTTGAGAAAACAAGAAGCAATATGTCGTGTTATCAATAATAATAACACAATGATAGAGCATCTTCTTCTTCAAAGAAGACCACCAAACAACACATGGTGGTTCGGTTCTGTGGCACATCGTCATTAATCGAGAGGCACACATCGAGATTGTATAACGATTATTTTGCGATAATCCGATCTATAATGAAGCCATGTTTCGCAGGAGATATCGAATGTCTCGCTCATTGTTCGTGACGCATTGTTAATGTCATACGAACATGATCGATACTTCCAACAACGAGTAGACAATCATGGAGGTCGGGATTATCACCCTACAAAAGCAACAAATGCATTGCGATATTAGCATATGGGATACCGGCAGCGCCATGCACAGTATATTAAAATAGGTGAGTCTCACGCAATTGAAAGCATGAAAAATTTTGTCGGGCAATAATAGAGATATTTTCATCTCAATATTTAAGGACACCAACAACCGATGATATTGCTAGACTTCTATATTGGTAAAACATGTGGATTTCCGTGAATAGGTAGTTTAGATTGTATGACTGGAAGTGGAAAAATTGTCCCACCGCATGGGTCGGACAATATGCGGTCGTAGTGGAAGTCCTACGATTATTCTCGTCGTAGCAGATTATGATCTTTGGATATGGCATGCTTATTTCGGTTTGCGTGCACCAACAACGATATCAACGTGTTGGAGTCATCACATCTTTCAATAATCTCACTCAAGGTATTGCTCCTCCCATTATGTCATTCAAGGAAAAGAATATAACATGGGCTATTATTTAGTCGATGGTATATATCCTAAATGGTCTACAATTGTGCAAACAATTCATGAGCCTCGTACTCAAAGGCAAGGCATTTTGCAATGAAACAAGAAGCATGCAGGAAAGACGTTGAACGAGCATTCAAAGTTCTCCAATCACGTTTTGCCATTGTAGCAGGACCGGTACGTTATTGGAGAAAAGACGTGTTACATGACATCATGACTACATGTATAATTCTTCATAATATGATAGTTGATGATGAACGCGATCTTCATGCTCCAATTGAAGTTACACTAGAGCGCCACAACCGGAGGTCGAAATGGTGATGGAGGAAAGTTCTCGGTTCGTGAGTTCTTATCTCGATATGAAAAATCGAATAGAGATGCTCACATAGAACTTCTAATGCATTAATTGATCATTTGTGGGAGGAATACACTAATTCCAGTCTTGAATATCAATCTATTTTCGTTTGATTTAAGTTTATGTCTAGCGATGAATAGTAGTAATATGTTTTAATGTCTTTTTTTCTTCAAGTTATGTAATTTTATCTTATTTAATAAATAGTTGATTTAATAATTTTTATGAATTTATTATTAATATTTAATTTATAATGTAATATTTATTAATTTTAAATTTTAGAATAGTCTATTGTGTAAAATATTGAAATTTATAAGGTGTGATTGCAAAAATATAAAATAGTGGTTGGAAGAATATAAAGAGAATATTCTTTTAAGTTTGAGTTTGAGTTTGTGGGTTGGAGAAAATTACTCGTTTGATGTGACGCCATCGTAAAATAGGTATAGATTTAGTGGGAGGGTTGGAGATGGCCTTAGTTGTGGTGTCTTCCTTCCCTTTTTTTCTTTCCTTCTTTTTCTCTCTTATTTATTTCCTTTTTTTCTCTCGTCTTTGTTGGCTTTCTTTCCTTTTTTTTTCTTTCTCTCTCTCCTTTTTCCCTCTTTTCTTTCTTTCCTTCTTTTATTTTCTTTCTTTTTCTTTCTTTTGGGTTGTGCTTTTTTCCCCCTCTCTCTCTGTTCTATTTCTTCTCTTTATTTTGGTATTTTTTTCCTTTTTTCTTTCTTATATAATTTATTTTATGTTGATAAAATAAAATATATATTCAAATAATAACACTATATATGTGAATTAACTCTTAGCTAAACATGTGTGTTCTCTTCATAGATATTTAACATTTAATAACTAAATCTATTGTAGTCAATAGGTTAGGATTTTCATCTCTCATTTAGGAGATCTTGTTTCGATACCTCTTAGCTACATATTTTCCTTTTTTTCTATAATTTGTTTTATATTGATAAAATGCTATTTCTTTTCTTTTTCTATAATTTATTTTATATTGATAAAATAAAAGATATATGCAAATAATAAAGTTTTATATGTGAATTTATATTATCAATCAAATTTCTAAAAGAATTATAATAAACTCATTATATTATTTAAATTATTATTTTATAATTTTATTCGATTACAATGGTCTTCTTTCATTCTAGGTATGAGAGGTTCGGTTGATGACAGCAGAACAAAAGGATGCAAAAAATTTCAATGATGCTTGCACTAATATCTCAACAAATTTTGATATAAATAAATTAAAATTAAATTTAAACTGACTTTTCGAAGGAAAATCTGCACATAGGTCTTGCTGCCTCACATTGAAATTAGATGCTTCTTATAATTTATTGAACTATGATATAATATTGTATAAATTCACATATGTATGAGTGTGTGCAGTGACTGAGCCAAGAAATTTTTCTTTGGGGCCCCAACTAATTATAATTTTAAAAAATAATAAAATATAATTTAAAAAATATAATTAAAAAGTAATAGTAATTTAAATAATAATATAATTTATTTTATAAAATTTATTTATAATTAACTAAACAATCAATCGATAATAGCTACAAAATTAAAATAATAAAAATTATTAGTGTTAATATTGTAAACGATATTATCTTAAAAACTCAAATTTTGATTTTCTTGTACCCATTATAAATCAATAATTGAATCTAAAATTAATTCAAATATAAAGCTTATTAGAATAAGTTTGAATAATATTACCTATGACTATTATAATAAATTTATCATAATATTTTTAAAAATTTTGATTGATCATATTAATTTATAAAATTTTATTATATATATATATATATATATATATTATTTTATCAATGTAAAATATATTATAGAAAAAAAGGAAAGAAAGAACACAAAGTAGAGAAATAAAAAGAAAAGAAAAGAAAGAGACAAAGTAGAGAAATAAAAGAGAAAAGAAAAAAGAAATAAATGGCACAAAGTAGAGAAATAAAGAAAATAAAATAAAAAAAATTAAAATAAGAGCACCATAAGGATTCGAACCCAGGCACTTGGGAGAAAGTAGGAGAAAGCCAACACTTTTAACCAACCCTCCACGTGCAATGCATTCCTACACTTTAAATAGGTATATAGTAATAATATTTTTGAAAAAAGTTAGGGGATCCATAGGCCCTCGGGGCCTCATGTAGCTCCGCCAATGAGTGTGTGTAATTATATATTTATAAAGCACATTCACATAATATATTTTTGAAAAGGGAATTACTAAAACAATGTCTCATAAAACTTAAAAATAGAAAAATAAATTCCAATTTTGAAATGATGAGTTTGAGACATAACTAAGCATGATATATGGTTATAAGTAAGCACCGTAAAGACTTTAGCAAGAGTAGGCAGCATGAATATTGAATAAACAAAAAAGTGGGTAACCACTTCACGATTAGTAGGTTGGATCACTAATTTAAAGTATAGTATTGCGGTTGACAATTTATGTATGTGAGACAGATGGAGGGAGAAAGAGATGACGTGCCTCCTTCACGCAATTCCCGCCATTTGAACCGGACGCTTTCTATTTTTTTTATTTTTATTTTTACTTTCTAATTTCTTGCTCTCAAATATGCTAATTATTGTGTATCTCACCCATCGCTCAATACATTATAGAAGTATTTATTTTAATTAGATTTATCTAAGTTACAAAATTTTATCACTTTATTTATGGACATTAAATAAATTCATTTTTTGATAGGACTGTTAATTCGTGTGTGTCAGATTGTTTCGTGTCGACACGATAAAATCAAATACGAACACGATCAATTAAGTATATACCTAATACAAACACCAACATGACACGTACACGAATATGATACGATTTTTTTTCGCATTGAAACGACACGATAACAACACGGCACGATAAATTTAAACCAAAATTAGGAAATAAATTAATAACAAAAATAAAAATATACAAAAAATAATAAAAAAATTAATATTAAATATAGATAAATAATATCGGGTTATATGAAAACGACATAATCCTGCACTAACACGAATATAATACAAAAAATATATGTATACGAACACGATACGGATTCGACACGAACACAATATGAAATTATCGTGATAAAGACACGAACACGATAAAGCCGAGCATTAATCCATTAATTTAGTATCGTATCGAAAATTGTTAGTCTTAAATTTTGATGACCCTTTTTAGTCTATGTAGTTACACCTACTTTGCAGTTCTTGCCCGTGGTCTAACGTTGTCTAAAATAATTTCAGATTGGATAATAAAACATTTGTCACTTTCTAGAAAGTTAAGTGTATAGTTTACTCTCAAAGATGTGCAAAAAAGCAGAAAGACAAACCCATCCAACTTGTGTAACCACTACAATTCTACAAATACATGCAAATCAACGGGTATATTGGTGGCATGACATAATTACATCAATATGAAATTAGAATCTAATACTCATATTAGTATTAGATATATAAATAAATAAATATTAAGTGAACTGTAATACTGTGCTACCTCATATCGTAATTGGCAGCTTCCAATAAATTCTTATTTTATAGAGAGAGAATCGTATTGCCTCGTATCGGAACTAGAAGCTTCTTATAAATTTTTGAGCTATGGTCCAAGAATTGTACAAATTTACATAATTTTATACTACTAAAGAACATTAAAAATACTCCTATTGTCCTGCACAATATACTTCATTTTTTCCGATACATAAAATAATCTAAGATTGTTAAACCAATAAAAAGAGATATAATTATTTTTAAAAATAAATGAATCATGTTTGATGGAATAATCCCAAAAAAAAAAAAAATACAACCAAAAGTCAATGGAACAAAGGAAGTACTATTTAGAAAATAGTTGTTTTGACTAAAATCCCTAAATTCTCTATCCTAGATCAAGTCATAAAGCATAAACTTTTCGACCACATATAGATATAGGGAAAAATTCATCAACTATGTTCATTTGGGACGACTAAGTGGTAAAATAGGTTCTTATAGCCAAAATGTTATATGTTCGAATCACACTAATATCTCTATGGGTTTGAGTCTATCACACTTGATTTTTAAAGTGTGGTTTACCCGTCATGTGTGGTTTGCAGGTTATTATTGGTCTGAGTCTGTTACACCTGATTTTGCAAATGTGATTTACCCGTCATATGTAGTTTGTTGGCTATTGCACAAAAACGTGCGATTTACCCTAATTTTTCAAGTGTTGTTTACCATGATTTTTCAAGTGTGGTTTACCTGTCATATATGATTTACAAACTATTATAGAAGAACATGTGATTTATCCGATGTACACAGACTATTGTGGGTCTAAGTATGTCACATCTGATTTTTTAAATATGGTTTATCCGTCCTATGTGGTGGCTATTACACAGGAATACAGAGTTTACCCGTCTATTGTGGGTCTAAGCCTATCACCCATAGGTTTTCAAGTATGATTAATATATCATGTATGATTTGCAGATTGTTGCATAAAAACGTAAAACTTACCCAGGACACAGTAACCAAAGGTAGTAACTACAAGTTCCCATCAATTAAAAACAAAAAAAACTCATAAACCATTTAACCAAAAAACTATTTGTGAATTTCATTCCAATATGAACACCATGTGAGGAAATCCAAATAGAAAATAACTAAATAAATTACTAGAATGAAGGAGCATCGAAAATGAAACAACCTTCGTTGCTCAAATTTGTTGTCTCAGTTGACTTCATCAAAATCTATATAAATAGCAAAAATAAGCTTTAATTTTCGTAGTTAGCAAACGTACCATTACCACCAACCCTAAATAAATACTATTAATCAGCACATCAAAATGAAATTAATACGTAAATCTATCTACTACGTGTTGTCAAGCTACAGACAAAACGGCATTTCTCAATTTTCAGATCCATAACCCCCCAACCCCTCCCCTACCCAAACAAAGAAGAAGAAGAGAGAAACATAAATAAATAAAACGGTTCAATTTAGATCCGATTCATAAGCTTCGTTGATAGTTTTCTCTGCCAGCAATTCGGCCTTACCCCTCGAAAGTGGTGGATCATTAACAGAAACACGAAAAAGTACTAAAAAAAAACTAGAGGTAAGAAATATCAGCTGTGGAAGAAGATATTAGTGTTGGCAATTTGTTGGATCAGCTGCTGCATCAAACATTTTCAAATACATCCAATCTGCATGTTCAGTGAAGATCAACATTAGACGCAGCAGCTCTCACCGATTCTTTTCCAACCCTAATTCCTCTCTTCAACAACTAAACATTGGAAGATTTCGTAGCGTTTTCCCTTTTTGTTTTTTTTTATTTGGAGGAAAGTTATAGAGTTGATTGTAATTTGTATTGAGGAAGGGAAGCGATCGATCAGGGATGAACAGTAAGGAGCCGGCCGTGAAATTGGACGACGATCAGTTGTCGGAGCTGCGGGAGATATTCCGGTCGTTCGACCGGAACAACGACGGCAGCCTGACGGAGCTGGAGCTCGGCTCGCTGCTGCGGTCGCTCGGATTGAAGCCGAGCCCCGACCAGATCGACGCTCTGATCCAGAAGGCCGACACCAACAGCAACGGCTTGGTGGAGTTCTCGGAGTTCGTGGCGCTTGTGGCGCCGGAGCTCCTGCCGGAGAAGTCGCCCTACACGGAGGAGCAGCTCAGGCACCTCTTCAATATGTTTGACAGGGACGGGAACGGATACATCACGGCAGCGGAGCTGGCGCACTCCATGGCCAAGCTAGGCCACGCCCTCACGGCGGAGGAGCTCACCGGGATGATCACGGAGGCCGACACCGACGGAGACGGCAGGATCAGCTTTCAGGAGTTCTCGCAGGCGATCACCTCCGCCGCATTTGATAATTCTTGGGCTTGATTCGATTTCTCTTTGTTCAGGTATGAATTCCACAAACCTCTGTATCAGAAATCTTGTTTTTAGACGCCATCAATTTATTGTTTATTGCTTAGGGTTTGAAGATAGTGATCTAGGTAGAAAGATTTTTCCTTTTGACACTGTCTTATGTTCAGAAGAAAGTTCAAATTGTTGAAAAATGATGGAATAGTTGTAATCATGTATGCATTAATTTGGCTGTAGAAAACCTTAGGATGTATCTTTTGAATACAGCTTTAGTTGCAGGAGTACCTTATGTTTTATGTTGCAGGACTTCTAGCTGGAGAACCCTTGGTAGATTCTTGTTGGTGATCCTCGTTTTATTTCATTGTGGGTAATGGAGATGGGGAAGGGGGCAACTGTTTTTAGACAGTAATAGTAAGTAGAAGAATTGGTTTCCCTTAAAATTTTGTAGCAAAATATAAGTACATGCAGAATAATGGACAAAGGTAGCCTTGTCTTGTTCTTTTATGTCTGTGCTAATAATTACTTGTAAAATTAGTATATAGTGGAGCAATGCTGGTAAAAGTATTGTTATTGCTTCCATCATGTCATGAAAGAGTTGAATGTGGCTGTATAATTGCTGACGAATTAAGGGGAAAAATAAAAAATGAATGGCCTGGTTGTTCATTTGGTTTGCGCAGGACATCATGAAGTTCAACCAAGTCTAGTTTAGTCCTTTGTGTTCATGTGTAGCTGAATCTAGCATTGCCTTTGCTAAAACAGGTTTGTTCATGTATTCGAGAATCAGAATAAAAAGATTGAAATCCTTATACTTCAGTCTCATAGGATTGCTTGGTTTTACTATATTCAGGAAACTACATATGGTGTATTTTACCAAAGAACGTCTAGAAAATATCTAGGTCTGATTTAGGTCGGTGGAAATATATGATTCTACCCTTTCACACCCCTAACTATCTTATGTCAAAAAGATCCGCATAAAGAAAGGAAACATGTAAAATATTTCTGTACAAAAAGCTTGGGATGCATCTGCTGAGAGTACCTAAGTTTTTCTGTGCTAGGACTTCTGACCGGAGTTCCCGTCTGAGATTCTATATAGTGGACTTTTCACCTTCTTGGGGGCAGGATTTGGAAGGGGATGGGGACAGGGGGCATGTTTCACATGGTAAAACTAAGTGTCGATACGACAGCTGTTGTGGAACTGCCTAGTTCAGAATATTGGACAAAGATGGTTCCTCTGCGTCTCATTTTGCCTAAGCAGGTAATAACCTGTGCAACTGATAGTGTAAAGGAAGCTGGCAAACAGATTCATGCAGTCAACTACCACTGCATACATACTAATTAGTAAAGCCAAAGCTATGTACAAGAGCTAGTTCTCTAAACTTTTCAAGAAATTATGCTTTCGTCTATGGTTTATTCTGTTATGTTTGTTCTAGTTAAGCATACTTTCTGTTAAGCTCTGTTTTCACTGTTTTCCCTCTGGTTTTGCTTGAGCTATTAACTGCAGAAAATTTGAATATGTTTTGTTCAATTCGGGCTCATTTTTGTTGTGCAACAGGTTTGGAGGAACTTCTGGTAGAAGATTTAGGTAGCCTGTGTAATTTAATCCTGAACTAGTGTTGGATACACATATATCTCGTCGTCGGCAAAAGACGTCGTGCGGCATGCAGGTCTCGGTGGTTTCAAGTAGCGTATGTATGATTTGATTTGTGCTGCACTAATATGTGGTGTTTTAGCTCAAACCAGGAGCACTTGTTTGTTGAAGAACAAGACAAGAGCCGCACCCCACCACTTGTTTCCGTAGTTTCATTTTCCTTTACTAGAAATGACAAATGTGATTGCTTGCTACACCTGCTATTTTCATTTATCTCCTAAATATCAATGATTCTTTATGAGATTTAACTAATTCCACACCTTATAAATAGAACTCCTTATCAACTTCCCCTAAAGAATCACAATAGTAAAACAATGGGAAGACATCTACAATTATAATCGGGAAAAAGATTGATCCATGGAACTTGTGCTAAGACGTGTGTTGAGTAGTGTGTTATGTGAGGCAAGAACAATCACATGAACATAAATAGACAAAAGCAGCAAAACAACATAAGAACTTGGTTATATAGTTCGGTAGACCACCCACGTCTTAGGGGCTTCGCTAGGGGAAACAATCCACTACCTCAAATTTAGTTACATGGGACATACAATAAACACAACTTGGACGTGAACACGGTAAGCTCATCATCCAACCCCTATACTAAAGAGTATACAACTCTTTTACAACGAATGCTCAATGAAAGCAAAGTAGTGTTTATCTCACAAATACTCTACTAGTAGCACATATATTGGAACTCGTACCAGGAAAATACACAAATTGATAGCACTCCTCAATGTATGAATAAAATGAATGAGACAAATATATTATAGCTTCTCTCACTTTTCTACACGTGAATTGATATTTAAATACTCAAAGGTTGTGCCTATGAATGCTTCATACGTTTATAAGTTTCTCTTGGGAAACCTTTGAATCTCTTCAAACTTGCCTTGTTGGAATGTTTCCTTGTTGAGGAAGATCTTGAATCCAACTCTAATCAAAGAAAGTATGATCTATGTATATATCTTGAAAGTTCTTCATATAAGGCTCAAATATATTTGAAAGATCTGCTAAAAATTCTTTCCTTCTTGGACTTTTCATGCGTTGAAACTTCCTTATATAATTTATGAAGGAACCTCGTGGCACACACAGGGGCACTCACACATGAGAAAGCACAGTGGAATATGTGGTCTACATAGACCTATACACTTACAATTTCCTCATTTGTTATTTAAGTAGATAAAACAGGCTGCGTGTCAACATGAAATAGACATGCATCAATAATACTCAAAATAAATGAGTTAAACATTAGAGTCAACGCAAATAAAGCATGAACTTGGAACTCCCCATTGATGAAGAAATATGACTTCACTACTAAAGTTCCCCTTAAAAAACAAAACCATGGAGCGCAACAACTATTCTTTCTCTCCCCCTTTTTCACATAAATCATCAAAAAGGCCACAAAACCATTCCTACTAAGAGATAATGAGTAGAAACATCTTGAGCGTCATATGAACATCAGCAAGAACAACTTCTTTCATAATAGAAGAAACTATCGTCTTATCAAATCCAATAAAAGACATGAACAACTGTTAGTATGTTAACTTCAGTGGAAGGAACAATTACTGGTACATGTGCTAGAGTAGGGACCATTTCATCAAGAGAGGTAGAAATATCATCAACCTGTTAGCATCTTGTAATATCTACAAAGGAAACAACATTTCTCATAGTAGTACCAACATTAGCAAAGGCTGCATCATGTGGAGATGAGGTTTCTTCAAAAGTTTTAACATCACCAGTAACAAGTGTAGGAACGGGAGCCTTCAAATCAATAACTTTTCTTGGAACTTCATTGCCAAACTGATAGTCCATGGGCGTTCGTATTAGTGTATGAGAGGAATAAACCAGTTAAGGTAAATTAAAATTTTTTCTTGTAACACAACATCAATTAACTGAAGTCTAAACGTACTGGTGTCAGAACTGACCGCTGAGGTAATTGGTCAGTTGGACTGATAGCTGATGTGAGTGCGGAATGTGGTGGTTACAATTTTGCGTTTAATGAAAACCCAAATTGATGAAAAATATTTAGTCAAATATCAACTTAATCAATTGTCAGTTTGTCTCTTCAGTATATGATACTAGAGTGTTTCAAAACATTGTGTTGTACTGCGTGTGATGATAATGTTCAGTTCAATAATATGCAAGGTAAATACGACATTGAAAATAAAGAACACTTAGATTTTATGTGATTTGGAGATCAACTCTTACATCCACGGATCGATAACACAATCGATCCACTACTTGAGATTTGATCTTGTTTGCGGATACAAGATTAAATCTAGATCTGACTTTAACATAGAAAACCTCCGATTTTACTTACGGTGCAATGACCTAACTTCTTGCTTACAGTGCAAGACGGAGTTTAGTGTGTAGGAAGGTAGAGCTAGGGTGGAGTTAGTATTAGAAAGAGTTCGAAAATTATAGTTTTTAGAGTCTTGGTTTATTCTTACAAGTTATCTATTTCTCTTCCTTGTATTTAGTTTTTATATTATTAAATTATGTTATGGATAACTTTATAGGCTAAATCTTTATGTGATAAATTATATCTAAGTTATTTGATTATCTCTATTATGGAATTCGAGATCATATGCAGTAAGATTAATAATATTATAATTAAAGTCGTATATATGGATGTTAACTAAAAATATGTCTCAAGCATGATTAGGATAGGCATGATTATGGTATTGTAAGATTTGTACTTTTTGATCTAGATATTCTAAACTGATAACTGATACTCCATCCGTCCTAATAATAATAGCTTCTTTCTTTTTTGCAGGTAGATAAAGAGAGTTGTGTTTTGTGTGTAAGGTAATGGGTGACACGAAATTCGAGATACTTTTTATTGTAAAAGTGCTTCCTTTTTGAAAATGATCAATTTAATGGGACGTTTAAAAAGGAAAACGTCAATAATAATGGGACATATAAAGTACTATTTTCCGTAATAAGAGCAATTTGACTCCATTCCTCGATTTTATCTACTTTTTAATCATAATATTGTTGGTCTTGCTCTCTTCATAATTAAGGTCCCGATGCGTAAGAGGAATATTATCCTTTTTCTTGATATTATCCAACAATGTATCTTTAATAATAATAATAATAATAATAATAATAATAATAGCTAATGGGGTAAAATATTAATAAAATAATACAACCTTCCAAATATAGTAAGTGGATTTGGTTGCAAAATATATTGCTTTCTATTTTTTCACTACTAATATTACTATTGTTATTATCATTCTCATCCATGGTATGAGTTATATAATCCATTCAGCATGCAAGCAAATCAACCGACATATGAATTCAAGAATCAACAACTAGTCCAACTACCAACTGTTAATGTTTTCAGTTTTCACTTGTGTGTGTTTGTGTGTAGCAACAAAAAGACATTGAGCAAAGTTCTTTCGACATATAAATGAAGCAAAATCCTTTTAAGAATGAAGATCACCATTTCCACCTATTCTCAGAATCAGAAACCACATGGCCCAAACAAGGATTGCGGAAGCATTTACGAGGCCATAAATCAGAGAATCAAACCTTGTACTGGAGCAGGCTTGGAAGAATGCAGCTCAGCTGAATTAGATGCTGCTTTAGGAGACTCTGATAAATGAACCTGAGCAAAGTCATCCACCATTTTCCTTCTCTCCTCGTCTTCAACAATCCCAACTTTCTCCTTCGCCTTTTGGCCAACTTCCCAGCCGCCTTGGTGACTTTGCTAAAAGCCCTGGTTACCCATGTAGTGCCTGTAAGAACATATCTATTCTTCATGATAGCAGATCCAGCGTTACTGACTGTTTGCTCAGCAGCAGCAAATGCTGATTTTGCTTTCACAGAGACTTGTAATTTCTCATCCACTTCCCGGACTTTATCATTCACAATGGAAGTTCCAGTTGTTATTTTCTCGGTGAGCCCAATCTTTTTGTCAATTGACGAAACTTTGGCACTTGCTGTGGAGGTCAATTGGTGCTTCTCATCAAAAGATTTTGCCTTGTTAACAGCATCTTTACCTAAGATGAAACCCTTTGCAAGCATGCTGCTCACAACATCCTCTGCCTTTTGCAACCCAGATTCAGCACCCTCCAGTCTTTTTGTCGGATTGCTGCTATTTTAAGAGGTTAAAGAAAAGACTTCATATAATGTAGATACAATGTAAACAAGTTGCAAATTCACTACCAGAGGTGGTGTGCAAGCAGCAGGAGGAAGCTTGTAATATGGGTCTTGATTAATCTCCACAGTCATGTCTATGATTGTTGCACCCTGATAATCAATTAGGAGATATAATAAATAAAAAGGGCATGCCGGTGGAAGAAATTACTGGATAAAACAGCTTGTTCCAAAGTAGGGGTACTGATTAGTCTAGACACGATTTATGGGAAGAGAGAGAAAAAACTGCAAAGATCAGGGGAGGGAGAGAGGAAGAAAGTCACCGAAAGAAGGATTGCTGTCTCTGCTCCCTGCAAATCCTTGAAGGTAACAAATGCAATTTGTGATTGCACAGTGTCACTACATAAGCGTAGGATATTTGAGTCAAATGAGCATCTTTGGACTCATTAAAATACCACATACATATAGGATACGAAATCACTAGGTTAAATTAATGTAACCTTCGCATCTCGACATATTCAATATCACCAGAAAAGAAAAGAACTCATGCACATCCCGCCCATTGCTCCCAGAGACAGATTGTTGACCTTGACAGTTTTTATCTGGGACATAAAAACAAGTAAACCACATTAGGCAATTTTTTTTTTAAAGAAATGCAGGATAGTAATACTCAAGAGCTGCCCTCCAAATACCATGTGACATTCTCATTGGAATTACCTAGTCCAGGTCACTATATGGTAGGGTCACAGGCAATATTTCATTATAAAAAGACATTTTAGTTTAATGCATATTTATCATCAATGGCTTATATAACATTGACCGCTAGGTCTTTGAAATTGACATGTTTGAGCAGCTCATTGAGGATTCTTGTACATGAATGTGTGGTGAATCACTAACATAATTTATTACCAACTCTAAGTTCATGAAGTATTACACTCCAACATCTTTATATACTCACCATAATGCTCTTCAGCTGATGACTAATAGGTAGTAATATGAAGAGGATAATATGCATTACATCTACGGAACTAACTGAAAGCTAAAAAACTTTCAATGAGCTATTGTCAGGTCCAACAGTTCAGTGTTACGTATTGTTCAAAATCATATCTACTAAGATGAGACTTTATATTTTATCATTTTAAAATTCCATACAAGATCTTATATGGTGTAGATAAGGAAAAATGGAGGCTATGTAAAATTCAGAAACTGAAATAATGAAACAGGTATTATAGCAGTTTTTTTAAAAATGTTGGGTATTAAAATTTTATCCTGGGTCCCTATAGAAGTACAGAGCATTCAGATGAACCATTAGTTCATTTAGCATGGAAATGTAGTTCAAAACTTTTGTTTAATTTGGTATATACGTTTTATCAATCACCCAATGCTCCGCTCCTGCTCAATTTGAAGTATCCTATACGGATGCATTAATGTATCCCGTGCAAAATATATTGGTCTTACTTTTAATATAGCTTAGATAATTTGTACAACGCTGGGATGAAGAATAGAGTCATAAGACTCATATCTAAAGATCATTCTTACCAATGGATTTGGATAATGAAAGGACAGACGTGACTATTTCTGTCACATTAACATGATTGATGAGTGACATGAATATAATATAATTTTTAATGCTATTGAGAAGCAAAACTTACGTCTGAGACTCTGTGCAACCCAAAGTTAAGACACAAGAAGACAAAATTAGAGGATATGTTTAACCATTGGTTATCAAATATCAATTAAAACCAAAATTAGAACTAATATGATACTCAATAGTCCTTCACAGCACAATATACAAAGAAAAATACTAGAACATGCTTTCAGCAGCATTAGTAGAGGGTGCAGCATTAGCAGAGGTGCAAAAGAGTCAACCTAAAGAAAGCTTGGAAATTTTAAAGCCTTGAGTCTAAAGCTTGGAAATTTTAAAGCCTTGAGTCTGAACTGTCTAAGAACTTTTTCAAGGTTCTCAGAGATAATTAGCATGGTGCCCTCTTTCCCATCCCACTAATAATGCCTTGAAGACAACTGCCTTTTCAACTCATATGGTACCATCTATGTTATTCCCATCCAATGAATCTAATTGTAACTACTTTCTTCTCATAACATAACCAGTAATTGTGCTCAAGGGCATTCAACTTTTAGACTTTTAGTTTCTGACTAGTTACATTTTGCCTTTGGAGCCCCTAGGATACCTTACACATAACTCAATCAGCTGCTACCTTCCTATTTGGGAAGGTAAGTCAAAAATAAATCTCCTGTACCAACTTAGTGCTGGCTAGATTGGAATTGATACAGCAGTTGTCGAAATGAATGATTAACCATTACTGAATAAAATGGAGGCAAGATAAAACTCAAGAACGGGCAGAAGCGTCTGAATTTAGAAAGACAGCCAATCATAATTCAGAATCTCAACATTTATCTGCTAGAGTATCCATATCGAAAAATATAATAGCACATTCGTATTCATCAAATCCTAAATGTATCCCAGATTCTCACATCCAAGAAAGAGTGTTTGCCTTCCTTGGCTGCTCAATTATGACTATGGCTATGAATAAAATTTCAAGAAGGATGAAGAAAGAGAATCTAGCCAATAAAGGAGAATTCGCCAAAACAATTCAGGCGGTCCTAGTCAGTCCTCTTGGTTTAGATTTTCTTCAGGCACATCTAATTAGTCCATTTGAGTCATTTCGGTGAAACTAAAGCAATAAGATTTTAGGCAAAGAAGGAATCCAATGATGAAGAATACAAAACATACACTAAGTTTCGTAGCAGGTCTAAGTTATTATTATCAGATCCATATATCATCACAGCCAAATGACGACCACAATTACATCAAATGACTTAAAATTAATCTATAATACAACCGCAATCGCATCAATTTATCTAAAACACAACCACAATCACATCAAATGACTTTCACTCAGCACCTCACTCATATAAGCATGATTACACATTGCAGGTTCCTAAAACATTCCACGGACGTTCCGAACAGATCAACTGATTCTACATACAATCCAACAGAAAAATCCACTTACCAGGAAATGCAAGCAAACCAATCAGAAAAAACAAAACTCCAAAAAATACAACAAGAGAGAGAGAGAGAGAGAGCAAGACGAAGCTGATGCGAGAACTCACCGACATGGTGTTGCTGCTGCAAAAGACGAATCAAACTAATCAGAAAAAAAAATGTGAAGTTGAGATGAAAAGTCGAGGAAAGGGGCGTTGACGGAAGCTGAATTTTAACAAATGAAAATTGGCTGATTCTTTTTCTCTCTACACGCGGTTCGAGTGTGTCAAGAGTGGGGCGCGCTTTTCTTAATTGGTTCGAACGCGACTATCTTTTTAAATCTAAATCTAAATCAGTCAGAGGTGAGCAAAATACCTGAAATCCGAATATTCGATCCGAACTAAATCGAAATTTAAAATTCGGTTAAGATTTTTTGGATTTTCGGTTCAAATCGGATTGACATTTTTCAAAATTTTGGATTTTCGAATCGGATAAGATTGGATTTTTTTTAATTCGAAAAAAATAAAAAATTCGAATTATATATAATTTATATATAATAATAATATTTTATTTAAATATTTTTAAATCTAATATAAATATATATAAGAATTAACAAAAATTAGTTTTGGATTTTCGGATTTTTCATAATTTCGGATTTTTCGGTTCGGTTCGGATATTTTTATAAAATTTTCGGATTTTCGGATATTCGATTCAGATCGGATTGTTTTCCTCTTAAAATTCGAATTTTCGGATCGGTTCGGATTATGCAAAAATCCGAACCGAAATCCGAATGTTCACCCTCTAATCTTTTAATTGGCGAAAATGTAGCTTACCCTTTTCCTTTTCAACTCTTTTAAGGTGATCCGGGGTTTTATAAATAACTCCTCTTTCTTTAGTTAAGGAGTGACTCACATGATCATCCGGTCGTAGGTGGTATGTTCGCGATTAGACAAATGGAACGCATCGCGCACTATAACTTTCCTTTTTTGTTTGGGCCCACGCAATCTGTATTTGATGGTCGGCGTGGCGATAGGCTTGCTTCACGACGCCTTCCCACCGCTGAAACACTAAGCGAGAACGGTAAGGCGCACAACGAACCGAATCGATCGAAATTTTAAAACCGAATGTAACATATTTTTTTTAACCTAACCGAACCGATTTGTAGTTTGGAACAGACCGAAAACCGAATCGAAAAATCGATCGGTTTCGATTAGACCGAAAACCGATCAAGTATATTATATATATATATATATATATTTAAATAAACATATTTTAATCCTAATTATTTAATTAAAATAGTAATTAATTATTATATAAATATATAAAATAATATTTTATGTTCGGTTCGATTCATCAATCGAACCTAAAATATAAAACCTAAAACCGAACCGAAAACCGATTTTAATTGAAAATTTGAACCAAATCGAAACCGACCTTTTCAAAATCCGAATTGAGTAATCGAAACCGATCGGTTCGGTCGGTTTTTTCGATTCGGTTCGGTTCGCACACACCTGCTCCAAAGGTTAGGATTCGCTTTTATTTTGTTCTCAACTTTTATTAATTATTATAAACGAAATCTAATATTTGGTGAGAGTTATACTTAAGGTTAATTTCTTTAAAAATATTTTTGTAAAAGGAATCTCTTTAAAATCATAAATTACTGATTTATTCTGCTTCTAAAATCATAAATTTTGTTTGTAGTTAACATTAATTTATATAATTTCCTTCAATTTTTCTCTAAAATGGAAATTGAGAAAATCAAATTCTAAAATGTTGTAGCAGTATGTTGGAAATCTTCATTCTTATATTACATACGTGATGGTAGTGTTTTAGAACCATCTCCGTTGAAAGTTTAATTTGGCCAAATTTTCGCTTTGGAGTAAATTTACAATAAACTATAAATATTTATTATTAGTGTTACAGCTTAAAGTTCATGAAAAACACAAAATATAGGATAAAGTTCATGATCTCGAAAATAATTAACTACTCTATAAAAAAAAAGGGTTCGAGCTTATTTACCTATTTTTGAAAAAATATGGGCAAATAATAGCCATTTGAAAAATAAGTCTGATACCCATTTCATTATTTTAATATATTTTCATCAAATCAATTATACGGAAATTGGTTCAGATCAATTACACGGAAATTGGTGCAGACAAAATATCGAGTCAAAATGTTCAGAGAGAAAGAGAATCTTCAGCTTTTGTCTAGCTAATCACATGCAATTTTATTGAAATTTGATTATAAAAGAAGACTCTCTCTCACTCTTTCTCACCCTCTCTTTCTCTCTCTCGCTATCTCTCTCTCTATCTCACTCTCTCCTCGCCCACTCTCTCTCTCGACCTCTCTCTATATATATCATCGCCGCCACACGGCCAACCCTCACCGGCCAACCCTCCCACGGCCAAGCCCCTACCGCGCCAACCCCCCACGAACCCACCGCTGCTAAACCCCTGAGAACCCGCGCCAAACCCCTCACAACCCGGCACAACCACACCATGCCCAACCCTCCCCACCGGCCAACCCACCCCACCCGCTGCCAACCCTTCCCCAACGGCCAACCCACCCCACCCCTGCGGCCAACCCTCCCCACCGCCAACCCACCCACCCGGCTGCCAACCCTCCCCACCGGCCAACCCACCCACCCCGCGCCAACCCCTCGGCCAACTCCACGCTAACTCCACGCCGACGGCCAATCCGCTCGGCGGCCAACTCCACGCGGCCAACATGGCTTCTTCTTCACAGGTTATTTATTTTATTTTTGTTTATTTATATTTTTATGTCATATATTTTTTGTTAATTATTATGATTTCTGAATTATAATTCCAATTATATGCTTTGTTAATTATATATTGTTAATTATGTATTTATATGCTTTGTTTATGTATTGTTAATTATGTATTGTCTATGCTTTGTTAACTATATATTTATGTTTTCTGAAATAATTCGAATATATGTGATAGGATATTAATTATGAATTCGGATATGAATTATTATGCTTTATGAATCTATGCTTTGTGAATTCGGACATTAATTCGAATCTATGCTTTGTGAATTATTATGTATTGTTGTCTATGCTGGGAATTAATATATTTGAATTATAATTAGAATATATTGTTAATTATGTATCGATGTTAATTGACAATACATAATTATATTGACAAAATTTATGTACATTCATGCATTACATTTATTTAAATTTAGATTATGAATTTTGCATGATATATTGACAAATATATTTCTTTAGGTAGAAATTTTAGATAGTAAATTTTTATATATGTAGTTGAAGGCGTTAGTCGATTAAAGTATAAATGAATAAATTTAAGCTTGTTTTAAATTCCTAAATGTATATTTAAGTATATGATGATGATTTGGGAGTTTGGGATGAATTTGGATGAGTTTTGATTGATTTGGCAAATCATATTATAAACGCATATCACTGAAATTTCGTAGAATTCGCTTATTAATAAGACGCTTTGAAATTATAAGCGGTAAACATCATGATAAGTAGTTAAATGATAAGTAAAGTTACTAAATTCAATGATAATCTTATGTTACAAGGATCAACAAATATATTTCTATTAGGTAGAAATATCCACCAAGTAATTTTTAGGTAGAAATTTCCAATCCTCATCTATGCTAACACACAAAGGTTGTTTAATGCAGCTTTACTTCCTTGTAATTTTGTGAATTTAGAAACAAAATATATAGTGGATAATGTGCTCCATGGGTAAAGTTCTTAAGTCCATCCACAAAAATTAGTCATAGGGAACAAAATTTCCAATTCTATGTTAATCAAGACACAAAAAGTTCACCACCAATTCTATATAATTTTGGAATTAATTTCACAATATGTGTGAACACACTAATTGACATATTTCTTAATTAAGCATAGTTTATTATTTTTAATAAATAGGAAATCGAGTTCTTAAGGCCGAGACCATCAATCGTCCATCCACAATCAAAGACGTATTTCAAGCCCAATTATTTAAGAAGGGTCATACAGAGATCGAGGGATATAGGTGGTGAAGACACTGTGGATAGGTCTGCAAGGATGTTTTGGCCACTTTGTTGGTTGGGAACTGGATCCAAGTCAAACATGAGTTTGCACCATATGGTATCCCGACAGACAGGCCTCCTAAGGTCAAGATCGTGCGATATGGTTTTTTATTAATGGGAGGACAATTTGTTTTTCCTTCTCGGATTTTGCGCCGTGATTTGGTTTAAGTTTGGGACGCCATCTTCGATCCCACACCGAGTACGATCCGCAATCCGCTGAGGTTTATCAAGGTTTGTTGGTAGCGGAAGGACTAGTATAGAGAATCTAGTGTGAGATTCTTTGATACGGACCGTCCGATTGATGATGTCAAGCGTCATCTATATCTCCGTGGCCCACATCTTAGTTCTTTACGCATTCGCCTTGGTATCGACTTGCCACGACCGTGGATCCGTGGATTTGGGTCTTAGTCGACGATCCGGACGATTTGTCGATTTTCATGGGCTGCATATGCGATAAAATTCTACAACACTACATGTGGAATATGAAGACCGGGGCCAAATATCACTTCTACGGACCATCATGGGCATTATATATTTGGTCACTAGAGATCATCCCGGATCTTGGCACGACGGTTGCAAAGTATGTCCGGGAGGATGTGTATCCTAGATGCATGAGGTGGAAGTTCACGAAGATGATTGACGTGGATACACAGCCCCTGTTCGATCGTGAGGGGCAACCGTTGTGGGGATTAGTCCCGGACGACTATGAGATGAGCATGCCGTATTATACGTCATCTCTATATCCGGGTGCACTGGGAGTGAACTACAGGAGACCCGTTCCCATCTGTGCGCCTGGGGAACAACCCCCGCCCCGCACTAGACAGCCTCGTTCTAGAGCAGGGCCTTCTACTGATGTGGGGGTTAGTCGGCGATCGGTACGCAGTACGAGGGCACGTACTGCTGTTGTTGAAGAGACTGATGAGGAGCCTGGGAGCCTGAGGAGGAGCCTGAGGAGCATGAGGAGCCACGACATCAGTCTGTGGGGATAGAGCGTGCGTCGGACGAGGGACGCCGATCTGATATAGGGGACACAACAGATACGGGAAGCGACGAGGCAGCTACGTTCCTCTTCATCTAGCAAACGCGGTGAGCACCAAAGACGCCCGAGTCTGAGGGATCTTCGCTGATCACGTACACGATCAATGATGTGGTTAGAGAATATTCAAGGACTCAAGACGGGTTTGAGTCTATGATAGAAGGGTGTCGATGTAGATGTTCGCATAGACCGGGCATATAAGCCGTCCCGTCGTGGAACTACCCCACCGTCGACGCGGAGTGACGATCATGACCGTGGCCTTCACTGCACTCTACATCGATGTACCCCAATGACTCTCTAGCAGATCCGGCGTCTCCGTACACCCACCCGAGTATACACCTCATCGTCGCCTCACAGGAGTATGGATCTACATCCGGATTCATTAGCCCATCACACGTCGAGATCCGCCTCGTCATTCCATGCCGAGATGCCGAGACCATTGGTAAATTATCTTATTTTATATTATTGCATCATATTTTATATGTTTACTTTTTCTAACTCTGTTGCTTAAACAAAAAATTAGCCAACTCGTAGAAGCGAACGAGTAAGGTTCGCTGCGCCTGCACTGAGGTCACCCTACGTGAATAGCCCTGTGCCTCGTCCTATCCCCGATAGTGTATACGCTTCTTATGAAAATTTTCTTGAGGCGAGGACGGGTTCAGTGATTATTAGAGACAGTGGATGCATGCTGACCTACAGTGATTTTGCTCGCATCGAAGACCCTACTGACGATCTTGACGTGGGGGTAAGTATCACTTCTATTTCTATTTTCATATATGAAATCGTTATCTAAAAAATAAATTATTTATTGCAGGCTCTTGATTTGTACATGATGCATCTGAGGATCAGATTAATAAACGGGCAGGACTTGTTGAATGGGGTCAATGAGTCGAGCACTATTATTTTGGACACCGATTTCTTTGTAAGTATATATTTCGTATTTCTTATATATGTGAATATATATGTATATATTCTTTATATATATTGAATTTCTATTTCTTGCTGAATAGTTGTACATTTGTCGAGAGTGGCTGCGATTTTGAGAATATTCAAACGCAACAAGAGCTAGATCATGGTATATCTACGTGGGCTCCATCTACTAATTGGTATCGGCAATCCGTGGTAGTAGTAGGTGGGCCAAAGTCATAGATCATGGCTTCTTCTGAACAGTAACTTCCTTATACATCGACTAATTATAAAATATATTTTGTTTGTGCTTTACAAAATTGAATCTCTTTTACTGTGTCATCATCCTTGTTTTAACAGAGGTCACATCATTTTGGCTCGAATGCACATGATGTCCGGGTGTGTGAATTGTTCGATCCGCACATTATTCATTAGACCCCCGACGACAAGAGGAGCGCACGATGTATTGGATCGGCTTGAAGATGTTATTTACACGCCTACCGTAACTCGTTGGTTTGAAGATAACAGACTCGGTGTTCGTGCCTTTCCGCGTGATCTCGACGTTTACATTTGCCGCTCCCGATGTACGCTTCGATAAAGAAGACAACGTCGGCCGGAACGTATATGTGCATGTACGCGAACGCATCATTTCGTGTTCCCTAGCATCCCGTGGGGTAATGAGAATGTATATGCCTATCGAAAGAAAATAGCTGGTTCTATTTTTGAATTATGTGAACGAGATTTGTAGATAGATTTGTATTTGAGTATATTTTCTTGAATATTGTAATATTTGTATTTGAGTATATTTTCTCGAAGGATATCACGAGTTTGGTTTCAACATAATTCACAAATCAAAACGATCATTCAACTCAAGAACATTTCCAACCAAATATAATAAGGAGTTCAACTCCAACATTTTCAATTAATAGCTTAACAATTAAAGCAAGCATCATTCTATTAGTATACTTTTATGTATATCAACCATTTATAATCACTTAACAACATATAATCTAATATGTTTGTCATCAAGTTTTCATTTCAACATAATATGTTTATAAAATTCAACTTTTCGTATTCTTAGTTCTAAACTCTTCAATTAAGCTTCATTACTCCTTACTTACATAATATGTTTCACTAACATATACATAAATTATAATTTCCTTTAATTTCTTCCCAACTTCTTACTTTAGTATCATATGTGAGCTTAATCATCAATATTAACATCATATATTAACTTTAACATATATATATATATATATATATATATATATATATATATATAGCAATTAAGCACCTAAACTAAAAATTTCAATTTCAACATATGAATCTAGAAAATTTAGTAAATTCATAGAATGCTTAAATGATCATATTAAACTCATAAATTCATAGAATGCTTAAATAAAATCAATATCTCATTCAATTAATAGGATGGTAAATAAGGACATGATTGTCGCGTGTGATCTGCGGAACCACAAGCCACACCTCCCACGTGCACGACTTGCATCGCTTGACCCCATTTCTCCTCCACCAGATCTTCATGGGGACGTTCGGTTGGATGACATGGCGCCCAACTTTGGACGACCACGCCTCGGACCACAGCAGTGGCA
Source organism: Salvia rosmarinus (assembly GCA_036937905.1). Lineage (NCBI taxonomy): Eukaryota > Viridiplantae > Streptophyta > Magnoliopsida > Lamiales > Lamiaceae > Salvia > Salvia rosmarinus. The sequence continues at coordinate 56,870,740 of CM072822.1, read as the reverse complement.
ATACTTCAACGTCGCGACATCGGTAGGAAGCATCCAACCGGATCACGGAACATGATTTACTCGTATGAGTAGGCTCTGCACTAGCTTCGGCGTGGTAGTATTCTCCCACATAGCTGGAAATTTGGTCATCTTTATGCCTGCACAAATTAAAATTCAAGATAAAAACAATGATAAAGTTGTTAGTTATAAATTGGAATACCGTACTAAAAAATTATATTTAGTATGTAGCTCCATACCGATAGTCAAGAATCGCATGAGAACACGGATCGATCCATGTCCCACTCTAAGCACGAGCACGATTCCGTCCCGAGATCGACATTGAAGGTTTGGTTTCGCCCTCGACTTTGAATGTGTCGTTACTTTTGGGCACTATAGTATACCGCGTGATCTCTCCAGCCCACCAGTATCTTGCTAATGCCTTCGGGTTAGGTCAGTAGGTATGTTCTTGCCGCTTCAAGTCTTTGATCGAACCATTTTTCTATGATATGACGAATCGCTTCAACCATAGAGCAATGGGCAATCGTCTTGCCACAACAACCGAGCATTGAAGGACTCGGCAATGTTGGAAGTCAAAAGGTATAACCACATGTGGCACTTTGATCTCGCCCACTTCTCAACTCCTACCTCCGCCAACTTGCCATACGCACCACCAAGAGGTCTATTTAGCACGAGGACTTTAACATGTTCATTGCTTTGTCAAACTCCCCTCCCGATATGCATAAGCCGTCAGATAATGCCACCGACGGTTTCCCAAAAGGCGTGATTTTTTCAACAGATGGTAGTAGCATAAGCGTGGGCGTTCTCGGGAAAGACATTTTCACAAAGATTGATATATCGACGCGCGCACGACACAATCAACGTCTCTGAATTCGATCGTAAGCCTTCACGTGTTCCAAACCAAGTCCATGATAAATCATTCTCGATCGGACCAATTCCATAAGCCAATGGAAAAACTTGCCGTTGCTGTCGTCCTTCGTAATAAAGAACAAACAATATACCCTTATTGCGGCCCTTCGCGCGTACATCCACAACAATAACAGCCTCACGCACAACGTAACCGAAGTCGGCCGAACCGAGCGCCACAAAAAGTGGCGAAAACGACCATCCGTCCAATATCCAAGTCAATCAACGAACCAGATTAGTTGTCCGTAACATGTGAAGATAACCCGTAGATCCGATAGATTGTTCATACCACCATATATCATCTCGATCATTTTATTACGAGCTCTCACCGCGACAAGATATGACGATCGCACGCCATACTCGTTGTAACTCGCCATAATCGATCTCGGCTTAACGACTTCACCGCCTCGCGTATTTTTCGCGCTATGTATGTTGCAATCACACCGGCTTTGACCTTGCGCGTTTCGGTATTCACGAGATCATCTACACAGTGTGTACGGCATCAAACTTGCGCACAAACCAAAACCACCTTGTTGCGATGCGCAATAGAAACGGACACCGATCACGATATCTCAGATTGAACGTAATCCGGTCTCGTCCGATCGCGAATAACAAATTTCGCTCTTTGTTCCATGTACACAAACCGACCGATATCTTAAGGTCCACCTTGTTGTCAAGATGGAACCTTCGTCACCATCATCGGGTTCGGAATAGAGTCAAGAGGACTAGCAAAAGATTGTTCAAGCCTCATGAGGAATAAGTGAGCTAGCCAATTGCTCATCTCTTCCATTTTTCTACCTCGAGTCCCCTACCCTCGCGTGTTGCTCGCATAATCATCCCAAGCAATTTTTCTATTCCACCCTCTCGACGTATCCACGCATCAAATTCTACAAACGTGCTGAGATCACATTTGCAGCCGCACGCCATCCTCCTCCTCCTCCTCCTCCTCCTCTTCTTCATCAAACGATGTTTGTTCTTCACCGTCGACGACGATTCGCCATCATCATTGTCGCCAACGATCGCGTACCACTTCACCAGCACATGTTGCGCACTTCGAGGTGTATCTTGCCCAAACCAATCATATGCTCCAAATTGTTGTGTGAATGACTCATCCAGAGATGAGTATTGTGAAGGTAGTCATACTGTATCACGTGGTTGCTCGAATCAGGCATATATGCTTCAGTTCCGTTGGGAGTCGCCTCCCATGTCACATACACCTCTGGTTGGGCATAAACCTCGCACAATCGCCTAGTCGATCATCGGTAGTCAAAAGTGATTTGATAAGTCTACCACTTCGAGATCTCGATATATAATGTAGTTGGTAGTTAAAAGAATTTGCTCCCAGAAGGGAATTAATGCTTTCTCTTAACTCCCAAATAAGTGCATTATCAGTCCGAACATAGGTATATGATGATGCACCGCCGCAGTAGTTCAAACAATCATCCCAACATCCTCCATATCTAATGATAATATTCTTCCACCCCGACATCTAATTAAATCATACAAATGCACAATAATTAATTAAAAATTCATTAATTATAAAACAAACATCTAAACTAAATAATACAAATTAAATATAAAACAAGAATATTGATCACGAATGTTTAATAATAAGAACAATAAATTATAAACTAAACTAAACTAAATGAAAATTTCAAAACGAACGTGTATAAATCGTGATTCACCTAAACTAAATCAAATAATAATTCACATAAACTAAATAAATAATACAAATCAAATAATAATTCACATAAACTAAATAAATAATACAAATGCACAATAATGGACGGTATAAATCATCTAACATTAAGTATAAAACAAATCTCTAAACTAAATAATAATTAAATATTATAATTCATCTGTGACTAATATAAACCATAATTCACCAAAACTAAATTAAATAATAATTCACCTAAATTAAACTAAATGTTATAAATTAAACTAAACTAAACTACGCGACCAACCCCCTACCCGAGCGGATAAATCAAAAATTCAAAAATTAAACTAAATATTATAAACTAAAATAAACTAAACTAAACTAAATGAAAAATTCACCTCGCGGCCAACCCCCTACCCCAAGGCTAAATGAAAAATTCAAGTGCATTGGTGCGTATTTATAATAATTAAACTAAACTAAACTAAACTAAATTAAACTGCAAAACTATAATTTAATTCTAACTACAAAATAAAAATTTAATTTAACTTCAGACCCCACGGCCAACCCCACCCCCACCAACCCCACCCCCGCGGCCAACCCCACCCCCACGGCCAACCCCACCCCAATGCCAACCCCACCCTCAATGAACCCCACCCCAAATAAGCTAAACTAAAAATTCAACTACACTAAACTAAACTAAACTATTTAATTCATCTAAAAATTCATAATACACAATAAATCATAACTACAATGGTTAATTAATTATTCATACAAATGCACAATGGTTATACGATGCCCTAAATAATTATTAATTGAAATTAATTAAAATTTCACCTAAATTCATCTAACAATAATTAAGTAATCATATATATAACAAATACATCAAAATATTGAAATTACCTTTTATAATCCACTGAGTGAGAGCGAGAGCGAGAGCGAGAGCGAGATATTTGATAAAGAAAAACGATTGCAAATATAGATATGCGTAAGAACGAAAGTATAGATATGCGTAAGAACGAAAGGAAAGAATGAAATATATAGGTAGAATTCCGATCAAAATTTTATTCATATCATTAATGGTGAAGTAAATTCACTGTAAATAGTTGGTGGTGAAGTAAATTCACTGCAAAAAGTTGTGATTTATTTAATTTTCATTAGCAGGAAAGTTGTTGGTGTATTTAATTTGCAAAAAGTGGTTGGTTTATTTAGTACGAGTTGTTCGTTTATTTAATTTTCATCTCTAATAAAGTCATATAATTAATAATTAATAATTAATAATAAAATTCAATTTATAATTAATTTATAATTAATTAATAAATTCAGTATAATTAATAATTAATAATTAATAATAAGGATTTCAATTTATAAATAATTAATAAAATTAAGCATAACCCACCCCTACCAACCCACCCGCCCGGCCAACCCATCCCCACCCCGCCGGCCAACCCCCAAGGCCAACCCACCCCACCCTCACACAACCCTCAAGGCCAACCCCTGCGGCCAACCCACCCCACCTCACCCCTGGGCTTAACCCCTCACCCCTGGGCAACAACCCCTCACCTCGGCAGCCAACCGGCGGCCAACCCCCCGGCCAACCCACCCCCACCCCACCCCCCAAGGCCCAACCCACCCCCACCTCTAACCAACGGCCAACCCCAAGGCCAACCCACCGAACCCACCCCTACCAACCCCACCCCACCCAGCCAACCCACCCCACCACGGCCAACCCCACACGGCCAACCCCACCCCACCCCACCTACCAACCCCACCCCCACCCCGTATAATTTAATTTAATTTAATTTTATATAATTATAAAAATACGATTTCAAGAAACTTTAATTTAATTTAATTTGTAAATTAAATTAGTTAACGGTTTTTGATATTTGATTTGATTGATATTTGAAATGACTGTGTATTAATTTACGCAAATCCTTCAAAAATATATTTAAAAAATTAAATGGGTATACGCTGCACTCTTTTTTTGAAAAGGATATAAATGGCTTCAACTTTTAAAAAAAATGGTATTCCCATATATTTCCACAAAAGAAAAATAGAAACAAAAAAGAACACCCACAAGACATTATATTCATTTTGTTAGGAAAATTCTATAATATTGTGTTTTAATTAGATACCAAACTCCCTTAGTGCCAAAACCTCGGATAATTGTCCTACTAATGTAACATATTGTTGTTCACATGATAGGGATCGAATTTTTTATGTTTATATATTTCAGCAGAAGAACCATCAAGATGGTTACCTAATACGTATGAGTTCAAGAGCAATACTAAAGTCAATTATACTAATAGAAGAATCAGTACAACGCCACTTAAGAAGCCCGGACTCAGTGGTACTATAGACTAAAGAATGTAGTGGTACTAAAGACTGAAGAGAACTGCTATTGAAGTGAAGTGCAACTCAAGATAGAAGCTCAACAACGCCACTGGAGCTTGGCGGATAAAGAAGTCAAGAGAATGACCAAGTGTCATTTCAGTAGAAGAGAAAAAGCCGTTGAAGAGTAACATTAGTTGAAGTGTCTACTGAAGAGACACAGAGTCAACCTACTGAAGAGACACTGAATCAATGTATTAAAGAAACACAAAGTCAACATACTAAAGAAACACGAAGTCAACTCTACTAAAGAAATGTGGAGTTGACCCTACTGAAGAGACTCGAAGTCAACCGTACTGAAAAGACATGGAGTTAACCCTACTAAAGAAAAATGGAATATTTTAAAGCGTGAGTGTTTAACCTCCGACGTGGTAGAACATATTTGCAGAGAGTCCTGCCATGCCAGAGCAAAGTACTAGACCTGCAGAATGCTTTTGTATGATGTTGCAAACATGGAAAGCGACGTTCTAGGATTCAACGAAAAGAATTCAAACGACAAGTGGAACAGACGTGATTGGTGTTTCTCCAACGGAACTATTCATCATCCCTCTTATAAATACTCGATGAAGCTCAACCTTTGAAGGTTACAGAAAAACAGTGAACTTTCAAGTCTACAAGATCTTAAGCTCACAACCTTTTGAATCATTCAACAATGGATTTTGAAAAGAAAATTTACAAAGTTATCGGTAAACTTAGAGTATAAGTATAACTATTTACTTAGGATTTCAGCACACATTCCCTTAGCGTCTAAGCTATTAATTGTAAATATCTTACGCCTAGATCTGGATATATATACTATTGTTTGTAATAGTTAATCCTTAAGTTGGAAAAACACAAACCATCTCTCAAACCCCTGTTATTAGTTAGAAGAAGAAGGCAAGTATATAGCGAAGTATTTGTAATACCCCGTTGTTACGATCGGACTTTGCTAAGGATAGCTAAGCCGAAAAATCATGACTGTAAGGTGAAAATTAGGAGGGATAGAAAGGGGCCATGCTTGCTTAACTAGAAGCTAAGTTTATAACTCTGCTTTAAATATAGCTACTGAGTTTTGCAGCGAAAAAAGCATAGTTGAGATATATGTATGAAGACATGTATCTCGGGAAATTCTTTAACTATACTCGAAAGCTCGGCTCTACACTTCATCATTCACATCACAACTACACCTGTACATTTAGAAATATATGCAGGGTTGAGTAAAAAAGCACTCAGTGGACATACATCAAAAGATACATACATACTTGTATAAACTACAAATTGTCATGTAATCTCAATAGTAACACAAAGGGTTTTATCTTAAGAGGCTCAAGCTTACTAAATTCTTTTGTGAAAGAAGTATGCCTGATCAGACTAAGTTCTTTTTGATGGGTCTCATTGGGTACGTACTGGTGTATGGGATAGGGGATACACTAGTTAGGTAAATTTTAAAACTTTTTCGTTCAACAAGACTGACTATTGGGAGTAGTTGGTCGGGTAACTGACAATCAAGTATTGATGATAGTACTACTGGTCGGTTCAAATAAGGGATGTCTTGTGTTGAGTGATATTAGTTAGCAAACATACTGATTGTTGAGATAACTGGTTAGTCAAAACGATAACTGATATGCGTATGGAATGTGGTAATTATTGTATTTGCCTTACTGAAGACTTGAAATAGATTAAAATAATGATTAGTCAGTTTTTAGTTTTTAGTTCTTTTGTATCATCGGATACTAATAGAGGGTTTCAAAACAATGTTGTGTTGTTGTGTGTTGTTGATGACAGTTCAATAACATGTGATCGCTATATTTCCTACCAAATGATATGATAGTAAAACAGCAAGTATATATATCGTATCCATATGGACTGCGACTCGAGAACACAGCAAATAATCAACACATAATCTTTATTATTATTCAGGCAACAGAATATCAAGAGAGAGATAATAATAAAACTAGACTCAAAATAAAATATGAATAAAACCAGATATAAAAGACTGACCCTAGGGATGTATTTAACCTAACCAGATTCACACAATTAACCTATTAATCTGTTTACCAATTTAATCCACATTCATATGAAGGATCACTAATGTAACTATAGTTTCCGCCAGGACAAACTATAGTAGTAGGTTAGCCTAAACTCTATCTCCGTCGGGTTTCAAGAGAAGTAAGCTAATTACCAAAAGCACACAAAGATTTAACCACCTACGGTTCACCTATCTCCGCCAGGTCTCAAGGTAAAAACTATATTATGAATTCAAGATATCGATTATGCAATTAATTCTGCCAAGGCATCAATCACATAACTAGCATGCATCAATATTGGCCAGATAGTAACACATGGGAATTAAAGCTAAGAATCACAAATCATGAATGAGACGGTAAAAACAGTATCAACAGATCAATCATACAAATCTAGTCAGACATACAAACCCTAGGATCAATACGAAATTTAGCTACACATAATTAAATTACTAAAGCAATAAATAAATAACATAAACTGAATCAAATAATAAAACCGTAGGATTCCACGATGAACACCAGAAAGCACTTGAATCCGTAAAGAAATCAACTAGAAACAAAACTGAATCAAAATTAATCGAAACGAAAAGAAAACTGAAAGCTAAACTAAAATCTAACTGGAAACAATTAAATGTCAAGGAAGAAAAGAATAAAAATAAGCTGCTCAGATTCGGAAAGTAAAGCTATTCGCCTTATGTCATTCCTCCTTGCTCGAAAGTCACAGATATATTAACCCTAGGCTTGCTGCCCTCGCGAGTAAGTCTCACGATGAAAAGTCGCGAATCAACCGCATCACAGACTTCGTCTTGCTCGCGAACTTTGCTCGCGAGATTAACTCATAAAGAAAAGTCGCGAGCTCTTCAAATTTGCCGAATTCCATTGTTCCTCATGAGTTTGTCTCGCGATCAAGGTCGCGAGAAAATCTCATGAGGCGTGTTTTCCTGCGTGCGTGACTTCGCTATTTCGCTCCGTTCTCTCTCGTCCGAACTCCAAATTACGATCCGTTTACGCATATGGACTCCTATCGAGATGCTCTTTAATATTGTAAACTTTTCACATCCATACTTGTCATATCCATTTCATCATATTTAATGTCGATCTAAACAGATATTCTTTCAGATAAGCTCGCGATCGGCTAGCAATTCCTTTTATCGTGATCTACCTTTTTTGACATCAAAATCAGTGCTAAAATGATACGAAATATACACGACATAATATCTTTCAAGGTAAACATAAACATATCAAATGGTAGCTCAAAAGATCACTTATCAATTATAAACGAAAGGAATATAGCCTTATAAATCGTGTAAAACGAGGCTTATCAACTCCCCAACTTAACCTTTGTTTGTCCTCAAACAAATCGTAACAAGAGATAGACGACCAAAGACAGCAAAGAGTCGATCAAAAAGCAATAAGCCTCGTGAGCAATGAGCAATAAAAGATTCAATCAAATGAATCAAATCACAACATCTTCGTTAAACTCCACATATCATAATAATCATAAGCAAGCCTTCTTAAACTCAATCCTCACAACATGGACGATATATAAGAAATCTCAAACACTCAAGTGTATCAATGAGGATGTGTATACTCAAAGTTTAAAACACATGGAATCTACCATAAGCTTGCAAATCGCCTAATTCTCCATCGCTCAAATATTTGCTCAAGAACTAAGATAAAAAGGTCTTATAAAAGGTTATAATGTAGGCTCTTTGGTAAGGTAGGATATATTTAGGCTAAGTAACTTATAATCCCATAATGAAAAACACCATAAGTATCATAAGACATAATTCCCAAACTTTCACAATTCATTTCAATTCTCCATACCAAGAAGTCATTTTTCTTTAAGAACTCCACACTTATTATATAAGTGATATACTCATCTCAAGCACTAGCTACTTACCCATTTATGTTCTTTTCGCATACACGTACAACTCTTTATATTTTTATATTTTTTTATTTTCTTTTTATTTTGAACTTATATGGGTAAGCAACTATTTTTTATTATCACTAGCTAGATGTAGATGTATAGTTAACTTTGACCTTTCATAAGCTAGCTTTGACTTGATATAGCCATCATTGACTACTTGTTACCAGCTTTGACTATCGATAGACAACTTTGACTCTAGGATGCTAACTTTGACTCCTGATAGCTAGCATTGACTTCGTCGAGACACTCGACTGCCTAATATGATTCTTAGTCATATTTTGACTTCTTCATCTCTTTCAATGCTGAGTTAATCTCCGATCTTCAACCTTCAGTCTTCATCTTCGACTTTACTCCAGAAGCTTTGTTAATCAGCCTCACTATGCTTCAAACTTCAGACATTGGTTGGCCTTCCATCATTCTTCAGTACACGATCCTTCAGCTGAGCTTCTATCAGTGGCGCTGATATTGATACTCCTATCAATATGGCTAACTTTAGTACTACTTGAACTCCTTCGTTCTTTGGCCTGTCCAAGTTGGTAGTTCAACTGTTGATCCCTATAACAAAAATGCTTAACTCTAAAACAAGTCAGTAGCATAAGTTACATCAGCAAGACAATCATCAGAGGTTTTGGGATCTAATTAAAACACACAGTTAAGCTAGATTAATTCCTAATAACTTAAGAATTTTCCCAAAAATTTCCCTCATTTTTGATGTGCTAAAACCTTAAACATTATACTAAAACAAACCAGATAAGTAGATAACCAGTTTCAGCAGGCGAACTTGAATCCCCCTAGTTGTGATCATCATTTTCTGCAAAACAGGGTTAGTTCAGCACAACAAGGTTTAAAGTAAGTATAGAGCCTGGATAAAGAGTCATTATCGTCAAGGTGAACTAGGTTAGATTTATAGATCATAGGTTGTTGAGATTTACATGATACAACAGATAAACTCAAAATCAACAGCAAACTCATACAAGTCTATTACAACTCTTTTGACCAATTTATTTTCTTCTCTGATTTGTCTTCTTCTTATCAATTAGCTATCCATACATAGCAAAAACCTTCGCGATCAACTTTTGGAATTTCTTTAGCTGCTGCACTGGATCTATCTTTAACAGTTCGACACTAACAAAGGATTTTTTTCAATCTGGGCTCGATGAACGAAGTTGCCTCCCATAGACGTTGGCACAACTTTCTTTAAAGGTGCAGAAATGCTGACATGCTGCCTTACTGCGTAGTTTATGAAAGAAAATATGAATTTACCCGTGCTCCCAAGGATCTATCTTGGATGTTTAATTCATCATACATTGATTATATTCCTAGCATGCTCCTACATAATTAATTGCAACACATAGGGAGTTTTCTCGTATTTATCCGTGAATTTCTAACAAAATTGATCAATAACTGACCCCAGCTTTGATCTTTTAGACTATGTCTCGGATGCCTGATCTTGAATACTGAGTGAGAGTATTATATGGAGAACACTACAAAAATTTGATCATTATGATGGATCCGTGATTTTCAAAAATCACAATGAGGAGAGGATAATCCAATTTTCTTCTACCTTGTATTTATAATGCTCTTCCTAGAATCATATTGTGAGAGGACTCTGGCACATCTAATAAATGCAATAATTATCTTATTCCCTGAAGATAATTCATTTCTAGAATAATAATCTATTGATATCTAATAACATCAGATATTAACAGAATAATTATCTTCAAATGGGCCTCGTGTTCTGGGACACAGATCGAACTTGTCAAAACTGAATTTGGATCAAAAAATCGAATCTGGTTCGTAACAACGATTCGGTCAAAAACGGTCGGGATGAAAATGTGTCGAACCAACTGGTCAGTTAGGTCGCCTCGGTGGTTCGAGACGCAGCGCTAGGTACAACCAGTAGCCCCCATCATCTCGTCGCCATCCTCCGCCGCCCGCCTTCCTCGCTATATCGCGTGTGATAAACACACTTTTACTAGTTTAATAATGATATATTATGATGAATTTAGATCAGTTTAAGTGCTTATATAGTTGATATTATGTTCTTAGCTTTCTTGAGAAGATACTGCTCTTGGGGTTCCTCTTTGGTGTTTTGTAGGCTTTTCAGGTGATAATCGATGCACATAACAAAGAACATATGAACTGGATATGACAAGTAAGGATGTGAAAAGTTTATAATGTTAAAAATTATTTTGATAGGGGTCCATAGGGGCAAACAGATCGCAATTCGGAGTTCGGACGCGAGAGAACGGAATGAAACAGCGAAGTCGCGCACAAGCTAGCGACCACCCTAGAGGTCGCGAGGGTGGCCGCGAGTTCAGTCCGAAAAGCTTCTACCGCATAACTAACGACCAGGCTCGCGACCGTGAGCTCGGCCGCTAGGCCCTACGGCCTGGCGTGAATTAGGGCTCCAGCCCATTATTTATATATACCCCAAAGCATTCTTGGGCACCCCCAACCTCTCCAACCATGTTTTACCTCACTTTTAGCTTAGTTTTCATAGTTTTCATTCTTGTTCTTCAATTTCATAGCATAGCATTAGATTATTTTCATTCCAGTTTCATCTTTAGATTCCTGCAAGTTGTCAGTTTACTTACGGATCGAAGTTGTTACATTCCGCATCGTGAATTCATACGGTTTATTCGTTTCAATTCAGTTTATGTTTCATTTATTAAATTCTTGTTTTTTTATTTCAATTATCAGTAGCTAATTTTCGTATTGATCTTAGGGTTTGTATGTCTAACTAGATTCGTATGAGTTATCTGTTAATACTGCTTTGCCTTCCGTCATAGATTTGTGATTCATGGAACTTAATTCTATGTGTTAATTTCTAATCAACTTTAATGCATATCTAGTTGTCAATTAAATACTTAACAGTTTTAGTTGTCAATCGATCTTGAATGCACAATACGGGTAAGCCTTGAGTCGTAACTGAGATAGGAACATCCGTAGGAAGCATATTCTTTGTGAGCTTTTTGGAGTTACTAGTTCCACCTTGAGACGTAACAATAATAGGTGAATTAGTAATCTATATCCACAATTGTCGTAACTGAAATTGATGGTTACTTATGTGATCTTTCATCTTTTACTGGATTAAATTGGTAAACAGATTAATAGGTGAATTGTGTGAATCTAGTTAGATTAAATACTTCCCTAGGGTCAGTCTTTTATATCTGAGTTTGTTCCTATTTTATTTAAGTCTAGTTCAATCTTCATCTCTCTTGATTTCTGTTGCCTGGATAATAATCAAGATTCTGTGTGAATTATTCACTGTGTTTTCGAATATCAGTCTATGTGGATACGATATAATACTTGTCTGTTTTTACTATCATTATTTTGGTAGAAATTATATCGATAAAATTTTGGCGCCGTTGCAGGGGACAGTGTAGACTTCATAGTGATAATTTTTTGAATTGTAGTTATTAATTCAGGCTAAAAAAATTAATTAATTTAAAATAAAATTGTGCTTTGCTTGGTTTGATCTGGTTTTATTGTCTTCTTTTGTAGTGCATGATTACAAGGTCTCAGCGGAAAGAAATTATTCCATTAGACCCTGAAATTGAAAAATCGCACAAGAAACAAAGAAGAGAAAGAAGACAAGACATGGCAGATAGACAACCCCAGGGCCATGATAGAATGGCCGAGATGGAAGAGATGCTAGCCACAATGCAACGCCAAATGGCGCTACATAATCAGATGGGCCAAGTTGGAGGCCGAGCACCAACCTTACCGCTCAACCACATGTACAAGCCACCGACGGATCAGTTCCAAGGTGGAGGATGGAGGCCGAACGTGAATGCAAATAACTTTGAGTTGAAGCCCGTCCTCATCAGCATGATACAAGCAGAGCAGTTTGGGGGAGGGGTTACTGAAGATCCCAATGCACAGTTTGAGGCATTTATGGACATATGTGATACAATTAAGCAAAATGGAGTGCCAGCTGATGCCATCCGAATGCGAATGTTCGGTTTTTCACTGAGGAGTCAGGTGAAAGAGTGGTTCAAGTGTTTGGACCGCTCGAGGATTACCACATGGGAGCAGCTTTGCAAGAAATTTTTGTCGAAATACTTCCCACCTGCCAAGGCTCAGAGGATCATTGCTGAGATCTCCCATTTTGCACAATTAGGAGATGAGTCGCTGTTTGAAGCTTGGGAGAGGTTCAGAAACCTGCTCCGGAAATGCCCGCAACATAGTTTTTCACCTGAGCAACAGGTGACGCAATTCTACTGTGGTCTTAACACTAACACTCGTAGTATAGTAGATGCACACCGGAGGATGTTTGCTAAATGAGGAATTGATGAAGCGTTGAGGATTATAGAGGAGATGGCATCCAATAGTATCGCGGTCAATGGAGAGATAGCTCATCGTAAAAGTTGTCGCTAGTAGCTTGATAACAAATATAACGATCTCTTGGAAAATTCACACTTCTAAAGAAATGGTATGGTCGAGAGAAAGTGAGACGACTTTCTAAAGAGCCACTGCAGTAACATAGATAAGCTCACTTTGTAATCCAAAGGAATACTTTCCAAGGGAATCAGAGTGGAAATCAAGCATATCATCCCAACAATAGGAATCACCCAAATTTTTCCTATGCAAATGCGCAGAATGCTCAGCAACCACCACATGGTTTTGCTGTTAATGATGGAATGAGTGTGGGACCGAAAAAGTCGAGCCTAGAGGAAATGATGCAACAGTTGGTTATGAGCAACCAACAATTGGCGACTCAGCAGAACGCCTTCATCAAGAGTAATCGGTCGAGGATTACACATCTGGAATCCACCGTAGCAGCTATGGGCAAGCATATGAAGATAATAGAGAACCAGATTAGCCAAATAGCTGCACAGCTAAATGCGCAACAAAAGTCGGGCCAATTTCCTAGCATTACGGAGGTAAACCTGATAAATCAGTGCAATGCCATCTACTTGAGAAGTGAAAAAGGTTACCAGAACCACCCGGAGCGAGGAGAAGGTCGTACGCTAAATGAGGAGGAGCTCGCGACCGCTAGCTCTGCTGCGAGGAATGGTATAGACCGTATTTCGGAGAAGCTAGCGACCGACCTAGCGATTGCTAGGCCGGCCGCGAGAAAGAGTCCAGAGAGTTTTGACGAAAAACTAGCGACCGAGCTAGCGACCGCTAGCCCGGCCGCAAGGAAGAAGACAGACACGGCTGCAGGAGCTCACGACCACCCTAGCAGTCGCGAGGGTGGCCGCGAGGCAAACCCACATAAGAATCGTCCAACGTACACTTCTCTCGTTCCTTTCCCAAGTTGGCTAGCTAAGTCTAAATATGACGAGGAGTTCGCCCGATTCAAAAAGATGTTCCAGAAAGTAAACATCATCATACCTCTCTTTGAGGCGCTCAGAAACATGCCCGGATATGTTAAATTCCTAAAAGATGCATTAGCGAGCAAGAAGAAGTTAGGAAAATTTGAAAAAATTAACCTTTCTGAAGAATGCAATGGTATCTTACAGAGGAAGTTGCCTCTAAAGCAGAAAGATCCTGGGAGTTTCACGTTGGAGTGCGAGGTTGCTGAGCATAAATTCCCCAACGTGTTGTGTGATTTGGGAGCGAGCATAAATTTGATGCCCTTATCTGTGTTCAACCGCTTGGAGCTGGGAAAAATGAAGTGAACTAAAATTTCAATGATGATGGTTGATGTGTCACCGATATCCTAAGGAATAGTTGAAGATGTGTTGGTAAGAATTCGGGACTTTGTCTTTCCTGCTGATTTTGTTATTTTAGACATACCTGAATTCAAGAATCAACCACTAATCTTGGGTAGGCCTTTTTTAGCTACTGGTCGTGCTTTGATTGATGTGCAGGAATGTGATCTTACATTTCGAGTAAACGATGAGGAGTTGAAAATCTCAATATATGATGTCATCACGCAACACGATAGTTCAAAGCATGAGGATTGCTATTCGATCACCACTGCCACTGCTAGACAAGTCTCGCATTTGGGGGGCAACCAACCAGTCGATGAGGATGCTAAGAAGAAGAGTTGGACTCGGTATGGAACCCCGAGTGATTCATTCAAGTTTGGGAGAGGGGGGGCACTTCCACACTCAATGGTGGTCTACTGTGAATGCAAAGTATAAGAACAAGCACAAGTTTGGCAAGAAGTCAGTTGCCAAAACAACGGATTGATCGAGGTTAGTAATGGTCTAGCTAAAGACGTTAAACTAAGCACTTATTGGGAGGTAACTCAATCTTTTTATTTTGTTTTTCTTTCGCTTTTGTTTTGTTTTCATTTTGTTCGTTCTTGTTTTGTTTTTGTATGGGGTTGAGTTGAATGACGAGCAGCCGATGATGATAATTGTTTTTATTAGAAAATCGATTGCAACTGATTTTGTGAGACGAAGCATGTTATGATTATTGTGAGTATTGAGCCTTTGAGAACTTGATCACATGTTTGAAACCTGTGAGACTTGAGCTTTTGACTGTCATATCTTTTCCGTCTTGTTTCTTTTTGTGTGAATAGTTTGAAATAGCATGTGTTTTTCTAGAACTTGCTCTGATTCTTTTTCGAGGTTGCATTGATGTGCTTAAGAATTGAGAGATGATATTAGGCATTCTTTTCTTAGCCTATATACTATCGAAACACTAACCTGTAATCATTTTATCTTTTGATGAGCCCGTTTGAGCCTACATTATTCTTTCATGTGTAGGGAAATCTGATTTTAACCCTCTCCCGAGGATCTATCTTGGATGTTTAATTCACCATACATTGATTATATGCCTAGCATGCACCTATATAATTAATTACAACACGTAAGAGTTTTCTCGTGTTTACCTACGAATCTGTCGGGGAAAGAGTGGATCAAGAATCGTGATTTGATCTTCTGGACTGTATCCCGATTGCCTAAACTCCAATGCCGAGTGAGGACAATCTTTGGAGAATGCTATAGAAAATCACCTTCTTCTTTTTTCTCAAAATTTTCGAAAATCTCACACTTTAGGAAGTATAATTCTCGAAAATATTGCTTGAGCATTAACCTTGATTTTCTACCTCACCTTATATTTATAATGCATTCCTAAATCCTATCTAGATAGGATTTATGCATATCTAATAAATATAATCATATCACTTAAGATAGAGAGGATCAAGTTAGAGTCCCAAAGGGACTCTACAAGGAAGTGGACGATTTTCTCTCTAGCTACAGGCCTGGATGGGCCAGCCCAGGGATCAAATGCAAGGAATAAAGATGGGCCTCAAATAAATTAATTATCTTATGTTCAGCCCAGAACATAAATTAATTCATAAACATTTATTCATGCCACTAGAGAATAAATGCCGACTTATCCCTTTATTATTTGAAGTCGAGTCGGCTCGTGATTTAGACTTAACGATTCCCAAGATTTAAGATATCGTGACGTCCATTAATTATTTACGATATTCTGATCGCTAAAATAATTAATTACTTTAATTCCTTAAATAGTACCACTCAACCTTATTATTGTACTTGAGACAACTCAACCTCGCATGGTTTAGTACAATAAACCTTTTGAGCTCCTTAAGGGGACGTCATCATCTTAAACGGATACGGTGACTCGACACAGGTAACTAGCATGACATACAAGCACTGCCACCACCCAAGATGCATAGAATCTTTGGTTAACTCATGTAACCCTCACCTGTAACAAGTCAAAGTGATGGTCATCAACTCATACTCACCTAATACCTTATCGAGGTTTAGATCAACGTAAGTTACCGAGATCTAGGTTCTTCACGACGGTCGGATAGAAGAACTCATCTCACTGTGATCTTTCAATACGTCAGAGACGTACCAGTATAGACAAGAAACTTAGTCAAGTCACTTCTTATCTATACTGGTAGCTATATACCGACAACTCGTCCTCAAGTTGTCTCACCGGATACTTTTTATATCTCATTAAGCTCGACCAATCATACGCATTTCTGTGATCTACAACACACCGTATGATCTAACTTATATATGAGATAAGGGGACATATATATGCAATCAGTAATCAATTCGAGATAGAGATTGTAATAGGTGGTAACAGAAACATTGTATACAAGCTCAACCAAAACTGCGCTCAAAGATACAACCAACAATCTCCCACTTATACTAAAGCAAAACTTTAAGTATACAATGTGTCTCTACTAGCTATTACAAACAACACCATCACTTTGCTTCTCCCACTTATACAAAAGTTTCCTTTCTAAGTGGGTGCCATCTTATGCAATCCAAGTCCTCGAATATGCTCTTCGTAGACTTTTTGCGGCAGCTCTTCGTGAATGGATCACCAGGTTATCCGCAGATTAAATCTTTTCTATCAAGACGCCCTCATCGCCTAATGATTTCTCGTATGACATGGTACTTTCTCTATGTGTTTGGTTGCCTTGTGGGTCCGTGGTTTCTTCGAAGTTTGCATCGCACCGAAAGTTATCACAAGAACTATGATACTCTTGCGAAACCGTGTACCACATGTAGATCCACGAGGTGTTTGAACCATACAGCCTCTTTAGCAGCCTCCTGCGGCCACATATTCGCTTCCATGGTGGAGTCCGCAATGCATCGCCGCTTTGCACTCCGCCATGATACGGCCTCCTCCCAAGGTAAACACATAGCCCGAGGTAGACCTTTTCTCATCACGGTCACTTGGAAATCGAGTCTGAATAACCCAAAGGCATTAGACTATCTGCATGGTAAACTAGCCTATAATCTCGAGTCCTTTTCAGGTACTTGAGTATATGCTTTACCGCAGTCCAATGAGCTTGTCCAGGTTAGATTGATATGTAGCTACTATGCCTACCGTGATAGCGTATATCGGTCTCGTGCATAAGATTGCATACATGAGACTTCCTACGCGGAAGCGTATGAACTTGTCTCATTTCCTCTATCTCCTTTGCAAATCATATGTGATCGCTCCTTAGATAAAGGAACACCATGCCCGAAAGGTAGCAATCATTTCTTGCCGTCTCGCATACTAAAACGAGTAATCACAAGATCAATGTAAGACGCTCGAGATAAGCTCAACATTTTCCTCTTCACGATCTCGGTAAACCTTGATCCCAAGAATGTAGGCTGATCTTCTAAGTCTTTCATTTGAAACTGATCGGATAACCAACTCTTTACGCCCGATAACAACTTCACATTGTTGCCAAGTAGAAGGATGTCATCTACGTAGTGCAAGAAATACCACATCACCATCGACATCTAAACGATACACACAACTTTCACTAGCAACTGGGTAAATCCATAGGACTTTACCACCTCGCCAAAAGCAAGGTCCATGATCGGAAGCTTGCTTGCCAAACCTCGCGTTTAAGTGGTCCGCTATGGCTAGAAGAATTCGATGGACTTGAGCATTGCTACGTGAAAAGGTCTCATCAAAATCGATGCCCTTAATCTGAGTGTACCCTTTCACCACAAGCCCGGCTTTAAAAGTCCAAACCTCCCATCCTAATCTCTTTCTCTCTGATACCACTTGCTACCTATGGCTTCCTCGCCATCCGTAGAGGTGTCTTTTCATATACATCCATAGTCAGTATGGACTCAATTTCTAAGTCCATAGCGGTGCCATGATCTTGCATCAATGTCTCAGATCGCCACCGTATGTCCATGGGTTGATTATTGCTCGCTGCTTCCTCGGACTAAATCCAAGATTCACCCACTTAACATAAATCACTCGGGTCGACTAACAACCTCCCACTACTACGAGGCGTTACGCACAATGGCAATGGTGGGTGCAGAACTTGTGGTTCTCATCTCGCACAACTTGTCGGATAGGAGCCACTTCAGACGGTCGGTATCTCCAAAGGAACTCGACCCACTTCAATTTCTCGAAGTATCTCGTGTCGATCCTCCCACTGACACCTACATCTCGCACCTTCGCCTAATCGGTGAAGGAATACGATCATCTTCTAATTCTCAAGAATGATTTCAACTTTGGATTTATGGTTTTAATATAATCCTCTTCTAAGAATCGGCATTAGTGCTAATAATGACCTTCCCGATCCTCAGACTATAGAAATAACCACCTTCGTCCCTCTAGATAGCCAATAAACAGCCTTGCATCGATCTAGCCTCCAACTTATCGCCTTTTGTTCAAAGACACGGCCGGATCGCCCCATATCCTTATGTGGGTTACACTCAGCTTATGCCCAAACCACAACTCAAAGGGGTCTTTCGACTAACTCGATGGTACTAGATTTAGCAAGTATGTCGCTTCTAAGGCATACCCCGTAATCTAAATAGGCAATGTTGCATAACTCATCATCGATCTAACCATTTCTAAAAGAGTCCTATTTTTCGCTCGACACACCATTTTGCTGTGGCGTGTCCGGTGTAGTGAGTGGGAGTAATCCCACACCGCACCAAATAGTCCATAAACTCGTTCTCGAGGTATTCGCCACCGCGATCGCATCGGACCAGATGACTTGATACTTTTACCAAGCTTCGCTCCACTTCCGCCTTAAATTTTTGAATTTCTTAAAGCATTCTGACTTGGGGTGAAGCAGGTATATGTATCCATACCTTGAGTAATCATCAATGAAAGTGACAAAATACTGCACCTCCACGAGCTTGTGTGGACATAGGTCCACACAGTCGAAATGGACTAGCTCCAACACTTCTTTGGCTCTATAACCCTTCGCTTTGAAGGGTCTGGTCGACATATTTCCTTCTATACAGGATTCGCAGACTAGGAACGGAGTAACCGTGATATCACCCAACACTCCATTCTTAGCCAGTCTTTGGATCTTATTT
The DNA here is from genome assembly GCA_036937905.1 of Salvia rosmarinus. NCBI lineage: Eukaryota > Viridiplantae > Streptophyta > Magnoliopsida > Lamiales > Lamiaceae > Salvia > Salvia rosmarinus. The sequence goes on along the minus strand of CM072822.1, from coordinate 56,851,126 downwards.
AGATTGATGTGACCTAATCTAAGATGCCAGAGAAATGTGGTGTCATTTTGCGAAGAAAACTTTCTCTTTTTAAGGTTTGAAGAAGATGCAACATAATTATAGGTATTATGTTTGGCAGAAATAGTATAAAGCGAATTATATAAAGTGCCACCACAGATAACTTCGTTATTTCTTATGATAGAAACACCACTATCAAAAACAACTGAATATCCATGAGTAAATAGTTTCGAATCTGAAATAAGATTTCGCCGAAACTCCGGCATATATAAAACGTATTTTAATACTAAAACTGTCCTATCAAAACATAAAGTAACGTCTCCGACTGCAACGGCCTCGACTTTCGCCGCGTTGCCCATGGAGATCGTTATCTCGCCATCATGCAGCTTCCCTTGTCCGCAGGAAACCCCTACAAGGTGTAAAAAACATGATCGACCGCACCGATCTACTACCCATGAATGAGTAAAACAAGTCGCTAAACATGTTTCCGCATCAAGCAAATGGCGACTCGAGCCTCGAGCTTAGGGCACTTAGCCTTCCAATGCCCGGCCTCACCGCACTTGAAGCATTTTCCATTGTCCTTTGGCTTTTTCAAACCGGTAGAGCCCTTTATATTACTCCGACTCTTTTCTTTAGCCTTAGTATCTCTTGAATTCCACTTTCCCTTTCCATCTTTCGATAAAGCAGTGTTTTTCTTTGAGGTGCGTACTAAAGACTGTGCACCTTTGCCTATTTTGCATTCCTCCGTGACTAATTCCTCTTGCAATGAATCTAGAGTATAACTCTTATCATAAAGGACTACTCCATAATGGAAGTCATCAAAAGACTTGGGCAAAGTATTGAGGATCATATCGATTCTGACTACGTCATCAATATATCCTCCAACCAATTCGAGTTCTCCGAAGAGATTGATCATTTGCTCTACATGGTCATGCACTGAATCGCTTTCCTTCATTGAACTTGACATTATTAATTTTGTCAAATTATGACAATGATTCTCGTCCGACTCCTCACACGATTTCATGAGATTTAGCCATATTGTGGTCGCATCATCCATCTCTCGACATCGAGTTGCGAGGACTCGCACATGGTGACCAAAAGAAGGCATTTTGCCTTTCTATTTGATTTGTCCCATTTCTCACTTTGCGCCTCCTCATCGCAAGAGATAAATCGCCTAGAGGTTTGGGACGCAGTGAGTATAAATAAATTTTCTTCTCAAAGAAGAACATTCTCAATGTTTTGTTTCCACTCGATAAAATTTGGACCGGATAAAGGATTTTCATGCGAGCATATCGATAAAGCGGTGTAAGAGACATATCCGAAAAGACAATGTAAACACATAAGCATACGATCACACATAATTCGTAATAATAATATTGTAACATTTAGATAAAACAATATTAATTGAAACCTACAATCGCCTGAGGAATTCCACATGCAAGCCACGCGTGTGGACGCCACACACGAACCCCTCACCGCACTAAAATATACCTTTAGTCGCTTAATTTTAATCCATGTCAACTTATCCTTACGACAAGTGAAATTAATGATTGGACCTTACTAGACCACATCACTAACATAAGAAGGACTTCATGGGAAGTTGTACTGAGGTGATGTCTCACAATGACCACAATTTTAACAATGTAAATGAATTTTAGAATCAAGCATACCACTCGGACAATGCCGCCCAATCCAAATTCTTTTGTCTTCTCATTTTGAATCTATCTCTAGAGAACTTACTTAAAATCGTGATATGCAAGCCATGCGTGTGATCGCCATACATGAAACTCCCACTTCTCAATAGATTAAAATGTTTTATATAGAAATCTCATCTAACAAACTTATGATAAACAAAGGTAAGCAAGCCACGCGTGTGGACGCTTACTAACAATGCGTATCACTTTGTTTAGAAATTAAAAGTGGAGGTCTTGACGCTTAATTTTAGAAATTAATATGTCGGATTTCTTGCTACTTTTTATTTCAAAAGGTTTGTCCATGCATCACGTAATCCCAGCATGCTTTTCTATAGAACTCAACATGAAAACATGCTCGCATAATTCTAAAATATGCTTGAAAACGCGATAAACCTAGCATGCTTACTATGCGCATCCAATCACGAAACATATAATATGTTTATCTACGTAATTAAACATACATAGAATGCTTCGCATAATTTAAACATCCACGACATGCTTTCAACGATAAAAATAAAATAAATTCATTCATCGTGGCCCACTGTGATCCTATACTTCCTCGCCTAATTTATTACATAAATTTGCAAAGTGATGATCTTCAAAATCTCAAAAACGGGCCTCGTGCACGGGCACGGATCGGATTCACAAAACCGGATTTGGGGCCAAAATTGAAAACGGCCGAATAAAGGAAATGGGCCTGATCGCCAAAAATCTAGAATCGGGCCGAAAATCGAGTTCGGGTTGAAAATGGCCTGGTCGCCCAAGTGATCGGGCGTGCGCTAGGGCACGCCCCATACGCACGCCCCACCGCCGCCTTAGCTTACGCCATCATCGAACCCTGCCGTGTCGCCGAGGGATGCTGCCGGAGACCCCTATCGAGACTCACCCTGCCTGGCCGAGAATTCTGCACGACGTCGCCCCGCCTGGCTGCTAGACGTCGCCCGGATGCTGCCGAGATTTGCGTGCAGGTCTGAGCGCATCGAGCGCGCCACGTCGCGCGCTATCTCGCCTGCACTGCGAGACCGCCGAGAAACGCTGCCGAGCGCCGCCGGGTCGCTCGCGAAGAATCGCGCTACCGCGCCGCCCAACCCCGAGCGCTTTGAGGTTTCTGCGCGAATCGCACCGAGGCCTCCGAGCGCTCTGAGGTTTCCGCGCGAGAATTGCGCCGAGGCCGTCGAGGCTTCGTGCGAGAATCATGTGCCCCCGTGTCACCCGCGTCTGCCGAGTCGTGTCGAGACCACGCTGAGGTTTCCCGTGCAAGATCTGCCGAGACCTCGCTGAGGTTTCCCGACGTGATCTGCCGAGAGCTATCGAAGGCCGCCGACTCGACCACCGGTGTCGAGCCGAGCCGCGGCCGCCGACCCCAACCCGTCGCCCATGCCCTTCTGGGCGAGACATGCCGAGCCACGCCAAAGACTCGTGCCGGTTATCGACTCGCCGACAAATGTCTACCGAGGGAACGCGCGCATTGTCGGGTGGCGTGTCTGCGAGCACCGAGCACGCTTATCGTGCCGTCGCCCGCAAGCCGTCGATCGTGCATCCGGTTTTGATTGTACCCCGCCGCCTCGCTCTTCGTGCTTTGTCTTCGCTCTTCCGCGAACTGTCGGGGAAAGAGTGGATCAAGACTCGTGCTTTGATCTTCTGGACTGTATCCCGATTGCCTAAACTCCAATGCCGAGTGATGACAATCTTTGGAGAATGCTATAGAAAATCACCTTCTTATTTTTTCTCAAAATTTTCAAAAATCTCACACTTTAGGAAGTATAATTCTCGAAAATATTGCTTGAGCATTAACCTTGATTTTCTCTCTCACCTTATATTTATAATGCATTCCTAATTCCTATCTAGATAGGATTTATGCATATCTAATAAATATAATCATATCACTTAAGATAGAGAGATCGATTGCCAGTCCCGCAGGGACTCTACAAGAAAGTGGACGATTTTCTCTAGCTGTGTTTGGATAGGCCAACACAGGGATCAAATGCAAGGAATAAAGATGTGCCTCAAATAAATTAATTATCTTATGTTCAGCCTTAACATAAATTAATTCATAAACATTTATTCATGCCACTGAGAAGAAATGCCGACTTCACCCTTTATTACCGTTGAGTCGGGCTCGCATTTAGACTTAACGAATCCCTCAGATTTAAGATATCGACATCCATTAATTATTTACAAGATTCGATCGCTAAAATAATTAATTACTTTAATTCCTTAAGTAGTACCACTCAACCTTATTATTGTACTTGAGACAACTCAACTGCGGTGGTTTAGTACAATAAACCTTTGAGTTTATGGGACGCCATCATCCTAAACGGATACGATGACTTGACACGGTAACTAGCATGATATACAAGATCGCCACCACCCAAGATGCAGAGAATTGGTTAACTCATGTAACCCTCACCCATAACAAGTCAAAGTGATGGTCAACAACTCATACTCACCTAATACCTTATCGCGGTTTAGATCAACGTAAGTCACCGAGATCTAGGTTCTTCACGACGGTCAGATAGAAGAACTCATCTCACTGTGATCCTTCAATACGTCAGAGACGTACCAGTATAGACAAGCAACTAAGTCAAGTCATTTCTTATCTATACCGCAGCCTATATCGACAACTCGTCCTCAAGTTGTCTCAGTTGTGATAATTTTTATATCTCATTAAGTTTGACCAATCATACTGACTTCTGTGATCTATAACACACTGTATGATCTAACTTATATATGAGATAAGGTGACATATATATGCAATCAAGTAATCAATTCAGATAGGAGATTGTAATAGTGGTAACAGAAACATTGTATACAAGCTCAACCAAAACTGCTTCCAGTATACAAATTCAACATCATGAAGCCGTGGGTTGGGTTGTGTTCGTTAGTGCGGGATTTAGCTACTTGAATTGAAGGTTGAGAAAAAGAAAGAAAATAGACGATGAAAAGTGATAGTAAAAAATAGTTGCTTACCCATATAAGTTCAAATAAAAAAATAAAAAAATTTGAAAAGAAAAGAAAAATAAGTAGTTGACACAAGTATGTGAAAAGAACATAAATAGGTAAGTAGTTAGTGTTGAGATGAGTACATCATTTATATGATAAGTGTGATGTTCTTAAAGAAAATGACTTGGTATGAAAAATTGAAATGAATTATGAAAGTTTGGGAATTGTGTCTTATGATACTTATGGTGTTTCCATTATGGGATTATGAGTCCTTAGCCTAAATATATCCTACCTTACCAAAGAGTCTACATTATAACCCGTTATAAAGACCTTTTTGATCTTGGTTCTTTAGCACATATTTGAGCAATGGAGAATTAGACGATTTGCAAGTTTATGGTAGATTCCATGTGTTTTTAAACTTTGAGAGTATACACATCCTCCTTATACACTTGAGTGTTTGAGATTCTTATATATATAAATATATCTATGCCGTGACGATTTAAGTTTGAGAAGGCTTGTACTTATGGTTATTATGATATGTGGAGTTAAACGAAAGATATTGTGATTCATTTGATATGGATCTTTTGTTGCTCATTGCTCTGAGGCTTATTGCTGTTGTCGTTCGACTCATTCCATGTATTTTGGTTGTCTTTCGTTTGTTCTGTTTTGTATAGGGACAAACAATGGTTTAAGTTTGGGGGTGTGATAAACGCATTTTTTACTAGTTTAATAATGATATATTATGATGAATTTAGATCAGTTTAAGTGCGTTTATATAGTTGATATTATGTTCTTAGCTTTCTTGAGAAGATACTGCTCTTGGGGTTTCTTTTTGGTGTTTTGTAGGCTTTTCAGGTGATAATCGATGCACATGGCAAAGAACATATGAAATAGATATGAAAATTAAGGATGTGAAAAGTTTATAATGTTAAAGAGTATCTCGATAGGAGTCCATAGGCGCAAACGGATTGCAATTCGGAGTTCGGACGCGAGAGAACGGTTTAAACAATGGTCGCGCAGATAGCTAGCGACCACCCTAGCGGTCGCGAGGGTGGCCGCGAGTTCAGCCCGAAAAACTTCTCCTGCCGATAGCTAGCGACCAGTCTCGCGATCATGAAGCTCGGCCGCTAGCGCATGCTTTGGCGTGAATCAGGGCTTCAACCCATTATCTATAAATACCCCAAAGCATTCTTAGGCACCCACAACCTCTCCAACCACGTTTTACCTCAGTTTTAGCTTAGTTTTCATAGTTTTCATTCTTGTTCTTCAATTTCATAGCATAGCATTAGATTATTTTAATTCCAATTTCATCTTTAGATTCCTGCAAGCTGTCAGTTTACTTACGGATCGAAGTTGTTACATTCTGCATCGTGGATTCATAGGGTTTATTCGTTTCAATTCAGTTTATGTTACATTTATTAAATTTTTATTTTGTTATTTCAATTATGAGTAGCTAATTTTCATATTGATCCTAGGGTTTGTATGTCTGACTAGATTCATATGAATTATCTATTGATACTGCTTTGCCTTCCGTCATAGATTTGTGATTCATGGAACTTAATTCTATGTGTTAATTTCTGATCAACTTTAATGCATATCTAGTTGCCAATTGAATACTTAACAGTTTTAGTTGTCAATCGATCTTGAATGCACAATACGGGTAAGCCTTGAATCGTAACTGAGATAGGAACATCCGTAGGAAGCATATTCTTTGTGAGCTTTTTGGAGTTACTAGTTCCACCTTGAGACGTAACAGTAATAGGTGAATTAGTAATCTACATCCACAATTGTCGTAACTGAAATTGATGGTTACTTATGTGATCTTTCATCTTCGACTGGATTAAATTGGTAAACAGATTAATAGGTGAATTTTGTGAATCTGGTTAGGTTAAGTACATCCATATGGCCAGTCTTTTATATCTGAGTTTGTTCCTATTTTATTTAAGTCTAGTTCAATCTTCATCTCTTTTGATTTTTGTTGCCTGGATAATAATCAAGATTCTTTGTGAATTATTTACTGTGTTTTCGAATATCAGTCTCTGTGGATACGATATAATACTTGTTGTTTTTACTATAATTATTTTGGTAGAAATTATAGTGATCAGCGTGCACGCAAGCCTTTGCACTGAGGCCGCGTGCACTCGTCGCGCCTCACCCCACCCCTTCCCGTCCCGCTGCCCGTCGCCCAATTCGTAGAAAAGATTGAAAAATCGTCACAAACCTCACCTTTTTTTTCTATTTCAATGAAAATATACTCTCTAGTAGTATCGCGATTGTCTTTTTTGCAGTATCTTTTGTTTCATTTTTTCTGGAACAATCACAAACACTTTTTTGATTATGGATCTACTACTCACACGTGGAGATCGCATGTTGTGCAGGTGCCTTGCGTGATGTGCCGCACGTCGCTTGTTGTCGTTGGCCCGTGCCCCATCATCCGCTCGCATCATGCGTGTCTCACACATCAAATTCGCTCGCGCACTTCGCGCGCTATGCACCCTGAGTAGAGGTCGTGTTTGCTGTTGTTGTTCTCGCCTATATAGGATGTTGTCGTCCGTCGGGCTATGCAGGTGCCTACGCGTTCCTCGCGTGTGCTTTACGCCTCATCGAGCTTTACCACCCGTGCCTCCAATCTTGCATCGTGCGATGGGACTCCATCATGCATCGTCTCGTTCTTCATGTTCTTCATCTTCGTTCTTCATTTTTACAGATAATTCAGCCATGATGAGCGATGGATCTGCAATTAATTATAACACATGTAATAATCAAACATGAATTAGCCAAGATATTGATCCCAGACTCTGATACCAATTAAAGAAAAATATGAATTTATCCGTGCTTCCAAGGATCTATGTTGGATATTTAATTCATCATACATTGATTATATTTATAGCATGCTCCTATATAATTAATTTCAACACATAGGGATTTTCTCGTGTTTACCTGTGAATTTGACACAATTGATCAATAGCTGACAGACACCAGCTTTGATCTTCTGGACTATGTCTCGGATGCCTGATCTCCAATACTGAGTGAGATTAATCTATGAAGAACACTACAAATTTTTTGCCCCATATGAATGATCTGTGATTTTCTAAAATCACAATCAAGAGAGGATAATCTGATTTCCTCTAGCATATATGCTACAACACGTGGCGAGTCAAAACTCAGTCAAATCATTCAAGGTTTCTTCAATGAGTTGACCAGATTTTGTCAACATCGACTTGATTGTGCCGCTTGAGGTCAGATCTCCTTTTCATCGCTTGTCCTGACTCGCCTTTTGTCGCCTTAGAACTCTCGAAATATCATGATTCATTCGATTACATGTAGAACCGATATTCACTGCAATAGGCTTTGACTCGCTGAGATCGCCTTTGACTTACGCACCCAAATTGACTTCCATAATGATGATCATTGTTGATATGACACTTAGTCATATCTCGACTCCTTCTTATCTGAGACTTGATCGATCTTCAGCTCAGATCTTCCGACGCGAGTCTTTAGTCTTCGACTTCACTCGCACTTCGATCTTCAAGCTTGTACTTCCGCCTCGAGACATCGATTGCCTTCCGTCGACCTTAAGTCTTCAAGACGTGGACCTTCACCGAGTCATCGACAATTGCGCTTAGAGTGTCTAAATCGGTTTCAATTTTCGGTTAGAACCGAAACCGAATCGAAACCGCTAAATTTGCTAACCGAAAACCAATAAATTCGTTATCGGTTCGGTTTCGCCTAGAGTCAATTTTTTAATTATTGTTTAACCGATAACCAATGCCGGAAACCGAAACCCGCTTTTTATTTTTAATATTAATTAATATATTAAAATTTCAAAATCAATTTTAATTATTACTTTATTACTTATTTTAATTATTTGTTAAATATTTTATTTATTTATAATAAGTTTCAGTTTTTAATTATTATTTTATTTATTTTTATTATTAATTAATTTTAATTCAATTTTTAGTTAACCGAAAATCGAACTGTCGAACCGATTGATTTTCTGTTAACCTCAAAATTTAAAACATTCGGTTTCGATTCCACTTTTTTTGGAGAAATTAGGTTCGGTTAACCGAAACCGAACCGCTTAATGACTCTAATTGCGCTTATACTGATACTCCTATCAGTATGACTGACTCTTAGTACTGTTTGAACTCCTTCAGCCATGGGTCTGTCTAAGTCGGTAGTTCCATGTCGAAACCTTTAACATAATCATCTAACTTTCAAACAAGTAAGTAGCATTAGTTACTTTCAAGAAGACAATCATTATAGATTTTGGGATCTAATCAAAACACATATTTAAGTCGATTCATTCCCGATACACGTGAATTTCCTAATATTTCTGATACTTAGGAATTTTTCCAACATAGCCCATGCCAAAAGTGAAATGAGGCAGCCACTGTGCAAGACGGAGATGGTCATCGACGTGGATCCACCGACCATTTAGCCGCCTCTCGCCATTTTCTCACCTCACCCTTTAGAACCCCGAGTTCTACACTATGAGATCTACTTAAAGACGAGACCAATACAAGAAAAGGATAAAAATAAAGATGACTAGGGTACCACCAATGGTCGGCCAACAACACACGATGACGCTTGCACCGAGTCATCCTTGCTTTGATCTCCACTTCTTCAAGCTTCCACGTCATACCTAGGGCTTCTCGAGTAGGCTGTTAGCACAGAGAGATGCTTGAAATTATCTTTTGAAATGAAGGTCCTAGGCCCTATTTATAGGTATAAGCAGGCAGCTGCGCAACTACTTGCGTCAACAACCTACTTCAGCAGCTTATTTTGAAAAAGTAAAACCTATGCAACTCTTACAAACGGACTCCAAAAACAACAAACTTGGAGTCCATAAACTCGCAATAAATTACTGGACATAGCCACTATAAACACGATATGTTTCAAAAACTTTTTTGAAAATAACATTTTTTTTCAAAAACTTTATCAGGTGCTAAACATTCATTGTGTTGTGAAAAAACACACACAACAATAACGACATGAAATAAAGAAAAAAAGAATTATTTACCCAGTTCGTCTTACGACTCTGTCTGGGGCGATGCCAAGCCAGAAATTTAATATATATTTCGAATACAGATTACATTGAGAAGTGACTATTAAATAGATAATAGCCTAACCCTAACCCTAACCCTAAGCCCATTAGGGTTCTGTCTGGGCCCAAAAAACATAAGCCGGACTTGAGTGTACAGTCCATTCAGGCTCCACACTCCAATAATTTTCCACTTGGATATTGAATTCCCAAGTAATCGTACCTTCTTGTTTTCTCTCCTATATCCGTTTAGCATCGCCTAGCCTCATCTTCATGCTCCAAGGCCAATTGAAGCTATGCATGGCTTCAATTTCTCTAAGGTTACCACGTTAGTAAACACGTTTGCTGGATTTTCATTTCCAAGGATCTTCGTTAGCTGCAAGATCTTCTTCTCCAACAGGTGATGGATGTAGTGATACTTCAACTCAACATGCTTTGTCCTCGAATAAAACGCTGTATTCTTTGCCAATAATATAACACTTTGACTATCACTATACAGAGTGCTACTCTTATGCTCATTCCCAAGCTCACCCAAGAAATTCTGCAACCACATCATCTCCTTACTCGCCTCCGTTACAGCCACATACTTAGCTTCCGTTGTGGATAAAGCAACGACTTTTTGCAACTTAGAAGCCCAAGAAATAGCAGTACCACCATAAGTAAAGACATACCCGGTTGTACTTCTCCTCCCATCCAGATCATTTGATGCCAAATCCGCTTCAACATAACCTGCCAGCACGACACTCTTGCCGTTGAAACATAGAGCTTTTTTCGTGATACCTCTCAAGTATCGTAGAATTCACTTGACTGCTTCCCAATGTTGTTTGCCCGGATCACCTATGAGCCACTCACTACTCCCACTGCTTGAGCAATATCTGATCTTGTACACACCATGACATACATGATGCTACCAATTGCCAAACCATATGGGACTTTCATTATTTGGGCACGTTCATCTTTGCTCTTCGGTGACTCATTTCTCGAAAGCTTGAAGTGACTGCCCAACGGGACACTCACAGGCTTCGATTCAATCATGTTGAATCTTTCCAGGATCTTCTGAATGTAGCTCGCCTATGAAAGATATGCATTTCCACCCATCTTGTCGCGCTCGATTCTCATACCTAAAATATGCTTTGCCTATCCAAGATCCTTCATGGAGAATCGTTCGGACAATTACTTCTTCGTCTTATCCACCTCATTTATGTCAGCTCCTGTGATCAGCATATCATCGACATATAACAGAAGGATAATATAGCTCTTGTCCAACCTCTTATAATAGCAACAATTTTCAGCGTGTCATCTTTGATAACCAATCTCCATCATGAAACTATCGAACTTCATGTACCACTGCTTCAGAGCTTGTTTCAAGCCATATAAACTCTTCTTCGACTTGCAAACAAATCCTTCCTTCCCTTTTACTACGAACCCCTTAGGTCGTGTCATGTATAATTCCTCCTTCAAGTCACCATGAAGGAATGTTGTTTTCACATTCATCTGATGTAGCAGCAAGTTTTCTGCAGCAACCATACTCAACACCATTCGAATAGTGGTCAGTTTCACAACAGGAGTAAAAACACCAGTGTAATCAATACTGTGTCGCTGCTCAAATCCTTTGACAACCAACCGGGCTTTGTAGCATCTGTTACCATCAGCTTCAATCTTGATCAGGTAGACCCACTTGCAGTGCAGGGCCTTCTTGCCATTTGGGAGCTCAATGAATTCCCAAGTACCATTTAGTAGAAGAGATGTCAACTCATCATTCATAGCAACTCTCCATTTTTGTCTATCACCAGGTTCCCCACCATCAGTAAATAACAAATAATAGTTAGATGACGAATACCTATCAGGTGCACGTCGCTCTCTAGCTGGTCTTTGTAGTGGATCGTCCGGTGGTGGAGTCCTTGGTTCTTCATCAAGAACCTCTTCTTCATTCTGACTCTCCTTGCTCCCACTCGAGTTTGAGATGTCTAACTCGACCTCTTGGGATTCGAAATTACCAGAATCCGACACCTCCAATCTGTCCTTGTACATAACCCATTCATTGAAAACCACATCTCTACTACGTATAATTTTTCGATTATGCTCATCCCAAAGCCTATAACCGAACTCATCACCTCCATAACCAATGAACGTACACTTAACAGATTTGGCATCCAACTTACTTCTTTCAGCAGAATCAACATGAGCATAAGCACCACAACCAAAGATCTGTAGGTAAGATAGATTTACCTCTTTTTCAGTCCATTCCTCCTTGGGTATTCTATTTTCCAACATAACTAATGGACCTCTATCGATCGTGAATACAGCCAGGTTGACCGTGATCCGCCCAAAACGTCTTAGGCAACCCACTCTTCACTCACATGCACCTTGCTCGCTCATTCAATGTTTTGTTCATGCACTCTGCCACTCGCTCATTGGGAGTTCCTCTCACGGTCTTCTCCATGTGAATCCCATTCTCAAAGACAAGATTTTCGAACTCACGTAGTTCATACTTTCTTCCATTATCAGATCGAAGACACTTCACTTTCAGTCCTATTTCATTTTCTACAAAAGCTTTTCACTTCCTCAAAGTATTAAAAGCGTTAGATTTATTCTTCAAAAAATAAATCCATACCTTTCGAGTGGAATCATCGATGATGGTAATGTAGCATTCTGAACCACAAAGAGACTTTATAGGGGCTGGTCCCCATAGATCAATGTCACAGCCCGGTTTGGCAAATCCTTACCTTATCGTGACTTGGGGTTTAGATTAAGTATTTATGAAAGAATAAGGTTTCCAACTCCTTTCATCTATGAAGAAATATAGATGTTCCAAACAGAAACGAGAATCATGATGGAGCAAAATAGCTTATATATATATATAAGATGGTTTCAAGTTTTACTAAAACAAGAGCTTTTACAAAGCTTAACATAGTAACAAAATATAATAGAGTCTCAAGAGTTTGGCAATGAATAAACGTGCAGAGACATGCATATGGAGATGATTCTCAAGGTGAACCAAAAGTTCTTCATACTACTGACAAAAGATTCGCTCAACTCCGCCTGCTCCATCATTCGCCAACCCGCACATTTAAAAACAATATGCGATATCGAGTACAAAGACGCACTCGGGGACACATGCCGAAAACATTTTACTTTACGAAATATCAGACGCCTACATCACAAGAAGACACAAGGGTTTTATTTGAAAATGACTTGTGCTTACTAAATACATTTTCATTACTTTCTCAAAGTCGCTTATGCAGACATTTTCTTTTCAACGATATTCTAAGTCGGCATGGATTAACGAGCCGGAGGAGGCCCCTTCACCCGGACGCACGATCGACCGCGAACGGTTCGTGAGGTCAAACAACTCGACCAGAACTCCTGCTCGTGTCAAGTGTACACAACCCTAGCTAGATTCTCCTTCACCTCTAGCTTAGGATCCGAATTGCATATTTTCCCTGCTGCCCTGTGCAACCCGAACGAACATATCCAAAACATAAAACATTTTCGCGCATAATATCGCATCTCAATTTTTAAAAAAAGGTAAAGTAATAACAAGAATGATTTTCCAAGAAAGCTCGTAAATGGTTTTGATAAGAAAGCCCACCCGAGAACTTAAAGTTCTTATGTCACTGTGGTTTTACTTTCCGCTTTCTTCTCCTTCGAGTCAAACCTTATCAACGTAAGAAACGAGATTTTAGCATATCATCATGCGCAAGAATCATCGATCCGAACCATCGAACGTACTATCTTTCATTCTTTCCTTAGTTCAAATCATTCGCGTAACGCATTTAATCTTAATTCCATGTCTAACTTCGGCCACGCATCGACTTTACTTCTCATTTTACATATATACTCAAATTCTATGTATTCATGTATATTTTCCCACGCCTCAACTTCTCACGTATCATATCATATGATCCATATATCATATATCATAGACGTCATATTTTCTTTATATCATAATTTTTGAAAATAATAATAATTTTTTTCGAATTTTTTTAATTAATTACATAATGTATTATTATTATTATTATCATATATCAATAATATGACATAATATTCACCATATTCAACTTGTACATCAATTTTTCATGCTTTTGTAAATTTCAAAATTACCATCTCATATTATTCCATATTTTTCCAAAAATTTCCACATAAAATCATACAATTTTAAACATGAATAACTATCATTATTTCATGTTCAAAACAACAATTAAAATTCATGTACATCAACATATAACCCATGCTTATTTTCGGTCATGACATAGTACTTTTAATACATGCTTAAATTTGTACTAAAATCATAATTCATGCTTATAAACGTCATATAAATATATTAAATTAATAACTTCGACATATAGCATAACTTTCACGTATTTCACATAATTTTCGAAAGCATGTAACAAAACACATCATATATGAATTCCTAATATTTTTACATAAAATAATAAGCGTAGTAAGGTTTCTAACCTTCTATTTGATTTCGATCGACGTCGGCGACGTTTTTCTATCTACGATCGAAGAGTACTTCGGAGAACACTCTCTATTTTTTTCTCTCTATTTTTCTTCGTATTTCCTTACTATTTTCGGTTATGAGGTATGGTATGGGGGGTGGTCTCCTATTTATAGAGTTTATAAAGTGTTTTTAATCATTACTTTATAAAATATCTTAATATAAAGTCAAAAATTACAACTCATTCCTATCTCATAAATTTTCGGTCCTATGAGTTGTACATGAGACAATTTTAATCTTATCCTATACTTTAATTATTCATCATATCTTTATCTTTTGAATTTTAACCCATCTTGGTGTAAAATCAAAATTACAACTCATACCTTATACTATAAATTTTCGCCACTTCCTTTTCATAAGAAATAATTATTTTATTTTATCCTATAGTTTATTATGTTATTTTTATCATTTAATTAATGTATCTTATAATTATCATAGAATAAATAAATTATCATTTTATAAAATGTTTGTGTGTGTTTCGCCATCTCTACAACCTTAGGATAAATTTTATTTTTTCTATATCATATACTTTAATATTATCATATAATAATATCATATTTGAAAAGTCAACATTTTCAACTTTGTGATAAGGTGTATTATCATAAGGTTGAATTTAATTTTTCCAACCTTATAAAGTCATAATTTTCATTATTAAAGGACAAAACCATAGTTACTTGCTTAATTTGATAACCATCTCTACTTTACACCTAATAATGTCTCATCCTTATAATTATAACCCTCATTAATTAAGGTATGATATTTATATCAATTTCACACTTTTAAATCAAACTTTTCGCACTTAAAAAATATTATGCCAAATATTTTATTTTTCTCCAATTAATAGCTATATGATACAATAATAATCTTAGATGATAAAATAAATCATAAGAAAATTAATTAAAATCAATTCTATGTACTAAAGTAAAGTTATCGGCAATTAACTAGAATTTAAGAATAAATTATCAAACTTTTATTCTTTTCATAACTAATATTATTTTCATGAAGAATTAAATAAATATAATGATCTTATATCATAAAATAAATTATTTAAACAATTTTTGCATAATTTCTCACTTTTTCGAATTTAGTGGTTTTCTAGAATTTAATTTCACAAAATTTATTCTTACCCTAATTCATAGATTTCAAATTTATATAATTTCTAGGAGATAAGATTGATCTAGAAATCATGATATTTGTCAAGTATATAATTAAATAAATTATTTGATACAATTATCACATAAAAATTGGTGATTTTCAAAATCACATAAAATGATACACAAATTTCAAAATCATGCAAGCTAATATCCAAAATATTATCTCCTATGATATTTATCACATTTCTACCCATTTCTAAGATATAAACATTATCTCTTAATTAATCATGACCTTATCTTATCATTTTATAAAAATATCATATCACATAAAATGTCATTTTCAAACCTTATCATATACACCTCATAAATTTCAAAATCATGCTTGATTTGTACAAGATAATTATCTTATCATATACTACAAGATAAACATGACAACTCATCACATAAAATCAAGTGATCACATATTAATTCACAAATTAATCTCTTAATTCCTATTTTTTTCAAAATCACTAAGAAAATAGAAAATATTTCTTTTCTTTCTTAGTGTAAATAATATCCCACACATACTTAAAACATAATTATTTACTATTAAAATAATTTTGTTCGAATTTTTGAGAGAAAATTCGATTTACTCAAAATCGACAATTACCGACGCTCACTTTCATTCTCGCTTCTATCGATCGCTCCTTTCTTTATTTTCGAAATTTTAAGCCCAAAATTCAGTTGTTACAATCATCAGTGGACCAACTCCATTTTCTCGCTTTTTCAAGGTCGATCACCGAGAAACTCACTCTCCTTTGTTTCTTGAAAACACAGCCCTCGACAGCCAACTTCAATAGTTTTCGCACTGCACCTACCCTTCAACTCATTTCTTTCATCCTTTTTCGCTCATGGGCCTAGCCGATAGCCCACAAATCAAGATCGACAATAGCCCCGCAAGATCAATGCATTCTTTTCGAGTTAGTTGTTGTATACAACATACCCTCTTTCTTACCTCGAGCTACTATCATGGCTCCTCTGGCGATCTTCCAACTATTGCAGCAAAACGTTACAGAATATCCTTCAACATCAAGCTGCCCGATTGAAAGTAAGTTTCTTTTCAATCCTGAAATGTGTCTTACACCATTCAACTTCAGTATCGATCCATTTGGTGTGGTGATCTGGACATCTCCATTTCCCGCGATCTTCAGGGGCTCGTCATCTGCAAGATAGACTTGTCCAAATTTGCCCGAGATGTAGTGCTCCATTATCTCAAAGATCACTACACGAATGGAACGATGCCCGTAATCCAACACCCACGATTCCAACTGGATCGCCGACACTCAAGACCAACTCATATCCAATATTATATGTGGTTGCGTTTGTTGTCTTCTTGTCGTTCTGACCATTTTTGTACTTCTTTGGTGTTGTACATTGACTTTTGTAATTACCGAACTCATCACAATTCCAACATTTGATCGAGTCTTTATCCTTCCCGACTAACTCTTTCCTCTAGACTTTGATCTCCCATGTTCTACCTTCCTTCGATCCGCCTCCTGCCTTCCGTGTTTAGTGTCGACTCGAGGTAGATCCGTATTCCTTCCCGTGAACCTCTTCGCTAATCATCGTCTCGCACTCGCCAAAACACAACTCGCTTTGCCGATGAAGCACTTACAACTATAACCGCTCCGCCCAACTTTCTAGCAGTAGATAACATAATTAGGGCACGCATCATCATCGGTTAATCCGAACCGAGCTCAACCGGAAGTGATCATGTTGAACTCGCTTAGATGTTGTCGCACCGACGCATTCTCCGATATCTTTAGGTGAATAATCATCTCATCGTGATGAACCTTGTTCGCAGCTGATGGCTTCGCACATCCGCTCCGTAATCGCTAGCATCTCACATACCGACTGCTTTAGTCGCGTAATAGCTACGCTCACGGACAACGATAAACGATCCACTCATCGCTTCCGTCCAATAGCTCCCACCCTCCGATCCATCTTTTGGTTTTCCTTCATGGTAGATACAGATATTTACCGAGAGGTAATCCTCAATCTGTATCTTCCTAATCCCAAATCTAATCCACAAACTTCTCGATTGAAATCTTCTCATCCATCGCTGTGATTGTTCCTCCGAACTCAAGCTCGATACCATTTGTTGCGAAAAACACACACCACAATAATGATGTAAAATAAAGAACACAAGAATTGTTTACCCGGCTCCTTGCTACACTACATCCGGGACGATGTCAAGCCGTAGATTCAATATATATTCGGACACAGACACATCGGTAGTTGGCTATTAAACAGATAATAGCCCTGACCCAACACTAAGCCCATTAGGGTTCCTCATGGATCCAAAATTTAGCTGGGGCCACCGTCCCCGAACCTCCATCACTGTGAGCCATCGCCTCGACCCCCGTCCAACCCTAACGATGAGTTGGATCATCTAATTGGCTTGAGGTACACCCATTCGTGCTCCATACTTCAACACACGGGTGATCCAAAATCTGATACTTAGTGTATATGAATTGCCGTGACACGCCTTCATACCGCTTGAGGTTTCGTGATCGGTAAGACCATAGTAACAAAACAATTAACTTTTCTTTTCTCGAAAAACATGTTGTACAAACTGAAACTAGGAAAGAACTAGTTATTACATAAATTGGTAACTTTAGATTTAGAAATGTCTTTAAGACTTTGCAAAATTTCATGGAAATTCACTATGTACATCAATCCATTTTAACGCTTCTCGCCGTCAAGAAAAATTAAGAGTCGCAAGCTTACGCTGTTGAAAAGCCCTATAAGTCTAATATCATTTAAAAGCGGTACTTTTTTTTTTGGTATCATGGGAACTCACACCGCCACCTTAGGTGTGCAATCGAACCCCACTGTCATGTACAATAGCCTCAAACCACACAGATGTGTAAACCACACTTGAAAACCAGTGATGTGCTCAAACCCATAGAGGCGCTTATGAGGTTCTAACCCGCGACCTCTCGACCACCGTGAACCCATCTTAACCATCAGGTCGTCCTTGGGACTTAAAAAGTGTACTTGATTCTCGAAGTTTGAGGCTCAAGTTATTTTAGTTTTATCGAATGGTGGCAAAGTCGTCGACGTCCAATGCGCCCACCGATAAGCTGATCCGAATCAACCAAATATGTAGCTCTATTAGCTCATCTCGACGATCTCGACCATCAACCGTCCACGATCGACCATCGCTGCTCATTCAATCTCGAAAGAATTCAAAGGTTCTAATTACTACTTATTAACATTGTGTGAATGTTAGAGTAATGTTACTAGCAATGTTAATAACATTCCAAGTAACATGCGCTGAAATATAAATAACACACAGATAATTTGTGGGTTATGAAAATAACCTGTTGTCTCATGACAACCAGCTTTATTGATAACTTAGAACAGACATAAGTTGTTACACATGAAAACATATCTACGGATGCACTACCGCTTATGATAAGTTACCTAGTCTAACACAAAGAACCCGAATGTTACCAACAAGCAAAAAATGATACAAAGAACGGACAAACAACTCGAATGTAAAAGACGACTCGCCTTCAACCCCACCCTCGCCGCGAAGCAATACCGTGGGTCGATGTTTACAGATTGGCGCCTAACACCGCCCCGCTTAAGCGTGGTGAAGGTGCTTTTCCAAGCTTGTAAAATGACTAGTCGATCGGAGTGTAGGATTTCTCTGATTTCACCTCTCGAACGACGCAAGAGAGAGCTATCTGCAGCCTTTATAGAGGGTGTTTCGTGGTCTTCAAGCTTCAAATCCCATCGCTCATAAACCTCCTAAACCGCCGAATCCACTTGTAAATCAAGCATCAGAATCGCCGCAGATACAGGGGATCATGCTCCCAGAAAATAGAACTAACTTCCCATGATCTTGTAACCATGATCTAACTAACCTCCACTTATTCAAACTTGTTCCAACCGCAATCCACGCTTTAGATAATAAATAAAACATAAAACGTAGGAAGGAAAAGATTACTTATATACGCTACATCCGGAGAGTCGGTTCACCACCGCGTCGACTCCGTGAATATCGATCGCACTGTGATGTTACTAACATCGAATGTTACCAACATCCCATTCAACATCGACCGAGTCAACATCGACTCTAACAATCTCCCCTTAATCTTCGCCTTCCGAAAGAAAGCGAGAGAACCTTCCCGCAACAAAAACAAGAAAAATAACAAAAAGAAAAAAACTATTTACAGGAAAGAATTCTATTTATTGTGGTCGATCAAAGGAAAGTGTTAAAGCTCCTCAATCAAACAAGAGGAAAACCTCTAAACAATTAGACAAAGTGTTGAGTAACACTTCTAAAACATACAAGGAAGAGAATCAAACTCCCCTAAATATGAGAAGGTCGGCCAAGGCCAAGACCTTGAGAAGTACTCCAAACAAGAATCACAATCCAACAATAATGCAACCACCATGATAACCGAGCCAACAACAAACGTAAATAAAAACGATCGATCATTAGTAGAAGCCAAAGCGTGTCCATACACCCATAAATAAAAACTTGATGTCCATGCATCACAAAACTAAAAACACATGTGTCCAAAGACATAAATAAAACATAGTGTCTAACACTTAAAAACCAAAGAATATCGTAACAAGAAATAACATCGTAAAAGCAAGGGCAACTTCAGACGCAGGCCACAATCTACTCCCCTTTTTGTCGGAGAAAGGAAAGTGAGCCGATCATGCGCACTTTGATCGAGGCATCAATTGGGACTTGATGATCCCGACCACCTCCTGTTGTAAGTGTGCAACAAGACTAGCTTCCAACATCGTGTCCAACCTGGCCTTCACACCACCAAATTTCTCGATAGCATGTCAGTTCTTGGGATCCACAGAAGATCCAGATGTCGTGGCTTCTCCCAGATCAACATCCATGGAAGCTTTGCCTTTAGCGCCTCTTGGAGGTACCCACATCAACATGTTGGGAAGAAGGAGAAGAGAGCCTACTTTAGAGGTCAATTTTCAACGCCGCCTTCCTCCACAAACAACTTCGCCCCTGCTCAACATCTCTTCATTAGTGCCTCAAAAGAGTCGTAGTTCTCGAGGCAACAACCTTCTTTTTTCTTCGCCACATCGATGTTGAGCAACATACTGTTCTTCACGGTTTGTAGGCGGCATCCTTCACCCTATCTCGATGCTCGAACTGCCTTCGACAAACTCCAAGGTGTTAACTTCTCCATCAATTCCTCTTGGAGGTGTTCAATCCATTGGTCGTCCGCAGATGGTAGATGAGACTTGGAACGGCAAAGTGTTGGAGCCTGTAGTCTTTGATGCTGCACGTTATACAAGCAAAACAGCTACCAAAGTCGAAGTCCAAGGACTTACCAACTTTATAAATTAATTCAACTCGATCTCGGTAAGGCAATGTGTTCTTGCATGGCACCCATTGTAGATGCTTATTTTATGCAAGGTCGATATAACATCGCCAATGCAGCTGTCAGCCGTCTCAGATTCCATGAAGACAACTTGTTGCCGCAATAGTCTTCATCATACTCTTCTCCGGAAGTTCTCATCATCAACATTAGGTAGCTCGAATAGTTTGTTGATAATGTATGGGTAAAACTACACACATCACCTCTAACATACATCTTCCCATATTTTAGATGCAACATAAGACACTCCTTCAACATGTTAGTATAAAACTCCTCACAACATTCTCATCATAAGGATAGATATCACCATGCTTTTCCACAACTTCCTTTCTTTTAACAAGACATCTAAACCATACTTTAGAGAAGAAAGATCATCAACCTTTCTTTCATTCAAAAAGATCTTTTCATAACAAGATTTTCATAGATGCTCTTAGCTTCACGAGAATAAAAGCGAGTGGAGTAAGCTCTTTACTTTATAATCGGACTGAGTCTCGTCTCGAGCTGTCGCCGCACTTTGACGGGAAGGAGATGGAGTTTTGGTCCTTTCCTTTCGCCCTTCTTCACGGAGATCTGAGTGGCTTCATTGATGTTGCAAGAACACCACCCTTCGGCCGCCTCGCCGCATTTAAGCTGTGAAGAGGTTGAGAGACTTTGATCTTGTGATTTAGGCCCATCTGAGTCATGGGAAGCATCTTTCCTTGCTCTTCGAGAAGATTTGGTCTCCTTTATCATCTCGACATCATCTTCCGATCCAACAAGAGTTTCTATATCATCATCCCTTGTGGTTCAACATTAGCCTCCTGAACCTATTTCAGCAACATCGCCAAGGTTCCACATCTTCCTCAAGAACCTTTTCATCAACTACATT